>CM067320.1:71375380-71507880 GCA_034231615.1 Meghimatium bilineatum
AGAAAAAAACTAAAGACAGATTTGAAATCAGCTAACCAAATACTACAAAACCCATATAAAATTATACTGTGATGATTTTTGTGTGTTGCCTTGTGTATTCTAAGTATCTTTCTGTAGCATTTCAGCGCGAAGGCGTTGAACTTCTTTGCCGCTGATTTACTTAGGATCCATGTTTCACAGCCATGTTGCAATCAGAAAAATAAAAGTTCGCAACATAGCCATTTATTTCTATCTTTTTCCCATATGTTTTTCAACCGTGTTATTATTTTACAATATGCCGTTGCCAATCTCTTCCTCGTTTCTGCCATGCAGTCTCCTGCACCGTTGATGTTTGCTCCTAAGTATTCAAATTTATCCACGCATTTTTATCTCGGTATTATCTATTCTGATTTTTGTTTGATGTGTTGTTATATCTGTTGACATGATTTAATAATAATATCTAATATACATATGTAAATTATTTTAAGCTGGTGATTTGATTGGGCTAGTAAAAAGCACCTCTTGTAGTGAGGTGCGCTCCGTTCAACCGTTTCCCATATACAAATTAGTGATGATCTCGTCCAGTGGCGTCACATAGTTTTACACAAAATACAATTCGTCTGACGCCACTAATGTGAACATAGTGACTGTTTAGACATTGTATGAATGGTCACCATTTGATATGTGTATCAAAGTGTTTGAAAATCAGTGATATTATTAATCTGGTATTAACAAAAAATTGTGCGTGCTGATTTGAATACTTCTAGAGGTATCTATTTAATATCTATTTTTTTTGTAAATCACAACATAATGTTATACATTTTCGAAACCAGTTGAAGTCTTGTACTATAAAATATTATACTATAAAATTATACTATATTTTATATTTATATATATATTTATAGTATTATACTATAAAATATTTCTTGTACTAAACAATCAATTAATATTTCTTTGTACTATACAATCAATTCATATTTCTTGTACTAAACAATCAATTCATATTTCTTTATTACACAAATATTCATCCTGTTTGTGGTCAATTGTTTCGGTGTACCTTGTTTTAATTTTCAATGTTGAATTTCTTCGTGTCAGTCTAACATACAAAACTGATCATCTCTAGTTTATTCAGAACCTGAGATATTTTTTAATAAACTAAACTGATGAAGCACTCCTTATCAATTATACTGAATGACTTACTTCAAACTTATTATTTTCTCAAACGTAGACATAATAGCGAATGTCTTGATTTTTTGTTTAGTCTGTTCTTAAATTATGACAACATTGGGGAAGGGGGGGGATATGGTTTTAAAAAATAGTCTTCTTCTTCGTCTTCTTTCTGTCCTCATGTACCTTTCGGTGTTAAGGGGAGAGTGAGTGTACAGTCTTTTGCCCTTCTATTTGCCTCTTCTGCTGCTTATATTTCCGAGTGTCTCTAATACACTATCTATCCACCTTGTACGAGGGCGTCCAATAGGTCGACTGTTTTCGTATCGTTCGTTAAGTGTTTTTGGATAATACTTTGCTCTTTCTGTCTGGTTATGTGGCCGAACCATTTAACGTGTTGTTTCTGGATGTATTCTATTGTTGACTTGATCCCTAATTGTTTCTTTAGTTTTTCATTTTTGATTTTGTCTCTCAAGCTAACTCCAATCATACGTCTTACACACTTCATTTCAGTGTTATTAATTTTATGAATTATTCTAGAATCTAATGTCCAAGTTTGACACTGATAACACAACGTTGGTAAGAAAATGGTGTTGAATAGCGCTTTCTTTGATTCTAGTGTAATATCTTTGTTTCTTAGTAAAGGTATTATTTAGAAAATAGTGAAAATTATTAACTTCAAGTAATGTGCCGTGTAGTATGATCAAAATATTTTATTTGTTTGAATTATACTTCTTTTAATAGGTATTTTTTAATACGGAGTCTTGTCAGCACCTGTTTTCCACTCCTTACATGACGTTCTCTATATTCTTCTAATATCCACAGCTAATTCTTTACATTGCCAAAACAGAAGTAGACAATTTGTCTGTTGTGGTGCCACAAGCAGATTTGACGGAGTCTTACTAACCATTGTTCGGCGCTTACTAACCATTCTACAATCGAGAAGTTACGAGACATAGTCACTAATTTACAGCAATTTCTTTTTCCAACATCTATTACCTCTCTCTCTCTCTCTATTTCTATCTCTCTCCAAATGTGTGTGTGTATATATATATAATGTATACACGCCTGCGAGTGCGTCCGTGAGTTTTGGCCCACCAGACAAACCACCGATGCAGCAGAGAAACCCTTGGTAGATGACATGCTGTTATATTGAGTCTCTCTCATAGAAACTTTGTAGCATGTCATTTATACAATTATAGATCTTCTTTGAGTAGATGATTACTTCAATGTGTATTGCACTAAGCCGAATGCTAAAGTTTACAGGGTATGAAATAAATCTTCGAAAAACCACCCTACTGCACACAGGAAGAAAGAGCTATATATATATATATATATATGTATATATGCTATCGTCACATCCAAAAAAAAAAATGATTCTTATAAGAATGAACCTGGTTAAAATAATATGGTATAAGTGTAGATAATAGCATAGCCAGAAACTGGAAAATTGTCGAGTTCAAATTTGGAGGATGTCTCAGGGGCTGAAAACTTCGTGTTGGATCAAGTAATTGCACGAATGTCCAGTCTGAACTGCTTTTCCGTGTGTCCGGTCATCAAATAAAATCCTCCAGGACAAGCGCTGACGACTCGTGTCCTTGGACTTTGCGTGCAGTTTTCAACCTCCATAGGAAATCAACTATCGAACGAATGATATTGAATATTCTGCTATCTGTTGAGTGTATTACTTTTATGATATAAATTCTTTTTGCTAATGTATGTAATATGTTTCAAATGCGTTACGAACCTTAATCAACAATATAAGAAAAAGGCAATCTTATTTGTTTGGTCACTTCATGAGACAGGCAGGTTTAGAGAACATAATCACAACAGGCAAAATTGATGGCAACAGAGGAAGAGGGCGACAACGTGACAAAATATTAGACAGTTTGACAACCTGACACGGCAAGGAAACAACAACGACCTTGATACATAATACTGTGGACAGATAGTTGTGGAGAGCCATGACTGCCTACACCAGCCGGCATGGCACCTGATGATGATGATGTAATATGTGTATCAAGAAAAAATTCTGAGGTGCCTATGATTGACATAATAAGGGTGAATGTGGTATGAAAAAGTAAAATAGTATCTTAATCAAGATCAATCGACACACATCACTAGTTCAATATGTTGTTTTATATGGATGTTGTTTTATATGACATTCACTACAATTACAGAAAGATGGATCTAGTTTTGAAGACATGTTTCAAGTTTCTATAGAAATGTGTTACATATTTGCTTTAAACAACACAAAAGTAATGCACGTAGAGACATAATAACCGAGCTAGTAGGTAGACATGAAGTACTATCGACAGGGGCAAAATGGCGCAAGCTTGCAGGCTGACAGGAAGAACTGTTGACACGGATAAAATGGTGTAAACTTGCTGGTCGATAACTTTTGACAGGGACAAAACGGCACCAGTATGCAAGTTGAGAGGAGGCACTGCTGATAGGGTAAAGCCGCTTAATGTTGCGTGATTTGGACATTAAACAACATACTTCATTTTCACAAATAATCTTGAAGAGAAGCTGAAGATGGAGTGAGAAAAGTTAGTCAAGTACATTTGGCTTGATAACATCAAGAAATATCCAGACGTAATTCTTCTGTACCTGTCTGTATTGCTGCGGGTGTGTAGGCTTGTCATGTTTTTTGTGCTGATGGTTCAATCTGTCACACCTGACGGGTTAAAATTTTTATGATTATTATTCTTGTTGTTATTATTATTATTATTAGTAATACTTTTTAGTATTGTTATTATTATCATTATTATTATTGTTTTTTGTTATTATTATTCCTTTTAAGATATAGTGTACGTTTTCTAAAGTACATTATTACTTTTGTGATACAAATTTCGCTGCCCCTCCTTATATATATATATATATATATATATATATATATATATATATATATATACAATACTTCTTTCTGGGGATACGTATAAATGCGCCGTATTCCCACCTTTTATTCTGTGGTTATTTTGTTTCTATTATCAGCCTAGAGAAAATTTCCTGTCCATGAAGAAATATTCTACTATGAAACACTCAAAAGATTATTTCATATATTTCTAAAATAAGTTTTTGCTAAACGGCAAGGATATATTGATTTGATATATGCATATACTACTCTAATATCGGGTTCTGGGTTTATAGTTCACATTGTCTAAAATTTCCCTGGCAGTAACTTTATAACAAAAAAGCTAGTCTCCTCTTTAGAAATATCTGATTTCACTTTGCACAAAAACTGGATAAATTCACTTTGTCTATCGTCATGTCTACAGTCTTGCTGGCTACTCGGAATTCATCTTTCTACTGTTGACTTTTTCCCGTGATTTTAATTGATGACTTTGTATCGATACCAAAGAAAATCACGACAAAAGCCAAGTGCATGACTTTAGAAGGATGAATCCCAATTCAGCCCAAACGTCTTGTATCGTCCAAAGTGATCAAAGGATAGCCACGCTGTCAGATCAGTAGAAATCAGTGTAATGATATCATGTTGACTGCTAGCCATATAATGATTTTATCATAATTTCAATCAAAACAAGTAGTTTTCGCGCAGCCATTTACCGAAGTCTTTTTCCAAAATATTCTTCGCCCTGATCTCAAACTTCATTTGTCTTTGCTGAAAGACCTTTCACCGTGTAGTTAATTGACTTGCAAATCAAAGTATACGCCAGTGACCAATAGTCAGTCTCATCAACCAACACAATTTGTTGTGTTTGAACTGTTTGAAGGGATATATTTTAGAAGGGCGTGGTTTCTTCATAAAATGAATCATGGACGTCGTTAACTGATAAATATAAAACATTTTTATTGTGGAATTAGTTACGCTGGAACTTGGATGAATGAGATAGAAGTGGAGAGTTTACCCTAAAAATATGGGCTATTATTTGTAGTTAACACCGTATACTCACCTTTTCTGTACAAAAAAAATATTGTACATAATATATTTATTGTGCATACACACGCACGCACGCATATATATATATATATATATATAAATGGATACCTCTGTAACTCTGCGTTGTGTCTTCCTGGTAAAGAAATCTCAACCGCTTGACCGATTCCGATGAAATGCCATGACTGTGGCTCATTAGGGCATAATTTCACCTGTGCTCGATATGAGAAACATTAAAGGTTCTATAGTCCGGAAAAGCTGACCATTCATATGCTTAGTTAACATTTTACATCTGACTGTCGCACAAAGGTCAAGTAAACAAATGGTAGGATTAGACCTAAAAATAATATTGTTGCATTTAAATCGATATTCGCTGGCTTAATCCAGTAAGATATATCCTTGCCTTTTGCTAATGTTGTGTATAAATTTTCCCCTGAAGCGATCACAGAATATTGTTTTCATATGCCTTTCTATCTGTTCCTAAAATCATATCTATCGATTCGTCAAATTCGCCGGTAATAGGTTTTGTCACTATGTTATGGTAAGGATATGTCACATGCCACGAATGAGAGTACCCAACATTTATAAAACAACAGTTTTATTCTGTCTTTCTATTCTAGAGATTATTTTCTTTTTATTTTGTAATTTGTGTGTGTGTTAATATGTAGAACCTGAAACTTATCAAATTCATCGCTAAATTATAAGATAATTATTTTGCATCTATTCTATTTTGCATTTGAGTTTTATTCTCGCCATGTCAACGTAATACTAAAGATATATATATATATATATATATATATATATATATATATATATATATATATATATATATATATATATATATTATATATATATATATGCGAACCGTTCAGAATGCAATGACAAACTACACTGGACGTATTTATTTTGCCTAGAAAATCACTACAGATAAAATTGCTGGGTTGATGACTAACCCTAAATAGGATATGCTAGCAGATATATGTAATATATGCTAAAATTATATTATTATAACTTTGTTTTGTATTTCTTAAAATGTAACATTATAAGTTCAGTCGGAAGCGATCATATATCTCTCCATACAGTTCTGTCTGGCATAGAATCTGTCCATCCAATTACATTAAACTCTCAAATGTCCTTTCACGTTGAATTTTTTCTCATCTCGTGGTAGTTTTATGTTTGCCCTGAGTTCATTCGTTTACTCTTTCACATAAAATCTCACACATCCACAGATGCACATTTACTCACCAACACGTATTGACTAAGGAACATACAACAACCAAAACGGTGTCATATCAAATGTAAACACAAGTTATTTCTTTATGATATTTTAAAGTCTTCTATCTTCTGAATTTGCTCTAGAATTCCTACCTATTGCCTTCGCCCCAATTTCTTCTAACCCCCTATCGCTCCCTACTCTCAGAAGGTTTCAGTGCATAATAGGAGCCTTATCGTCCTCTTTGGGAATCTATGCTCTAAAAAAAAATAAAAAATGGTAGCATATCCTATCCAGGACGTAGCTATCAACCCAGCATTTGTTGGCTGTGGTGATTTTCTAGGCAATATAAATACGTTCAGTAGGTTGCCATTGCTTTCTGAACGGTCCGGATGCACAATTGCCTGTGGTGAGGATCGAACTCGGTACCTTTGCCGTCACAGACAGGCTCTGTACCACTTCGCCACAGAGCCGGACATGCTCTAAAGTGTATATTAAACCCAGACGACTTCATCTTTTAAGGGTGTACAGTGCTTTGAGAAGTCTACTTATAATGTGTACAATACTTTGGGAAGTCTACTTATAATGTGTACAATACTTTGGGAAGTCTACTTATAATGTGTACAATACTTTGAAAAGTCTACTTATAATGTGTACAATACTTTGAGAAGTCTATTCATAATGTAAATAATGGGTACAATAATTTAAGAAGTCTATTCATAATGTAATGGGTACAATACTTTAAGAAGTCTACTTATAATGTAATGGGTACAATACTTTGAGAAGTCTATTCCTAATGTAATGTGTACAATACTTTGAGAAGTCTATTTATAATGTAATGTGTACAATACTTTAAGAAGTCTACTTATAATGTAATGGGTACAATACTTTGAGAAGTCTATTCCTAATGTAATGTGTACAATACTTTGAGAAGTCTATTTATAATGTAATGTGTACAATACTTTAAGAAGTCTACTTATAATGTAATGGGTACACTACTTTGAGAAGTCTATTCCTAATGTAATGTGTACAATACTTTGAGAAGTCTATTTATAATGTAATGTGTACAATACTTTAAGAAGTCTACTTATAATGTAATGGGTACAATACTTTGAGAAGTCTATTCATAATGTAATGGGTACAATACTTTAAGAAGTCTACTTATAATGTGTACAAATGAAATGATGCGATCTACCGAACAATATATTCCTGCCATCTACTATGAGTTTACTGCTGTATGGTAGTTGACATTGTGCGGCACTGATACGACGTTCACGCGGATATGATCTGATATGTATTTTTCTTGTAGCTTGAACATTCTGACTAGTGTAAATAGTTTATCGGCATGTGCGCTCCTTTTAGATAGTCTTTGGAAATCACTCGTGTAGGCATGTCCATCTCAGTATAAGGCCTATTGGCTAATTGGAAATTCAGCCTTCATAATGATTCATTTGACTATTTCCTTGATTCTCATTAGCTGTCTCACAAATTATAATCATAGTGACCAATGAAAATAACGGGAATAGTCAAATGCATCATTCAGTATGTAATGTGTACAATAATTTTAGAAGTGTACTCATAATGTATTGTGTACACTATTTTTAGAAGTGTACTCATAATGTAATGTGTACAATATTTTTAGAAGTGTACCCATAATGTAATGTAAACAATATTTTTAGAAGTGTACTCATAATGTAATGTGTACAATATTTTTAGAAGTGTACCCATAATGTAATGTAAACAATATTTTTAGAAGTGTACTCATAATGTAATGTGTACAATATTTTTAGAAGTGTACTCATAATGTAATGTAAACAATATTTTTAGAAGTGTACTCATAATGTAATGTGTACAATAATTTTAGAAGTGTACTCATAATGTAATGTGTACAATATTTTAAGAAGTGTACTCATAATGCAATGTGTACAATAATTTTAGAAGCGTACTCATAATGTAATGTAAACAATATTTTTAGAAGTGTACTCATAATGAAAATAATACTTTGAGAAGTCTACTTATAATGTGCACAATACATGTATGATTCAGTATGCTTGATTTCCCTTAAACGACAACCTCCAGTGTAATTCTAGGTAAATATATTTGGAAATACTAGCATGTCGAAATTTGATATGGTGGAACAAAAGTCGCAATACATCAGCTTTTCTGTTAACTAGCAGCACAAATTTGATACTTTCAGCTGTTCACATCACTTGGATTAATCTTAATTGTATATTCTAGATTTACAACAGACGAAGAGAGGGAGAGAAAAATAGAGGAAGGAGAAGGGCAAGAAGAAGAATGAGAAGATGACGCATCATCTGCAGACTGATCATTGTTGTCAATATATTGATAATCATGTTTGAAATTTTATTCAGAAACAGAGATTGCGATGCAGAGACAATCTAAAACACGATTAAGATTAAAAACATTTGTTACTGAGAATATTTAGAACTTTGTTAAAACAATTATAAACATAATTAAGAATGAAGAAAACATGGTACAGAAACAATTTAAAACATGATTAAGAATGAAGAACATGTGGTACATAACAACTTTAAAACATGATTAAGAATGAAGAACATGTGGTACAGAAACACTTTAAAACATGGATAATAATGAAGAAAATGCAGAAACACAGATTTGCACACTCTAAAATACAATCGCTGCACTTGGTATCACATTGAAGCTAACCAAGCGGTTGATAAATTGACACGAGAACTAAACATTAATTATGTGTAGACGTCTGTGTGCCCTGAAGGTTTGCAGATTTTCAATAAAGAGAGACACTAATGGAAAGGATGAAATGTGATGAGAGAAATTCAGTTATGTTGGAGGAGATGTTTGTTATTTATGTGCTTCGATACTCGGTAATTACAATCAATATATATTTTGCATTCTTTTGAAAAATGTTGTAGTTTCTCCAAAGCTTCATTTCATACATTGAAGTCTCCACTTGTCAGCGGTGTGTGCAGTGCTTTGAGTATAGCCTGCTACTCAGGGGCGGGGGGGGGGGGATTACATTTTGAGTGTTAGTCGTCGGATCATCATCACTGCAAACTGGACACGTCCAGAGTTGCTCCGATCTCTCATTGAGTGTATCCGCCATTACACTTCTACTGACAGTACCGATCCTATTCTGGTTGACCATGATTCTTCTGCGCCTTCCAAAATATTAACTTCTAGCAACTCCACATTTCAATCCCTGATCTTTAATCCTAGCCACTGAAAAAGAATCATCATCTACACTAGTCTCACTCTCGCGTGCTATATCTCTTAAGGAGTTCAAAATGTCAGTTCGATCCATTACCCCATTTCCCTGTGCCACAATAGTGCATGACGTAATTTGATCTGCTCTTTCATTGCCTCGAACACTCACATGTCCCGGCACGAAAATAAATGTAACCACTTTCAGCCTCGACTTCCTCAAGGCCTTAATCCACTGTTCGTGAACCATGTACAGACCCACTTGTACTTTCTTAATAATACTCATAGAGTCACTCAAGATGCAAACCTGCGTTATCTTCTGTGTGCATACTAACTCAAATGCCCTGGTCACCGCCATATTCTCCATGGTCATGTTACTCATAGTAACCTCAAAGGTGTTTCTTAGCTTCTCTAGCTTTCTGTAACATGCCGAAATGAGATTATGAGCTTTATCTCTTCTGCCAAGCATGAGTTGTGGCAAGAGGCGTCCATAGCACTTTAGCATTGTGTCACAATAGCGCATGACGTCATGCGCTATGATGACTGTGCCCTAAATGCCAACTCTGAAGCTGATCTACAATGTATTATAGACAGATTCTCCAAAGCCTGTACCAACTTTGGGCTTACCATTAACACAGAGAAAACAGAAGTCATGTTACAACCAGCACTTGGCAAAAGCTATCTCGAGCCCTGCATAAAGGTAAATGGTGTAGCACTGAAAGTTGTGAATATATTCACATATCTAGGCAGTACGTTATCACAAAATGCCAACGTTGATGATGAAGTGTATATAAGGATCGCTAAAGCAAGCAGTACTTTCGGCAGAATGTACGCAAATGTTTGGCGTAGAAATGGCATTAACCTATAGACTAAGCTGAAAGTTTACAGAGCAGTGATACTTCCAGTGCTGCTATACGCTAGTGAAACATGAACTGTGTATAGACGTCATGTGAAAAAACTCAATCATTTTCATACATATTGTCTCAGAAAAGTTATGAACATCAGATGGCAAGACAAGATTCCAGATACCACTGTCCGTGATAGAGCTGGAATCCCAAGCATTGACACGATCCTGATGCAGACACAGATTCGTTGGGCAGGTCATTTGGTGCGTATGCCAGACCATCGTCTGCCAAAGATACTTCTCTATGGTGAGCTAGAGAAGGGTATACGATCTCAAGGTGGCCAAAGGAAGCGCTACAAGGACTCGTTAAAGAACTCACTTAAAGCCTTTGAAATAGACCACGATACATGGGAAGAACTTGCACAAAATAGATATATATGGCGTTCTAAAATAAAAAAGAGCGCACCATCTTGCGAAAAGAAAAGAAATGCAGCAGCTCAACAACGGAGAACAGCTGAAAAGTCACGGATAAACCAAGATCCGTCTACAGTCGTCATTCCATGTCCAAACTGTCCAAGGACATTTACAGCTCGAATAGGGCTCATTAGCCATCTACGAACTCATAATCAAGGACATAACTAAAATTGAATTTTCAAAAGTGGATGTAACAAATGGTCATCATCACTTGTGATGGACGAACAACAACAGCATTGTGTCATGGTCACTGGGTACGGGTGGGCAATCAGTTATGCATTCCCTTCATTCTTGTGCGTCCTACAATTATTAGAAGCTAACATGTTTGCCTGACTGCCGAGCTATCTTAGTGATTTGTCACGCCGTGCATGGAGTTGCTTTTCATCACACTCTATGTGCCATCTGTTCAAAGCCGGGACACAACGTACACGTTGACTGCTAGAGATATGGTTACGGCTGGAACTCATCTAGTTCCCCCAGTGCTGATTTCTATGAATGTTGCATCATAAAGGAAAACATAATTGTATAGAAAAGGGACAGTAAGGTTTCCACAAGAAGATAGCCACACAATATTGGCACACCCTCTACTGATAGTTTACAGTTGAATAATGGTTGGTCTGATATGCCATTGGTTACCTATTAGGAATTTATAACTGTGATAATGGTAGAAATCTTGTCTTGTCTTATTCATGTGTGCCGCTAGGTGTCATGATGAGTCGACGTCTTCCTTCATTAGCTAACTGTGATTCCGCAGTCACCATGCAGCCTTGGTGTTCTAGTATTTCATTGATGTCATCCATCCATCTTCGTCTGGGTCTTCTACTGATTCTCTTTTCATATGTTATTTTACTGAAGGCTATCGATGGAATGCGATCTGGTTCCATTCTGATTAGGTGACCGAACCATTTATCTTTTGTGTGCCTATGTTCAATTTCCACGATATTATTTTCATCAGATTTCTTATAGTTTATTTATCTCTTTGTGTTCCACCCCCCCCCCCTTGTTACCCTCCATGATGTATTTATATATGATGTTGTTAAATGTAAATTGTTTATGTATAATATTAATATATGTAAACTGATTATGTATAATATTAATATATGTAAACTGATTATGTATAATGTTGATAAGCAAGTCTCCTTTTGGTGGCAATCTGCTTCAGTACATCTTCATTAGTTTCTCTAGATGTTAATGGGATTCTCAAAATTCTGATGAAGTACTGCTTCTCCGTGGCATCTAGTTTGCTACTTGTTTGTTTATTGTCAAGCATTCACTTCCATGTGACAGAATTGGCTCTATGAAGTATTGAAGAAGTATTTTTCTTATTTCTTTTTCTTACTTTCGTTGTACAAGAATTTATTTTGTGAGGAAAAAATCTTTTTTGCTAGTTCTACTCTATTTTGTGTTTCTGTAATTTTTCTACCTTATGTTATCAGGATTCCAGCTATGTAAATTGAGTGAACCTGTTTTATTGTTAATCATTCACTTGGATTTTACAAGATATTATTATTATATATTTTTTGGGGGAATGGGAGGGGGGGGGGGGGGTCGAGTTTCTAGAGAATTATCATCACTTCTTCTCTTTGTGAGAGAGTCATTTAGACAGAGTCGTTTATTTTTACTTTTAGTCAACATTGTATTGATCTGTTCCTGCACATGAAACAACAGAAACAAGCTTACAAACAGCGCACAAGAAGGCCATCTCCAGAGAACTCTTCCACTCCTGACGCCGCAAGGCAAACAAGGGACACATCGTATAGATAGAGAGAGATTCTATCTTGTACACTCTCTCTCTCTCTCTTTCATACACGATGTAACACAATAACAGCGTAGAAAGGAAACCTTAAAATCAGACAAAACTACTAAGTCTTGTCAAGATGAAATAGTACACGCTTGTAAAATCATACCGACAAAGCAGATAATGCGAATTATGAGACATGTACTTCTTGTACATGCATATTTCTGGGTTTCTCTAGCCTCCATTTTGTTAATGGCTTCTTGTCAAGATCAGGAGATTTAAACGTAGTCCATATGGCCCCTTTTGGGGCCTCGTGCATGAAAGCAAGGAAAACACATTTTAAAATGGAGGGGGCCACATACCAATTCAGGTGGCAACAGGCTCATCCGTGGGGACACAGACCCATCCAGGGGTCACGGAAAGGTAAGTATTTGAACCACATACAACAATAATTAAAGAGATACAGCTTAAAAATGACGCGCCGACTTGTAAAGAAAGTGACTGACCTGTTGTTCTTGAACAGTGCAAGGGGGAGGAGATGCACGAAAATTTATCCCTAACGGGGGCAACGGGCCAAAACAGTTTGAGAATCACTGGTATAGACGGTTCTAAATGTGTATCAGTAGGGTCAAATATCTAATTATGTGTATCAGTAGGGTCAAATATCTAATTCTTGTTAGGGGTGTAAAGTAAACGTCGAAGTAGGTACCCTTTTGCATATTGCGAATGTAAACAATAACTGTTGGGTAATATACAATCTATTATAATATCACGAAAGTAATTAATGACAAAATGTGTATTAGAATAACTTGCGGTAATATGAAATCAATTAGATTATCATGAAATGTCATGAAATCAATTAGATTATCATGAAATGTCATGAAATCAATTAGATTATCATGAAATCTCATGAAATCAATTAGATTATCATGAAATAAATTAGATTATCATGAAATGTCATGAAATCAATGAGATTATCATGAAATGTCATTGATGACAAAATGTGTATAGTACATGCATGTGTACAGTGTATAGTAAAACAAAATCATGCGAATAAGATTATTTACCAATATTAGCGTGGGGATGCTAATACAAAAGACATACCAGTGGTCACATCACTCACCCCCACCACTTCTGACATTGTAAGGTACAGAAAGGTTCTGAGAACATATGATCTGCCTGGAGCAGCTGGGATCTTCCAAGTATAGCTGGAATTCCCTTGATGTAACTGGGATCTCTCATCCTCTAGTTTTGTGATCAAGAGCTCATAGGTTCGAATCCATGCGACGTCGTGTTCATACTTTGAATTTTGTCGAAGATCCCTAAGGATTATCTTTTGAATCTACGGATCTACGTGCTATGAATGCTACTTTCGGCAGGCGGTGTCCCGCTTTGACGAGAGGGACGGAATACATATTGGGTATCTCCAGTACAATGAAGCCCAATTCTCCACGTCTTTAAAATAATTTTCTACCAGAACGAGAAAAAAACAACCACTTGCCGATTAGCCGCAAGCGCTCTGATGACAGATCAGTCATCTTCTTCTTCTTCTTTAGCGTTCATTCTCAAACTTGTATCTCTTGTAATAGGACAATGGTCATACTAGATTTCCAGCTGGATGTAGTCCAGAGAATGGAAATACATTGCGTCGCCGTCTTATTTGCGCCAATGGCCCGACGCATCCGTCTTCGGCGAAGAGATCAAACATCTAAAATTATAAATCTATACAACAATGGTGGTCATACTTTTTTGCCATAATTGATAATGTCAACTCCGTTTTGGTTTTAAAAATTTATTAATATTTACAATACCGTCCTGTTACACATTTTAATTGGCTGCTGATACCAAGTGTATGTATTGTAACCAATGATAATAATGCGAAAAGTAAAATATGTCACTTTAGAAAGGTGACTCTCAGTGAGTCAACAGGTCTTATAACTGTAGATGTCCGTAGTACAGATGCAGCCATTACATATTTCTACATTATTATATCCACAGAATTGTGAAGAAAACCACAACGATACGAGCCAACATCTAATGGTCAATGCCGAAACATCATTTGGGTACATCTCTCGTTTTATAGTCTCAGTTCTGCGTCACTACAGATGGAGATCCTTCTGGTTGGTCACCGGTGTATCCATCAAGTGGCAAAATGTGGCTAAACAGCTCAGAGTTAACGCGGAGTTCATGAATATCAGGTAAATCTTGGGTGTCGGATACGTAACCATCGTTATGGCCATCATTTCCATAGTTACTGTTGACTTTCCCTAACTATCATCATACATTTAATATTTTACATATATCTTTCTATTATTCGTCTGCGTTCTTTCTCAAACTCCTGCAAATTAGCAGGATGCAGATAGGAGAACGGAGTGAGCTGTGGTGTGTTTCACAGAGTAGCTGTGCAATCTGCGCCTTTCGTCCTTACATTCACCATCCGTCCTTACATTCACCATCCGTCCTTACATTCACCATTCGTCCTTACATTAACCATTCGTCCTTACATCCACCATCCGTCCTTACATTAACCATTCGTCCTTACATTCACCATCCGTCCTTACATTAACCATTCGTCCTTACATCCACCATCCGTCCTTACATTAACCATTCGTCCTTACATTGACCCTTCGTCCTTACATTAACCATTCGTCCTCACATTCACCATTCGTCCTTACATCCACCATCCGTCCTCACATTCACCATCCGTCCTTACATCCACCATTCGTCCTTACATTTACCATCCGTCCTTACATTCACCATTCGTCCTTACATCCACCATCCGTCCTTACATTAACCATTCGTCCTTACATCCACCATCCGTTCTTACATTCACCATCCGTCCTTACATTAACCATTCGTCCTTACATCCACCATTCGTCCTTACATCCACCATCCGTCCTTACATTAACCATTCGTCCTTACATCCACCATCCGTCCTTACATCCACCATTCGTCCTTACATTCACCATCCGTCCTTACATCCACCATTCGTCCTTATACCCAATTTCGCTCTTACAACCCAATTATCGTCTCTACATCCAACTTTCATCCTAACATCTAACTTCATCATATTTTCTGTGTCACTTTGACCTTACATAGGATGGGAAAACCATCTCCGACCCAAAACCTCCTTAGTCGCCGCTTACGACATGAATAGAAGGTAAACAGTGTAGCTATTCTTTACTTCCCTTTCAGGTCCTGGTAATACACGAGCAGTTTAATTATAAACACATCTATTATTTCGTTGACTGTTCGCAGTCTTATACATACATGCATTCACCACTCTCATCTTTCAATCAATCTTTCAATCAATCTTTCAATCAATCTTTCAATCAATATTTCAATCAATCTTTTAATCAATATTACATCTCATTTTCTCTCTCTTCATCTTTACAGCATAAATGGAGAGACAGAAGACATAATGAATGACGAGTTTTTAGGCAGCAGTGACTTAGGAACAAATCACTACAGGAGCACATTACAAACCTCAAGACAGCGCACCAGAGGTTGGTATAAACACTTTATAAGGCTGGTATAGCGTGGCTATCGACAGTAAAGCCATACGAACAAAATCAAAACAAGCCTTCATACATGACGATTGTGATTATTTCCGTGATTGTAGTTGGTTGCCATGCTATATACTTTGCGTCCCCTGCCAACGCCGACCAATGATACGAGCGGAACTTATCGAAAACATGATATAAAATAGATTGTTTTGATTACACTTGCAGCCTTTACTGTCGATTGGTACTCATTCAATATTTATTTTCTTCTGTTGCAACTTTGCCCACAATGACTCATTCTACAAATGCTATAATATTTGACGTAATGTCAAATTCATACTACAATTCATACTAAAATGTCACATATCACAATAAAGCGTGTGCAGATTGCAGGATGTGGCAGCAGGTGCGGAATGGATAAGTCTACCCACAGATTTTAAAACTTGTTTGAGAGTAGTAATATCACTTAGCAGGGAATGCAGAGAATTGTGTCCCACAGCTGTGGAGAAAGAAGTGCAGGCTTTGGTCAGTGAGAATACCAAAGAGGGGGATGTGATTATATACACTGATGGATCTGTGATTAGTCATGCTCGCAGTGCTTGGGCCTTCACAGCTCAGTGCGTAGGTAAAACGATCAAGGAGGAGAGTGGTGCCTTTGCGGTCACTACTAGTAGTTTGACCATAGAGACTATGACGGTGACCAGGGCATTTGAGTGGGTATGTACACAGATGGTAACGCAGGTCTGCATCTTGAGTGACTCTATGAGTATGATTAAAAAGGTACAAGTGGGTCTTGTTCACGAACAGTGGATTGAGGCCTTGAGAAAGGCGAGCCTTAAAGTGGTTACATTTATTTTCGTGCCGGGATATGTGGGCGTTCTAGGCAATGAAAGAGCGGATCAACTGGCATCATGTGCGATTGTGGCACAGGGCGATGGGGCAATGGATCGCGCTGACGTTTTGAATGCCTTAAGAGATATAGCACGCGAGAGTGAGACTAATGTGGATGATGATTCCTTTTCAATGGCCAGGATTAAAGATCAGGGATTGAAATGTGGTGTTGCTAGAAGTGAACATTTTGGAGGGCACGGAAGAATGATGGTCAACCAGCTTAGGACCGGTACTGTCAGCAGAAGTGTAATGGCGGATACACTCAAGGAGAGATCGGAGCAACTATGGACGTGTCCAGTTTGCAGTGATGATGATCCGACGACTAACTAACTAACTATATCACAATATCAGCCTGAATATTATATCAATGTCTATGTTGTAATTATATATATAGTGAGATATATAAGCTAACAATGTATGATAACAACTGAGAGGGTCGTTGTTCTCAACAACGCCCAAAGTATTACTTGAATTTTCCAGGTCATGTGGGAGTCAGAAAAAACGGAAGAGCTGATACATTGGCGGGTAAACCAATAATGAATGGTAGAGTGGTAAAAAGAGATAGAGATACGTTTCGGTTGAATAATTATTAATGCACTGTAAAAAGAAGACTCAAATAGAATGTGTATATTAGAGAATGATGAAAATAGGATTGACAAGAACAGAAGAAAGTTCGTTCTCCCTAAAAAGATCCGAATATCGCATAATCAACAGTCTTGGTTTAGTGAAGTAAAACACATCTCGTATATTGAAGTACGCCTCTCTGCACCACGAACATCAATCAAATGTAGTTACATCAGAGCTTTAACCATACAAAATTGTGAATAATATCGAACTGGAATCTTTCCTTGAGGAGATCCATTCTACGGTTCTGATTGTGATGTGTAGTGAAAAATATTTCTAACATTTTGCATTTCCCCTCGTTGAATATTTGCCTCTGTCCAGATGAAACATGAAAAAAACTTGATAAATATCCAAAAGAATTAATATCAGATTGCAGTCTCAAATTTGCAAATCTGAAACAAACAACCAATAAATAGACAATTGTTTTCTTTGTTGGACATGGAATTAATAAATGTCGGATTTAAGATTTCTCAGATAGTGCTCAATCAAATGACAGCTTGAATAATATGAGTATTAAAATTTCAAGAGCTAATATGAGTAATAAATACCGCAACAACTCTGACAGATCTTTGACAATTATTGTCCCTTTTTGATACATAAAACTCGCATTACAATATCGTTTCTATATCATATGCGACATATTATAATATATATATTAAAACACTTTGAAACTTGCGGTATCAAATATAATAGACGCTCATAATTTAAATTGTATGGTCTATTACACAATATATATATATATATACAAAATAGATGCACAGAAAAAAATATTGATATTTTTTGCTAAATATTGAACTCATCCAGGATAAAAACAACACACATTGTAGAAATATCGCATTCCACTTTCTCACAACCAAGCATTAGTGATAAATAGTGATAAAGTGGAAAAAAACTCGTCTTATCTTATCTAAACTCGAGAGTTTAACAATGTGTTCAGAACTAACTGAAACATTAGGAGACAGTGCTCGACTTTTGATAATAAAAATATGAGATATCAAACGTTTTATTTTTGATTGAAACAAGTCTTTTGATCACAGAATTAAAGTCTAAATATAAGTCGTCTGGTTATGAAATATGGTTTTGCAGATCCTCTTCACGCAATAAAGAAATTGCTAAAGGAGTTCAATAACAATAACAATAATTTCTGATGATTAAAAACACAGCTATCATTCTCTCTTACATAATAAAATATCAGCAGTAGTAAAAGGGATGTCCATTAATTACACAACTATCTTTCTATATAACAGAGGAAAAACTCAGTAGCAGTAAAAGGGGCTATTCATTAATTACGCCAACAAATCTTTGTCAAATTTGTGACAACCCCCCCCCCTCACACCGTGTCAATAAGTCATTAATTCAGGAACTACTGCACTTAATAATGTCAAATAACGACCCCGCATTAAATTTTTTTTGAACACATTGCATTCCATTATCTTTACTATGATATAAACTATGACACAAGCCATTCCATTCTCTGTACTACATCCTGCTAATTAGCAGGAGTTTAAGAACGAAAACAAGAGAAGAAGAACTACGAAGAGTTATTTAACATGCGTACTTAATGTATAGATCCTCCGAGTACTTTTTACTAGGATTCTTATGAAATGCCTCCCTTATGAACTGCCTCCCAAATGAACTGCCTCCCTTATGAACTACCTCTGTAATGAACTACTTCCCCTAATGATCTGCCTCATACGATACAGGGCCGTCAATATGTCTATGTTAAAAGAGAAAAGTTTATCTAAAGGAAAAATAATTTATGCTTTCATTGGAATTTTTAGTAAGATTTTTATATAAATGCCATAAAGGTTTGGGGAGGGGGTTTACGGGAAGAACAGTTTTGGCTTTCTTCCTGGGGGGGGGGGGGAGGGGTTAACCCTTCCTTATGTACCGTCCTGGTCCGATTAGATATTTTGGTGCCGATCATTTCATGTCAGAATACCATCGCCTGTATCTGAACTATTACAAATTTCACACATCTTTTCCCTCCTAAATAGTCACAATAAACGAAACGCAACATTTGGAAGTCTTCCCATTAAACTGACAGACATAGCTGTTTATGGATGGCAGAACCATTATTTGGATTATGTTTTCCAACTATTTGAATTTGTAGGAGTCTGGGTAACAGTAATAGTTACACATGCAAATCGATGATTCCAGCCTGAATCACAAATCTAGTGTCCGAAGACCAGTGGTTCTCAACACAGAATGTAAACAACATTTCCAGCTGCCTGAATAGAGGAAAACTCGCTACAGAAGACGCTTTATACTTTGGATTTTCTTCATCAATAATTGCACGTACTATTTTTCAATTGACACAGACCATAAGGTCATACATATATATAAAAGCCAACACTGTCTGATATAACCAACATAGAATTCGGTCTTAGCTTGAAAGGATTGTACTTCCGTTAGAAGATTTAATTTACAATTTAACAAACAAAATAGATTTCCAGAGTGATCACGAAGAAAAAAAAATACATTAGGGAAATGTGCACAGATCCCTGTTAGGAGGGGCCACAGAAAGGTAACTGAACTATATTTTATATGCAATATATCAATAAACTTCTATGAGAGTCAACAGATCTTTCTACAGACTCAAGGAGGCACAGGAAGATAGCAATGTAACAAAAGGAGACCACTAGTTAAGAAATGATGAGAATCACCAATGGGGACACTAGAGTGAAATTGACTAGAATGCTGTTGAAGAGCACATTCTGTGGCAAAAGTAAACTCATAGTAGAAGCATACGAACACCCAGTCATACAATGACAAATATAATAAAAGTAGCATGCGAAATAGCAACACTACTGCAACAATTTCTCGTATCTATGATTCTATAGACAATAAATTGACTATTTGTATGCCGATATATTAAACTGTTGAATATTTAATTCATAAATTATTACATTTTAATAAAAGTCGTTTTCTGTATTTCTTTCCTACAATTTGGACCGTTGTAACTATGAAGCACTCCATAAATTACATCAAAATTTTTTTGGGGCCAATTTTGGATACCACTCCCTCAGTGTCAACAACTGTCAATAATTCAAGAACACCCCCCCCCACCCCACCAATACTTAATTATATCAACATATTTTCCCCGCCCTCCTCTAAAACATTATGCAGAAAAATACACACAATAAAATTGTTTGTTTGTGTGTTTTCTCCCAACACGGCGCATACAGAGAGCATTGGGTTCAGTATACAAGGGCCTACTGCGAAGCTCCTTGTCCGAGATTCGTATTTTACCAAAGTCTTGGGGTAATATACGCAATAGCGAAGAGTCAAAATGCACACACAGACCGCGCCTTGTGATGGATTAGAAGACCATCTAAAGCGGACGAGGCGAGTACATGAGAAATGCACAGGTCAATTCCCAGACCGCGGTCGTGTTTGGCAAAGCAGCACCTCGTCTACAAAGGTGTATCAACCGATTCGACATTCACCGTCACCCAACACGGTCCATACGGAAGAAATTAGGTCTTGGAGCTAGGGACACAAAGGGTGGTAATGGAATGGTTTTCCTACATGCGGAACAGCTCACTGGCTGCGAAGCACTTCGTCGGAAGAAAAATAAACAATGGATGACCCAGGCAAACTATCAGCTCGTCTCGTGACATGTATCTCCTCCGAGTAGAAGTCTACTTGAATAGGCATTGCACTAAGCTGAAAGCTGAAGCCTCATGGGTATGAAAGAAAGCGTGGAGAATCCTTCCCATTGCACATATGAAGTAAGAGCTAATCGCTTGCAATTCCTGGGGTTCAAGAAGAAGAAGAAGAAGACGAATCTGATTTCAGCATGCCTTTAATTCTAGTCGGGTTTCCTAGCTCGCGACAGTCTCCATATCTGTCCCAGGTGGAAAAATAATATTTGAAAGAAATTTAAAGAATGTTTAAAAAATTCAAATAATTTAATTGGTGTATACAACAGTATTTTTGACGTCAATTTTCGTCAAACCCATTCCTCCCCTTGTCAACAACTGTAAAACTATTCTTTAGACCTCCTTTCGCCTCCCTAATTGCTGAAGTAATTAATGAACAGATACAATGCTCTTCAATTCTGAGTCTTTATCACATCGAAGACGGATGTGTCGGGTCATTGGCGCAAATAAAACGGCGACACAATGCATTTCCATTCTCTGGACAACATCCTGCTGGAAATCTACAATGGATCATGGTCCTGCTACAACAGAAATCCAGCAGGAGTTTGAGAATGAACGCTAAAGAAGAAGAATAAGAAGAAGAAGAGTCTTATAACGTGGCCAAAAATTGGCTTTTTTAAATATTTGTAAATATCTCTCGTTTCGTGTTCGATTTTTATGACATTAGTAAGTAACCATAGTTTCGTTTTGGAAGTTTTAAGTACCACTTCATTAGTTATTCTAGCTGTCTATGAACTGGCATATATCTGTGAAATAATGTTACCCTCCACTTCAGACAAATTCTGACACATTCCTTTCAGAATCTCAACTGTCTGTAAGAACACTCTTAATAACTCACTATTCTGGGTGAGTTGTCCTGTTGAAGGCAAGGTCATGTTTAAACAATTTGAATTGTCTTTTGTCCATCGTTATTTTCAGCCGTCAGCGGCACTACTCCTGTTACCAGTTGCCATTTCTTCAATAACACCCATGGCCGTAGATACTTTTCCAGTAGAGGGCGAGGGAGGTTTACATAAAACAATATTGTATAAAGGCCATTTGCACGTTTTCATTATTATCTCCCTCTTTTTGACGAATAATGTGATGCCCTTTTTGTGAAAAATCTTGAAGTAGGAGGTGGGGGGAGGGGAGGGGAGGAGGGGGTGGTGGTTGTTCACCCACTTTTAGTGAAATTCCTAGGACTATAAGTCATGTTAATATTTGATATGTATGGGATGTGATAGGGGTGTTGTGAACCCCCATACACCTCCCATATTTATATTGACTATGATGATGATAATAATGAAATAATATTTATTTTTAAAGCTGTAAGCGGGTACCTTATTGTCAGTCTATACACTTTCTTACAACAGTACGTTTTCTCAGGTGTGTAACTGATGCGGTACCCAGACACATGTAATGTTTTAAAGAAATTGATGTGTAAGGGGGGGGGATTATGTATGCATGGCTAGTTTCCGAATGGAGGTATTCCAGTGCGCCAATATTGCACGATTATCACGTCTTGCCTGACACACTTCTGAATCAACTATCTCATCGTTATTTTGTCGGATTTGTTGACCCATTGGTAGTGATGGCACATCTAGCATAGCACGAAACCACACAGTGAATAGAGGGACTTTTATCAAGCTGTTACGTCTTTTGAAATGACGAAAAACTCATTCATCTTGCTAAATATTATTACTCAGCCAACCATTTTGTTACAATATTATTTCGAAGCCAACCGTCTTGTTACAATATTATTTCGGTGCCAACCATATTCTACATTAAATGTTCTTAACACTTCTTGATTCGTTTTCTACCAGCATTCCGTGGTATTCTTAAACTCGTTCTCATTTCAAGGAAGTAATAATGTTTCCCACTACTATGTCCATGTTTCACGGCATAAATTGCTACTAGGAATATGCTTGCTGTAATCAGATGTAGTTACTTGTGCTGCTGGTGTCTTGTCAAAGATTTTTCCATTGAGTTAGTTTTGATGGTGCTATTGCAATTCTTCTCTTGATTTCTACTGTACAATTCCTTGAAATATTTGCATTTACAGTTACTCTAGTGCAGGGGCTCTCACTCTTTTTTAAACGGTGAGTATCGCCCTTATATAATACAGAGTGTGCGAACACCATGACCTATGACAGGATGAAAGTGAAATTGATAGTGAAAGTAAAAGTGTTAATTAAAACTGACCATATATCCATATTTGTTGCATTGTTAAACCCTTGTTCCGCCTCCTGACTGATTCATCTCCCACATAATCGTTGATAGTAACACTGTGTTTCGGTTTGTACAACAATGTTTGAATTGTAACAGGATCTCGTGATTGTTAGTTAGTTGCTCTCTCCGTAAACCTCCTCCCCAAACCTTTATGGCTTTTATTAAAAAAATTCACTAACAATCCCAATGAAATCCCAATGAGCACTTTTTAAAAACTTATATAGCGCGATCACCCCATGTCATTACGAGAGGATCATGGTGATTGCTAGCTCCGGTTTGAGAACACCTGCTCTAGTGGAAAAAAAAATAATAAAAAGAAATGAACACAAGAAATCAAATTACTAAAGGTTTTTAAAAAATCTGCCTGTAATGTCTTCTAACGACATTAATGCTAAACCTATAAAGGATGCCAGGGAATTCATGTGTTATTCAATGAAGCCAAATTGTATATACGACGATATGCATTAGACCAAAATGCAACATATATCAACTTTTTATTGCAATTCACTTTTTTTCTTGTTCCAGTGATTTAACTTTCAATACAAATTGGCATGTAAAAATAACTGTATAGGCGTTACCATGCACAAAAGGATCATTGAATCGTCATATTAAACTTGGAAATTGTTATTATAGAGAACGGCAACATGTCTCAGCTTGCGATAAAATCCGATCTAAATGGATAATCACATGCCAGTGCCCGTGTGTCCCTAATGATATAGACATAGCATTTGGCTTGGAGGAGAAAAAAGTAGCACAGGAAAGACAAATTTACCAAATTTAATAGCATTCTAGAAAAGAATATTGAGAATACCATGGGGCGGAGAAAAAATAATCAAGAAATGTGGAGAACATTTAATGTGGAAGAATATTGCCTCTTAAATAACATAATAATAATAAGATTGAAGAGTTTTTGTCATATAAAGAGATAGTAAAAAATCTTAAATACTTCATGTTTCCCCTTAGGTAGTTGTAGGGAGGGATTCTGTAGCCGATACTATAGAATGGAAAAACTAGTATTGGAAGGGATGGTTGCTGGTTACAGGGAAAATGGCTGAAGATATGTGAAGATATTTTCTAATGTGTAACATGTTCGTCGTTTCTGGAGGTCAACACGCACAGAATCGTCAGGATTTTAGCAATACAGTAAAAAAGACAGTTCTGGAAAAATTATGTCACATAAACAATAAAACAATGGGGTGGTTTTCTAGTGTGTCTTTTCTTTATTGGTGTGCATGATTGGTGGAAAGCTTGTGAAAATGCAACTATAAATTTTAGTTGGTGGGCATGATTGGTGGAAAGCTTGTGAAAATGCAACTATAAATTTTAGTAAATGTGCATGATTGGTGTAAAACTTGTGAAAATGCAATTATTAATCCACATGTTTGGTACTAGACTTGTGAAATCGCTACTATTAAATCAAGGAGGTGCACATGTTTGGTGCGAGACTTGTGTAAATGTTACTATTGATTCTAGTTCATTTTCTCGATCGAGACACCAAATTTATATTCCAAAGTGTCGCAAATGAAAAAGTGAACTAAAAAAAACCTTTGATTTCACATAAACTATTCATTATTTCAATTGTAAGTAGCAGCAAAATACGTTTATGTTACCTCTATTTTTCTTCTCGTATACTTTTTTTCTGTTAGGTTTTTTTCTGTCAAACACCCACTGTTTCTCTCTTGCAGCAGGACAACTGCCTTACTCGATTTCCAACAGGACGTAGCCCAGAGAACGGCAATGCACTTTGTCTTCTTTTTATTAAAAGTAGTAGACCAACACATCCAACTACAGCTTATTTTATTATGCTTCTATTTATTCATTCTTCTTTTCTGTTTTATTTTCGCTCTTTTCTCTTTCTCTTCCTCTTTTCTGTTTCGTCTTATTTTCTGTTTCTTTTTTCTGTTTCTTCTGATTCTCTGTTTCGTCTTATTTTCTGTTTCTTTTTTGTTTCTTCTGATTCTCTGTTTCGTCTTCTTTTATGTGTTCTTATTTTATGTATCTGTCTTCTCTCCTGTTTTTTCTATCTTTTATGTGCGTGTTTCTTTTCTTTTATTTCAATCCGTACAATCTTCATTTGAGTATTGCTTCGTGATATTCCGTTAACTCTTATCTTCCTCTTCTTCAAATAACTGTATTTTATATATTTTTTCAGTCTATATTTACCTCGGTGATTATGAATCACTGTTACTCTTTTTGAGAGACATGAAAGCTTTGGGAATGACAGATACAGGTCAATATGCAGTTGTTGCGGCTGACGATAGCAAAGCTAATCGGTCAGGAGCACGCATTTATTTGTGTAAGTATCATCTGTTCCAGGTATTATGAATGCGTTTTTCTTGTTGTTTTGCCATTTTGACAATTAAGGAAGTCAATTTAACTTAGTTTGTAGCGTGTATGATGTAAACACCAAATCTTTTTGTGCTGCCGTAACCGAAAAAGATACAGCAATCAACTGCAAGATCTCACAATCGTGTGCAATCTTATACGAAAGCAACCGGAGCGTAGATCGGCGAAGAATACAATGGAAATGATGCCTACTGCAGTGTGGCAAGGAAGAGACGTGATAATAAACCCACAGAAAAAAACCAATGGTAACCACGTAAGGTTCATCTTGCAGGGAAGCAACGTGGACACAGACTTCAATGAAGGCCGTGTTTGATCTCTTATCAATCAGTTTTTTTTTCATGACTGCAGAGTATGAAATCATAATTCCAGAGTTAGCTATTCCATGACTGTATGAAATCATAGTTCCAGAGTTAGCTATTCCATGACTGTATGAAATCATAGTTCCAGAGTTAGCTATTCCATGACTGTATGAAATCATAGTTCCAGAGTTAGCTATTCCATGACTGTATGAAATCATAGTTCCAGAGTTAGCTATTCCATGACTGCATGAAATCATAGTTCCAGAGTTAGCTATTCCATGACTGCATGAAATCATAGTTCCAGAGTTAGCTATTCCATGACTGCATGAAATCATAGTTCCAGAGTTAGCTATTCCATGACTGTATGAAATCATAGTTCCAGAGTTAGCTATTCCATGACTGCATGAAATCATAGTTCCAGAGTTAGCTATTCCATGACTGCATGAAATCATAGTTCCAGAGTTAGCTATTCCATGACTGTATGAAATCATAGTTCCAGAGTTAGCTATTCCATGACTGTATGAAATCATAGTTCCAGAGTTAGCTATTCCATGACTGCATGAAATCATAGTTCCAGAGTTAGCTATTCCATGACTGTATGAAATCATAGTTCCAGAGTTAGCTATTCCATGACTGCATGAAATCATAGTTCCAGAGTTAGCTATTCCATGACTGCATGAAATCATAGTTCCAGAGTTAGCTATTCCATGACTGCATGAAATCATAGTTCCAGAGTTAGCTATTCCCTGACTGCATGAAATCATAGTTCCAGAGTTAGCTATTCCATGACTGCATGAAATCATAGTTCCAGAGTTAGCTATTCCATGACTGCATGAAATCATAGTTTCAGAGTTATCTATTCCATGACTGCATGAAATCATAGTTCCATAGTTAGCTATGGTTGTTCTATTTTATGCTGTGTTCGTTCTCAAACTTCTGCAGAATAACATAATTTAGACCAGAATACACAAACATTGTGTTGTAGTTTAAAACAGGGCGGAAAAATCTGCCAGTTTCGGTCAATATATTAAATTTAAGCGTCTTGCCGGTCACTATCAACATTTATGAAGGACACACACCTACATCACCAAAACCTCAACACGAGTCTCGTATGACACGCATGGAAAATCACATTATTTGGAAGGTCTAGTTGTATGGAAGATCACATTGTAACTCTCATTTGTTCACTTTTCTGGTTCATGTAATTCGTAGGCAAGTTAGGGAACACAGGCTACCAAACATCGACAAGTTCGAAACAGGCATTACCAGACATCGACAAGTTCGAAACAGGCATTACCAGACATCGACAAGTTAGGGAACAAACACTAGTAAATCTCAGCAAATAAAAGAACACATGCTACAAAATGTCGACAAGTTAGGGAACACACGTTACTAAATATCATTGAGTCTAACGGGAATTGAATCAGTCCATTCAACGGCACCAAATCGCCTAGCAACTCTCGTACACGAGATTTTCCGTACTTGACTAACCGCATCTCCAAAAAAGATGCGATTTTGTCAAGACATTCAAACTGTGCAATAAAGTCACTGAGAACAGACCAATCGAGACAAGGACTATTACAACAACAACAAACATATAACATATAACATCCGCATTAGTTATATTATGAATATAACTAATACGGATGTGATATGTTATATGTTTGTTGTTACTGAGGATACTTCAATACCTGTACTGGGTGTTTGTTGTTGTTTTTTGTTACATTTCTCATTATATTCTCTGCATAGATGTTAAAAAGATAAGGAGATAGAGTGCACTCCTGTCTCACTCCACTTTGAACAGCGAACCATTCAGATGTTTCTCCCTCCACTCCTCTTACTGCTGCTTGTTGTTCGTGATATTGTGTTTTATTAAGATGTATTAGATGTTCATCATAAGAATGAACAACCAAAACCACCACAACCAATATCATCATAATAATCAATCATTACTATCATTATCATCACTGTCAAAGTCATCACTACCATCACCATCACCTTCACGAACAATACCATGATCATCAACATCACGGCAACCACCACCATCGTCATCATTATCTTCCTCCCCCTCCTAAAAAAACGAACCTTTTTTTATTACCAAAACTGTACACAAAACAGCAATCAATATCTCAACAATTTACGTTTTCTACAGCCCAACTTGAAGACAACCGTATAAAACTATCAGATCGAGAGAAGAGAGAGAGAATTTCCGCATTAAAGAATGTACTGGTTGTGAAACCACAGAGGCTGGACATCAACAAAATAGAGTTTGAAGATATGGTCTTCAACAAGAATATTCTACCTCCAATCAACTTGAGGAAACCTCCCAGACTTGATTTCAAAAGGGTAATGATACCAATTTGTTTATGTTACGTCTTCTTTCGTTTGCTTAAATGTGCTTGTTTCTGAAGATACGTCTCTTCTGTAAACCGGACTGTATTTCGTAACTCGTACGCGCCTCTTGGCTGGTTGCATCCGTCTTCAGCATATGCACGTGTTATGGCAGGCTGTTATCGCGATCAATTAAAGGAGGACTGTACCATTCTTAGTTTTCAGTCTCTGTTGGTTGAACTAAGCTCCATCTCCCCGGCAATATCGGAACTCAATTGGAATTTATGCTATAATTTCATGTCTTTTTTTACATTGACAATGTCTCTGCAGCTCCTCCAGATTTGGTACATTTAGATATGAATCACTACATTTTATTAGGCCAGGAATCGCAAGATATGGAGCCGGGAACCAAAATGGGAGCAAAGAATAGCAGTATTTAAATTGGTAATGATTGTCGCAAGAGGCGACTAAGTTGGTTTGGATGTAGAGTCAACTTTCTCATTCCTCAAGTCCCAGTGATCCAAAATTCATTCTGAAGTTCAATGTATCAGACAGAAAGGTGCATATATCGCAGCTTAGCTATAAACCACGACACAATAAATTCCATTGTCTTCCTGCTTATTTTCTACTTTCGTTCTTAAACTTCTGCATATTTGTAGAATATAGTTTGGAGAACGGAATGTGTTGTGTCATGGTTGACAGCTTGTTGCACTATCTACGTCTTTAGGCTTGACACATCTGACTTCCGCATGACATATTAGCCACTTTGACCCTCTATGAGAATAGCAGAGCTAACTCCACCTCTAAGATCTCCTTAATTAGCTCTTACGACATGCATAGCAGATAACAGTGTTACTATTCTTAGCTCCCCTGTCGGTTTTAGCCACACACGAGCGATTCCATTTTCTAGACTACATCCTGCTAATCTTCAGGAGTTTGAGAAGGAATCAGAATAAGAAGGAGTATTGTGGACAAGAGAGAAAAAGATATGGAGATAAAGAGGAAAATACATATAACATCAAACAGCGACATTCGGAAGTTATTGCTCAAAACATATGTCAAAATTCAGTATAGTTTGAAATAACATCGACACGGCACATATTGATAGCAATTTTGTGTCTTTTCGTTTAGCCACCGCACCGCCTTGAACATAAAATAATTTGAGTTCATTTTCAATGTTACCGTGTTATTTATGTTCATGCATAACTTCCGGAAGAATTATTTTATCTTAACTTTCAAGATGTTCTGATTTCTTCGTACCATCATTTCCCAAGCTCTCTTATCATATCGGATGGGTCATGTCATCTTGAAAAATTAGACTGATCACGGTGAGATTATATAACCCCCCCCCCCAATTCTTCTCTTTATTTCTCGCTTTTTCTTCTGTCCACACTTTCCATCATTCGAATGCTTTGAAATTAACTGTAATCTAGTCACAATTCAATTTTCTTGTTTCTTCAAGTAGACAAGATATTGATATACATTTGGATAATACGGTATTAACAATGGAAGGAGTAAACCTGTGTGTCTGTCAATGGTAGGGCTAAACCTGTGTGTCTGTCAATGTTAGGAGTAAACCTGTGTTTCTGTCAATGGTAGGACTAAACCTGTGTGTCTGTCAATGGTAGGAGTAAACCTGTGTGTCTGTCAATGGTAGGACTAAACCTGTGTGTCTGTCAATGTTAGGAGTAAACCTGTGTGTCTGTCAATGGTAGGACTAAACCTGTGTGTCGCAGATAAAACCATTGGGCGCAGATAAAACAGCGAAACAATGTATTTCCTCTCTCTGGACTACATACTTCTGGAAATCTAGTGGGAACATTGTCTTGCTATAGGAGAGAGATCTGGTGGGAATTTGAGCATGAACACAAAGAACAAAACAATACAAATTAAATAAATCAATTATAAACTACAACACAAGAAAACATATTTAAATTGTAAATGAGTTTATTTAATCATCAAGAAGAGGTGTACTTTTCAGACCAAGTTTACATGTTAACATGAATAATTTGTCAAATGTACATGTTAACATGCATTATATACTTTATGTGTTAACATGTTTTATTTAGGCACAAACTCTAGAATTCTTCGTTACTTTGTTATCAAACCCCTGCAGATTGGTATTGTGTAGTCCATAGATGTAATCCTCGCCGGACTCAGTGGTGGAGTGTACAGATGCTTCTGTGAGCAGCAAGGTACAGAGTTTCAACTCTGCAACAGGCAATTGTACATCAGAACCGTGCAGAAAATATTGTCAAATTACTAAATGTAAATACTGCCAAAAAAATCACTACTCCAAATAAATGTTTAATTGACTACATCTTGAATAAGATATGCTACTTTTAGAGTTCAAGGAACGGAATATCGTGTCATGGTTTACAACACGCCAGCGATAGTTTTTCATTTCACCTTGACATATCAGACTACAGCACGGATTTTGTTTCACTCTGACTTGTGAGAAGGATAGCAAACTCCATTGTACACATCCTTCATCGTCTCTTGTACATTACATGGCATCTCTCAGTGTTGTTATTCTGTGCTGCCGACAAAACTCGGCGACAGATATATGTGCTTTTTGTCAACGTGCTAATTCTCTTAAAGGTATTGTTTTGGTATAAATTGTTTCTGCTGTTACATTGTGCATTGTTTAAAAGATGGGCGTTTGTTCTTATGTTGCTATACTGTTGTTTTAATTGTTTCATGTAATGTATTAAATATATATTTTCTTGTATCTGTTTAACAGCCAAATATTCCAAACCAAGCCTATCACCTGTACGACGCCACTATGTTCTACGGGCGCGCAGTAATGGCGCTAATGGCTATACCCGGAGCGGACCCTGAAAATGCAACGCAAATTATCTACTATCTTCGCTGCAGACACCATGAAAGTAAGTGGCACTGTCTTAGATGACTTAGTTGCAATCTTGAGATCTCACTGGCGTAGTGGTAAGTCGTTCACTTCGTGCTCAAGAGGTCGCAAGTTCGAATACCGTATTAAAAAAAATTTTCTGATGTTTCTTGTGAACTAACATCCACACTAATTTTCTATAATTTAGTGATTAGCACTCCCATTAATGTTTGTTTTTTAAAATTCATTGTTTCACACGTTTATAATAGTTTCACAAAAATGATAGTGAAAACATTGTTTCTTCTTATTCTTCTGCGTTAATTCTCAAACTCTTGCAGATCAGCAGGATGTAGTTCGGAGAACGGAGAGAGTGGTGTCATGGTTTACATCATTGCTGCGATATCTGCACCTTTCGGCCCGACACATCTGACTTCAGCATGGCTTTGGGTCACTGACCCTATATTGGATGGTACAGCCAACTCCATCCCATAACCTCCTTAGTCGAACGTAAGACATGATTGGAACGGTAAACAGTGTTGCTATTCTTTGCTTCCCATTCGGTCCCCGACAACACACTGGCGAAAACATTATTTAAAAATAAACTATGAGTGAGATATAAATAACGCAAATTAATATTTCAAGGCTGCAATCACCACGATACCCTCTCCCTCCCCCCTCAATGTTACTCCACCAGAAGCATGCATACTGTGGTTTCTTTGCATGGCAAATTCTCATAAATGTTTTTGCAACATCGCAGTTAGTGGGCTTAAGTAATCTTCCTGGAAATACTACAATTTTGTAGTGTCCCATTGTTTTATGAAACGTCATGCTACCGAAATGTAGGCATATGAACTCCAACGAATTTCCTTGGGTTTCTGTGATGCTCTAATTACATAACTACTACTATCGGCGAAGTGAAGACTTCACAAAGCATTGAACACATTCAAGTTTAAATCTCCTAGGTGAAATAGAGCGATGGAGAAACCACCTCATTGCATATAGAAAACAAGAGCTTGTTCTGGGGATAGAAACAAGAACAAAAACAGCTGCCGCAATATCAACATAACCACCACCACCAACAACAAAGTATTTGTTGGTGAACCGCAGGAATGATATATTTGTCATGGAAAGTATTCTTTCCAGAACGTTGTCTTCCTAATGAGCTCCCTGAAATTTCCACTGTTTTGTGCCATGCGGCTTGCATCCTCTAACGATGTATTCATGTTAAGTTTAAAGTCATCGGTCCATCTTCTTCTTGGTTTACTCATTCTTCTCCCTCCTCCATAAGTGCTCTTCCCTCCATAATTTGTCTTTCCATACAGTAGTGTCGCTTTGTATGTACAAACAGAGTAGTTTTATTTTTGCTTTATGTTTCCTAACCAACACTCTGCCGCCCTCAATGTGTTTATAATATCTGTATTACTCCTTTTTATTCCTGCCATGAGATTTTAAGTATTTTCTGCAGCATTTCATCTCAAAGACGTTGATCTTCTTTGCCGCTGTTTTTCTTATAGTCAAAGTTTCGCAGCCGTATGTTGCATCTGGAACAATAAAAGTTCTTAGCATTATCAGTGTCTTTTCTAGTTTGTTGCTTCTCCATATGTCTTTCAGTCGCGCTATTTTACAATATGCCATTGCCTGTCTCTTTCTCTTGACCATACACTCAGCAGCACTGTTGATGTTTGCTGCTAAGTTCTCGAATTTATCCACACGCTCTATCTAGATATTATCTATTATGATTTTTTAGTTCATGTGTTGTTATATACTCGTATGTTGACATAATTTTTGTTTTCTGTGCGTTTAGATACACGTTTTGTGATTCACTGAATTTGTGTGTGTGTTCATGGTCCCTTTGTATCGTTTAAAAGAAGCACTGCGTCGTCAGCGTAGCGTAGTTCATGGATTTCAAAACCACCAATGTTTAAATGGTGGTAGTCGATGTTGTTATCGTCTTCTCTCACTTTCCTAATATTTTCTGCATGGATGTTAAAAGATATGAGGATAATGATACACTGGGATTGCTAAAATATTATATGAATTTATTCTATAGTGGGTGTTTATGTATTCTTATTTATTATTTACACATATTGAAGAATTCATATGCTCATGAAACTTTGAAGCGATCGGGTGGTCATTCTGCATAGATTAGTGTGTAGTGGAGTTAGTTTGTTTGTTTTGTTTTTCGTTCGCTCCATTGTAACCATCACGGATATCCGTGCGATTTCCGCCGGGAGCGTGATTACGTTGTGCCACCGTTATGCGCCTTGTAGGCCTAGCACATCCGATTTCGGCATGCCTTGACAATTCGGGTGGGCTACCCTTAGCCTGTGACAGCCTCTATATCTGTCTCCAGGCACGCGTAGTGGAGACTCTTCGCCCAGACTATTTTCTTGCTCTTAGTCTGACTCAAACGAGGTGTTCCACTGTCTATGAACTTGTCTCGTGTAATTGGACGTGCTGTGCCTGTGCCCATTGGGTACCGAACCGTTTCTCATCCGTGAGCCTGGTTCCTTAAGGGGAAGAACTCAACAGAGGAGTTGGACCCTGGCTCTTTCGCCCTCTTAGCCGAGGTGTCATTCACCGACATCGTGTACCCCTTGTCCAAGTTCGAGTCTCACACCACGCGTTTGAGAGCAAGGCGTTCTCGAGCTGAGCGTCCTTGTCCCAATAGCGCCTGAGCCCATCAGGTACTGAACCCTTTCTCTCTTCAAGTGTATTTCCGGTGTAGGAAAACCTGACAGTAGAGTTGGGCCAGGGCTAAATCGTTGTCCCTTTTGTGCCTGAGCGAATCGAGTACAGAACCCTTTCTCTCTGCAAGTTACTTCCGGTATAGGAAACCTTGACAGTAGAGTTGGGCCAGGACTGCCATCGTTGTCCCTTTCTTGCCTACACCCATCGGGTACAGAACCCTTTCTCTTTGCAAGCATATTTCCGGTTTAGGAAGGCTCGACATTAGAGTTGGGTTAGGTCTTTTGCTTTACCAAACGCCGATGGATTGGTCTGGGTCTCTGCCTGTTAGGAACTCTGGTAACTAGAAGCCCATCTCGAGCTGACGGAGCTTGTAGTTCCCTTTCCTAGGGACTTTTCACTTTCTATTTGCAGTTCGCGCTGCCCTCTAGCGCTGTTCTGCCCTTTCATTGTTTCATTGTACTCTGTGTGAAACATATTTGTCTCTCGCCATGCATTTACCTTTACGTGCATTTTACATTGGCCGCCCCTCCAATGTTCGGACTGGACTGACTAGCTTCACTGTATGTCGACAGTGTTGCTATATGTGGTGATGCTGGTGGTGTCGGAGATATTGTCTGTCTCTTGTGCAGTCAAATCTCTTTCCATCTGCTACCTCCACATTCTCGGACACGATCCCCAAATGATTTGGCCAGAATCAGCACGAGCTGCTGTATTTCTGTTTCCAGGGTGCACCACGTGGAGGTACATTTGGGATCTTGGTTATCTGCTAACCCTGGGTCCGCCTAGAGCAATGCGTTCCCTTTGCACCCCAGTGGAGTTAGTGACTTAGTGTATGTGTGAATAAGCTATTAAGTAGTAAATGGCTGGTTAACTGAATGTGTGTCTGTGTTTTTGAGTGAAGCAATTAATGTGTAATTAATGTGTTGTTGAGTGGATGAATTCATGTGTAATTAATACGTTGTTCAGGGAATTGATTAATGTGTAATTAATAAGTTGTTGAGTGAATGAATTAACGTGTAAGTGAGGAGTTATTCAATATATGAATAAACGTGTAATTGATGAATTGTTGAATTGATGCATTAACGTGTAATAAATGAGTTGTTTACCGGATGAATTTACGTGTAATTGATGGGTGACTGCGAATGATGGAACGTGTATTTGAGCACTTTGTCAAGTGAGTTACTGGGTGGATAACTTAATGGTTTAAAGAATTGCTGTCAACCCGCCCGCGAAATGACAGAGCCCGAGCGGGAGCAAAAAATAGCGACACTGTTATCTTTTATGCGCGTCGTAAGAGGCGACATAGGAGGTTTAGGTGATGGAGATTGCTGTACCATCCCAGATGGAGTCAAAATTATCAAGAAACCACGTTGAAGTTTCATGTGTCAGGCCGAATGGTGCAGAAATCGCAGCTAAGCTGTAAAACATGACCAAAAGCATTATATTCCCCGGACTAGATCAGACAGAGGAGCTGGATTTGACACGAGTGCTGTATTTTGACCCCTGTTTCCCTGGCCATTTCCCTTATTTCTACCTTCTGATTCCCAATGAGAATATCTCAAGAATATATAGCCAGGATTAAACATCTACAGATTAATCGTTGTATTACTCGTGCCCTTTATTGTGTAATGAGATCGTTAATGCTAATTATACTTTTATATAAGTATGAGCCGACGATGGATGTGTCAGACCATTGGCGCAAATAAAACAGCGACACAACGCATTTCCATTCTCTGGACTATATCTTGCTGAAAATTCCAATAGGGCCATTGTCCTGCTGCAAGAGATCCAATGGTACTTTGAAAATCAACGCTGAAGAAGAAGAAGAATATAAGTATGAAAGTTGGACACTCAATTCAGACACAGAAAGAAGGATTCAGACTTTTGAAAACGCTACATAACTTTTTTTATTTTAGAATTAGTAATATAAAGCACAAGACAAATATATATGTCCAGCAGCAAATAAACAAGCTTTCATGATATTTTTTGTACCACTTTTTGTAAGTGGTGGAACCGCATAAATTTGGTTACGACATAAAACGAGACACGACTTACTTTCTAAAATTATTTTGCATATAATAAGAGATCACATTCTTAACATGAGACTAATCAAAGAAAAGTGTAGGGAATTTTCAACTGACCTGCACATGTGTTTCATAGATTACTCAAAAGCGTTCGACTGCGTCCAACACCAGCAAATATGGGAGATAATGAACAGCATGGGTTTCCTAAGACATCTGATTCATCTAATAGAGGAACTTTACCAAGATCAAAAGGCTGCAGTGAAGTTAGAGGACGATCTCTCAGAGTGGTTTGAGGTACAGAGTGGAGTAAGGCAAGGGTGCACACTCTCCCCATACCTGTTCAACATCTACGCTGAAAGTATAATGAGGAACGTGAGAGAAGACATACACAACACTGACTACCACGCTTTAAACATAGGTAGATTCCTAATCCCGGAACTACGCTACGCAGACGACACAGTACTTCTTTCAAACGATATAAAGGGATTGGAACAACTAATCAAGTACACAAAGAAATATAGCGAAGCACAAAATTTGTATTTAAACACGCAGAAAACAAATATCATGTCAACAGAACAACACAACAACCAAAAATCAGAATAGACAATACCGAGATAGAATGTGTGGATAAATTTGAATACTTAAGGAGCAAACATCAACGGTGCAGGAGACTGCATGGCAGAAATAAGGAAGAGATTGGCAATGGCATATTGCAAAATAACACGGCTGAAAAACATATGGAAAAACAACAAAATAGAAACGAAAGTGCTAATGTTACGAACTTTTATTTTTCCGGTTGCAACATACGGCTGTGAAACATGGACTCTAAGTAAAACAGCGGCAAAGAAGATCAACGCCTTCGAGCTGAAATGCTACAGAAAGACACTTAGAATATCATGGAAGGATAAAATCAGAAACTCAGATATTATAAACACACTGAATATTTCAGAGTGTTGGTTACTAAACACAATAACAAAAATAAAACTACGCCTGTTTGGTCATATAAAGAGACATAACTGTTTAGAAAGACAAATAATGGAGGGAAGAGTACCTGGGAAGAGGAGAAGGGGCAGACCAAGAAGACGATGGACTGACGACATTAAAGATAATATTAATACATCGCTAGAAAATGCAAACCACATCGCCCAAGACAGAGAGAAGTTCAGAGAGTTCATTGGGAAGACAACGTTCTGGAAGGAATACGTCACATGACACAGAAGGATAAGTGAAGGACCGAAAAATCCTGGATGAATAAAATCAAGGGATGGTCTGGACGTGATCTTTCTACACTCATCCGAAGAGCTGAGGACAGTTGTTTTGAGAGATTTTTGTGCTAATGTCTCCAGTGTAGCAGCCCTATGACACTGACGGGTCATGTCTTTATTATTATTATTATTATTATTATTATTATTATTATTATTATTATTATTATTATTATTATTATTATTATAAATGAGCAGGCAGTTTCTTCTGATCGGCGTTTCTCCTGGACATTGATATGGAAATTTTCCAGAACTTTTGCAAATCTCAACGAATCCACTCAATGTGGATGTAGGGTGGAGTGACATGAGTTGGGTAATCATCTACATGAGTGTAGTTTGGGGTGTGTATAGATTAGATGTGAATACAAATTATTAGCATGAAATAGATTGTCTCAAGGTATAACAGAACCGCATTCCTTTTAGATAAGAAGCGCTATAAATAACTTGTCCATTTATTGAAACACGATTTCCGCTTGTAGATTGTTTAATTTATTCCACGAGACTTCGACATAAAGAAATCTTGAGAACTGTTATTAATATTCTGTCTGCTTCCGGCCGGATATCTTTTTTGGGTACAATATACTTAAAAATTCATAGCACCCACAACTGCAACAGTGTTTACATTGCTTGGCAAACGACTCGAATAACAATAGATATTAGATTCAACACTCATGCAAGGTCGTGTCATGTTCCCTGCTGGTCTTTTTTTTCTTTAGCTGCGTTACAGTTTCTTTTCACATTTTGTATTCAGTTTGTGTGAAATAGCCGTACAAGTTGAATGAAACATAGCTATTTCGCTCATGTTACACTATTTTTCCTTCGTATTAGACATCGATGCGTCAGTGTTCATTAAGATGTAGTCAAAGAATAGGGATTATAACTATTAGGTATTAACTTGAAGGAGAAGGTGACGGACGGTATGAGCTTTAGGCAGAGATACACTTCAGATGAGAAGGGAACATCATAAGATGAACAAAATACTTTCTAGCGGAGACTGACAATTTAGAGATCCATTGCAGCTAAGCTTCGATGCAAAGACGGAACTTGATGATGATGAATGAATGAAGAGACTAATCTATACTAGCGATTCTCAACGTTGGCTATTTGTTCCATCCCTCGCCCATAAGAGAAAATGTTTAAATTTGAACAACAATACAGTCTCGTCTGGAGAGTACTCATGAACGTAACTATTTCAAGGATAAATATCTGGATACATCTTAACAAGACTTCGTGATCTGTACAGAAAGTAGGACATATTTGTTAAGGGATCAGGATATCAAAGAGGAAAACTTGTCCCAAAACAAAACAAAAAATACCACACAAAAACAGATCACGAGCTAAGTAAGTTTGAGAATCACTGCTTTAGAAATGAGTATAAAAGAAGGTTAAGGTAAGAGAGTAACAATCATATATTAATATTTTTTACCTGGAGGAGGGGAGGGGGGGGGGGGTCTTTGTTACTTCTAATATTTTATGGTAGTGCGTTCTGTTATAACCTAATTGGACTTTATTGTCCACTGGTTGAAAGAGCGCGCCTCTCCAAAAGAGAGGTAAACTCATTAACTACTAGAGTAACAATCGATTTGGAAACATGAGGTGTCGAATTTTGGGTAATATATAAACAGGATGGTGGAAGAATAGAGGCAACAGAGATGTCGTTCTATAGAAGAATACTGAGAGTACTATTGGGCACACTGAACAAAATAAGAGAAAATCAAATACGATACGGTTGTTTCTAATATCAGAAAAAGACAGTCTTTATTTGATGACAATATTTTTGACAACATAGTTACAATGGACAATATTGAAGGACACAAGATGATAGTGGAGAAAATATTAGACGGGTTAACATCATAGCATGACAACGTGCCAACAACGATGCTGGTAAAAGATACCGTAGATCACTGTGGAGATTCATGATCGATCGTATACTCAAGCCGGTGCGGCACTTGATGATGATGACTTTGAAAACAACTACACAATAATTAGAGATGCTCTGTAGTAGAATCAACAGAAGAAGAGAAATGGAAAAAGGTCGACGCATATTTGGCTACGAAAGTGACCAGATAATTGTTCAAATAGATAATATAAAGTGACCAGATAATTGTTGAAATAGATAATATAAAGTGACCAGATAATTGTTGAAATAGATAATATAAAGTGACCAGATAATTGTTGAAATAGATAATATAAAGTAGCCAGATATTTGTTGAAATAGATAAAACAAAGTGGCCAAATATATGTTAGAATAGATAAAACGAAGTGGCCAAATAGTTGTTTAAAAATCGATGAAAGTGCACCAATAACGTATCCATTATACATAATATTCTGAGGTCTATTCAGGGGTGTCAGGGGTAACATAGTAGGTTGAACAAATGGGAGATGCTGTAACAGGTGCACTTGCGGCATTAATGAAAATACAATAATTATGATATTATAAAAAAATAGTTTAAATACGGTAAGATATGAAGTAGAACATAGACAACGTTTCGTACAAGAAGCCCTCAAGGCGTATTTAGGTATGATACCACGAGCGTGTTATTCTTCTTCTACACACTAGATTTTGTCATGGTTTTCTTGCAATCTCGAGGCATGATAGAGGTAAAGGAGTTACCTCTCAGAAGTTCAGGCATGGGCCTTCAGCAGGTTTCATCATAGTTGAGATAGGATGGGAGTCAACCACACGCTCAACCTCCCTAGTTGCTTCTTGCGACATATTCTTTGCATCTCTCTCGTGTTCCGGTGTTGACTTTAAAGTAAAAGCTGAACACCAACATTTTATGCCATATTCAGCTCGTGCAGATTCTAATAATCATTATATAAAATTGCCGTGTAACGATTATACAATTTATGATAGGAATCTAAAATTGGAACGGACATTACCAACTGGGGAATGCGGAGAGGGGGGGGGGGACAATTTCATACACAAAACATGTAATACTCGATACTTAACATTTTTTAATGAGAATATAAAATATTTAGATTAACCTAAAAAAAAAAGATAACCAGCAGTTGGTGGCCTCGTGCATAGAAAATTTCCGCTTGAAGCAAACGATGATTTAATTTTTGGCATTATTTGTCTTGAGAGAAAATAGAGGTTTAGAAAATGACTACATGCAATTGGAAAATTATAGCAAAATGTGTCAGATTTGTAATCGACATGGAGAAGTTGCAGCTATTGGTGTATTTCGAAATATCTTCATAAACCCAGTTCTATCAGGTGTAGTTTAAATAGCGATACTATGTATGGAAGATTTTCGACTACTACTTCTTATACCAATGCTGCTTCTACTACTAATACTGCTGCTTCTACTACTTATACCACTGCTGCTTCTACTACTGATACTGCTGCTGCTTCTACTACTGATACTGATGCTGCTTCTATTACTGACACTGCTGCTGCTTTTACTACTGATTCTGCTACTGCTTCTACTACTGATACTGCTGCTGCTTCTACTACTGACACTTCTGCTTCTACTACTGACACTGCTGCTTCTACTACTGGCACTGCTGCTTCTACTACTGACACTGCTGCTTCTACTACTGACACTGCTGCTTCTACTACTGACACTGCTGCTTCTACTACTGATTCTGCTACTGATACTGCCGCAATTTACTACTGACACTGCTGCTTCTACTACTGATTCTACTATTGATACTGCTGCTGCTTCTACTGATACTACTGCTTCTACTACTTATACGACCACTGCTTCTACTACTGATACTACTGCTGCTTCTACTACTGATTCTACTACTGATACCACTGCTGCTTCTACTACTGATACCACTGCTGCTTCTACTACTGATACTGCTGCTTCTACTACTTATACGACCACTGCTTCTACTACTTATACGACCACTGCTTCTACTACTTATACGACCACTGCTTCTACTACTGATACTGCTGCTTCTACTACTTATACGATCACTGCCTCTACTACTGATACTGCTGCTGCTTCTACTACTGATTCTACTACTGATACTGCTGCTGCTTCTACTACTGATTCTACTACTGATACTGCTGCTGTTTCTACTACTGATACTGCTGCTTCTACTACTTATACGATCACTGCCTCTACTACTGATACTGCTGTTGTTTCTACTACTGATACTGCTGCTGCATCTACTGCTTCTACAGATACTGCTTCTACTACCGATACTGCTGCTGTTTCTAATTCTACAGCTATTTATACTACTGCTGCTTCTACTGCTGCTGCTTTTACTGATGCTGCTTCTACTGCTGCTACTTAAACTACAAATACTGCTGCTGCTTCTACTACTGATACTGCTGTTTCTACTATTGATACTGATGCTGCTTCTAATACTGATACTGCTGTTGTTTCTACTACTGATACTGTTGCTGTTTCTAATGCTACGGCTACTTATACTGCTGCTGCTTCTACTGCTGCTGCTTCTACTGCTGCTGCTTCTACTGCTGCTGCTTCTACTACCACTGCTGCTTCTACTGCTGCTGCTTCTACTACCGCTGCTTCTACTACCGCTGCTTCTACTACTACTGCTGTTTCCACTACTTCTGCTTCTACTAATGATACTGCTGCTGCTTCTGCTACTGATACTGATGTCTCTTCTACTACTGATACTACTGTTGCTCCTACTGCTTCTACTACTGATACTGCTGCTACGTCTACTGCTTCTATTACTACTTCTGCGGCTCCTTCTACTACTGATACTGCTGCTTCTACTGCTGCTGCGTCTACTGCTAATACTTCTGCTGCTTCTACTACGAATACCGCTGCTGCATCTATACTATTCATGCTGCTGCTTGAATTACTGATGTCGTTGATACTACTGCTGTTACTATTGTTACAAGCTTTATCCTCAACATTCATTTAAATAACACATTGCGTTCATGATTTTCTGTCTTCCTACCTGCTCGCATGTCCGTATGTTTTGTATAATTGTCTATCTGTTCCATGGCTTTCTGAATGTCCGTCTCCATGTGTCTGCCAGTATGATTCCATGTCTGTCTGTCTGTGTCTGTCCATGTTTGTTTTTGTCTGTTTTCCTATCAATTTTTTTCAATCGTTTCAACAGTTTATTCATCTATACGTCAATATCCCCCCCTCCCCGCAGCTTTCTTCTTTTTAACCGTTCTCGATCGTGCTTACCGTTCAATTGCAAACTCCTTCAACTTCTTAAAAATAGATTCGTCAAACTCGGTGTCATCGTCAAAAATCTGCATATACAGTGAATTCAAATCCCGAATTTATCCATTCATTTTTACATCCATTTATTGAAGCATTCGGTTAAGCACTGGAAAAAAAACCATTCTAACAGTAGTCAGGACTGTTGATATTTGGCAATCAGTATTATTGACATTTTGGCAGTCATGACTACCGATATTTTGGCAGTCAGGATTATTGCTATTTATGAAATCATGACTATTGATGTTTAAATATTTAGGCAGTGAGAACTATTGATATTTCGACAGTCAGGACTATTGGCATTTGGAAAGTCAGGACTATTTATATTAATGCATTCGGGATTATTGATATGTATGCAGTCGGGATTTTTGATATTTTAGACAATAGGTGCTATTGATATTTGGACAGTAAGGACTATTGATATTTGGACAGTCAAGACTATTGATATTTGGGCAGGATTACTGCTATTTAAGCAAACAGGACTAGTGATGTTTAGGCAGTCAAGCCATTGATATTTGGACATTAAGGACTGTTGATATTTTGGCCATCGGTGATATTCATATTTGGGCAGCACTATTGCTATTTTGGCAGTTAGGACTATTGATATTTGGTGCGTCAGGACTATTGATATTTGGAGCGTCAGGACGATTGCTATTTGAACATGCTGTGTCGATTCTATATTACGGTACTTCTGCTTTCCTTCTCATACCTCTAAAGATTAACCAGGTGTAGTTCAATACACGCAATACATTGTGCCATGATTCACATCGAATCTGCTATATGCACGCCTTTCTGCTCGACACATCTTACATCTGTCTGACTTTTTGGTCACTGAAGCTATGCGGGATGGAACAACCAATCGGTACCACACCGTTAAAACGTTAGTTACCTTTCACGATATGCATGTCATGCTAAGTTTCTGCTATTATTTGCATTCGAAATGTCGGGATTATATCAGTCATACCTGCCAATTTTGGAACACTTGAACTTTTCTAGAATTCCTTAGACGAGTGATTCCCAAACGTTCCCTACGCCCCATGTTATGTTATGTTATGTTCCTCCAGGGTCATAGGCGGCGCATATGGCAGAAACCATAGCTTTCCATTTCTGTCTTTGTGTTGCCAGGTCTTTCAATTGTTGCGTGTTGTTTAGGTTCATTGACATGCCTTCTCTATTAATGGTTCTTCGTAGAGTTTCTCTAGGTCTCCCTCTTCTTCTTACTCCAGGTGGCACCCAATATAGTGACTGCTGGGGAATTCTTAGGCTGTTCATTCTGAGAACATGGCCGATGTAAGTCCAACGCCTTTGTCTAATGAAGGAAGATATATAGGTTTGTTTGCTTTCCTCTCTTATAGTAGTGTTAGATTTAAAGTCACTCCACTTAACATTCAGAATGGTACGTAGGAGTTTGTTTTCAAAGGAGTCTAGTCTCTTATCTGTGGCTTTTGTGGCTTTCAAACTTTCGCATCCATATGAACCATAGGGGGGCAATTTAATTTTTTTCACGGGGGAAATTATTCCATTAATGTTAGGGAAGAATTCAATGTTTGAATATTAAAATATATATATATATATATATATATATATATGTTATATAAGGGGAAGGGACGTCCGAATTTTAGAAAGACTTAGGAGGGGCATGATAAAAAAAAGTTGGGAAACACTGCCGTAGACAACCCTAGTCTACGAGTGTATCTATCCTCTTGTCTGTGATTTCAGAGAATCTTCAGGAAAAGAAATTAGTTGGCAGATCAAGAACAAGTGAGAAAGAGGCAGATATGAGTAAAATGATCGTAGGTTTTTAATCTAGATGTCCAGCCGAAGACGGATATTTCGGGCCATCGGCACAAATAAAACGGCGGTACAACGCATTTCCATTCTCTGGGTTACATCCTGCTGGAAATCTAGTAGGATAATTGTTCTGCTACAAGAGTGGTCCAGCGGGAATTTGAAAATGAACCCTGAAGAAGAAGAAACTAGATGTACATTGTTTAGAAGTTACGGTTTCTGAATCGCTTTCAACATACTTCTGACTTGCAAATTAAGTTATTTTCTTTACAAATTAGTATACATTTTATGTATTCTATTGTGTATTTAAACCTCTACCCAAATATACATCAGTCATGTTTACTGTTACTTCATTCATTATGCTTCAATGATAATAATGACGAAGTGCTTCTTTCTTTACTAGTATCACAGTCTTCATTCACAGTAATGTTTCCTTCCGTACAGGTATCCAGGGTAATACAATCTTCATTCACAGTAATGTTTCCTTCTGTACAGGTATCCAGGGTAATACAATCTTCATTCACAGTAATGTTTCCTTCTGTACAGGTATTCAGTGTAATACAGACTTCATTCACAGTAATGTTTCCTTCTGTACAGGTATCCAGGGTAATACAGTCTTCATCCACAGTAATGGTGAAAGCGAGGAAAGTTATATCGTGGTTGGAATATCATTTGAGGAAGAGGACCTGGAACCACGGCTCCGGGAGGCAGGGATATTTACCACTGTCTTCGAAGATGAATTGGTCAGTATAATCAACATTATAAAAAACAAAAAATGTAGCAGCTTATGAAAGGAAGAATGGGAAAGAATGAAATGATATTATCTCTATTCTTTTTTACCTTGTTCCAGAATGAGCCGCCATCTTGTGTCAGTGATAATAGTTTCCAAAACTCAGACAAAACTTCATTTATGATATTTCAGATTGATACTCTTTTTCTTGAATATCATGATTAACACACAAACAAAAACTACTGAGTGAAGTCATGCTTTGGCTCTCTCTTTCTAGATTCCGACAAAGAGAGAGAGATTGTAAAATTAGAGAGAAAGAAGGAGATTTAGAACGATAAAGTTCGTTCTTGTGTTGCTGGATCCTGAAATGAGAGAAAATAAATACAATGCATGTAGTAAAAGGCGATTACAGAGGATTGGAGACGGCGTTGACAGTCCCGTTCCATTATGGACGAAAATTATCAAGTCATGATGAAATTGCATGTGTCGGGCCAAAATAACAATATATTGTATGCGAATTGTAAACAATGAAGCAACTCATCCCATTTTCTGGAACACATTCTTAAAACCGACAGGCTTTGAGACAGAACCCAGAAGAAGATATAGCGATCTATTAACGTCTCAGATCATCTAGTGACATATTCTTTCCAGAACGTAGTCTTCCCTATGAATTTCTTGAATTCTCCGCGGCCATGAGCAGGCTGTCCCGCCATTTTAGGGTCATGTGCAGGCATTTCTGAATGTCTATTGTCCAACGTTGTCTTGGGCGTCCTTTGACCCTGTTACCTTCCATCATCCCCTCTCCATGCCGTCGTGACTTTTACTGTGACCGAAAAAAAAACCCTTGCTTTTTAATTAATATAGTGTTGCGAAGTCAGCCCTCTGGACGTTGATTGTTCTTAGCACAAGTTCTTATATTTGTTCTCAAATATGTCTCAAATTTATGGCTCAAATAAATGTGGAAACATTCATTATCCTGAATAAATCTCCCAAGAAATTAGTTAATTACTTGAAGAATATGTAAATTGATCACGCGCGTATTAGTACAGATACAATATGCAGATCCTGCACCGTACACAAGTTGTACACAGTTACATATGTTGAAAAGAATCGTGTTCACCAAAGACAGTTTAATTTCCGGACACTTCAGACAGCAATAGTATACTACTGAAAATAAGTACTACCTAGAAAATCACTACATGAAATAAAATGTTGGATTGATTGTTGAATCCTGATTAGGATGTAATCTACTTTGGACAACTAATCATAATACAAAACTTGACTAAATCAGATGTTGCGCTGAAAGATTGCACATTCATTAGTTGCCTTTGTAAATAGCAGCAAGATGTTACGCTGAAAGATTGCACATTCATTAGTTGCCTTTGTAAACAGCAGCAAGATGTATTCACGTTCTAACTGATGAAATGGCAATGAGAAATATAAGATACTCGACTCCCGCGTGTTTCCAGGTCTTGAAAGAGGAACAAAGATAGCGACACCGTTATCTACTACGCAAGTCGTAAGAGGCGACTAAGGGTGTTTTGGAGATAGGGTTGGCTGTCTCATCCCAGAGACGACTCCCACAACAGTAGACTCCTACAAAAGTAGACTCCTACAACAGTAGACTCCTACAACATTAGACTCCTACAAAAGTAGACTCCTACAACAGTAGACTCCTACAACAGTAGACTCCTACAACAGTAGACTCCTTCTACAGTAGACTCCTTCTACAGTAGACTCCTACAAAAGTAGACTCCTACAACATTAGACTCCTACAACATTAGGCTCCTACAACAGTAGACTCTTACAACAGTATACTCCTACAACAGTATACTCCTACAACAGTATACTCCTGCAACAGTATACTCCTACAACAGTAGACTCCTGCAACAGTAGACTCCTACAACAGTAGACTCCTGCAACGTTAGACTCCTACAACAGTAGACTGCTGCAACGTTAGACTCCTACAACAGTAGACTCCTTCTACAGTAGACTCCTGCTACAGTAGACTCCTACAACAGTAGACTCCTGCAACAGTAGAATCCTTCTACAGTAGACTCCTGCTACAGTAGACTCCTGCTACAGTAGACTCCTACAACAGTAGACTCCTACAACAGTATACTCCTTCTACAGTAGACTCCTGCTTCAGTAGACTCCTACAACAGTAGACTCCTACAACAGTAGACTCCTGCTACAGTAGACTCCTGCTACAGTAGACTCCTACAACAGTAGACTCCTTCTACAGTAGACTCCTACAAAAGTAGACTCCTACAAAAGAAGACTCCTACAAGAGTAGACTCCTGCTACAGTAGACTCCTGATATTACCATAGGAGCCGTCCATAAATTACGTCAACAGTTAGGGAGAGAGAGCGGGGGGGGGGGGGGAAGGGGGTGTTAAAAAGATAGAATTGTTGAAAATGGGAAGGGGGAGAGGTTATCACAAGTTAATGTTAGTAATTTCTTTTTTAATATACCAATTGCAATTTGAATTTGAAACATGCAAAAACGCACAAGCACACTCATATTACAAAAACAAGAGATCTATTGCCTGTAAATCCAGTAGATTGAAACTAACAAAACAAATGAATATATCTTCTATTTTGTAGGTGTACCAACCAACACATTCAATACACTGGGTCAATGGCCACCCACCTATCAGTGATCCACATTGTGGCTTCGACGGAAAATTATGTCCAAGCTCTAAACGTATGTTCTTAAAAAATATTTGGTATTTTATCTCGAAATATGAAAGTATATATATAAATGCACATCCTATTTGAAATTTTGCAATCAAAGATGTGGACGTTAATGTCAAAGTACAGCCATATTTGTTGCCAAATATCACGTGTGTTGTAGATGTTATTTATCTAGAATGAGAGCAAAATGTATACATCATGAAGTTATGCTGTAATTGGTTGCATCTCATACTTTATTATTTTTCACATCTCATACTTCATTGTTTTTCATATCTCATACTTCATTATTTTTCATATCTCATACTTCATTATTTCTCATACGTGCTCACATATCCACCATAAAAATGTTTGTTTAAATCCCCCAGGAATTGCTAGTTGGAAGTCCAATGTTAATATCCGTATTGACATATGGTAGCGAAAGTTGGAAAAGGACAAAGGCGCTAGAGAAGAAATTGAACTCATTTGAAAATAAATGTTTTAGAAGACTTTTAGATATTGGTTGGGAAGAATTTAAGTCAAACATGCAAGTAAGAGAAGACACAAAACAGCAATATGTTTCTACAACAATAAGAAGAAAACGATGGACTTATATAGGGCATGTACTTAGAATGAATGAAAACATAATGCCACTAAACGCATTAAAATGGGTACCAGATGGCAAAAGTAAAAAGATCAGGAATCAAGATTTTCTCCTAAACTTTTTAATTTTTGTAATATTGCTTAGTGCTGACTGTCCTTGTTTTAATCATCATCTTCTGCAGTTGCTGATTGGAAGGTGGCCATTATTATCGCTTCAGTGCTTAGTTTTGTTCTCATCGTTGCCGTCATTTTAATTCTAGGAATCAGGTAAGTTATATTTAAACAATATCATAACCGTGTTGTGTCTATGTGTCATGGTCATCTATGGCATGCTGCGTCTGTTGGTAGTCTAGAAGCGTGCGAAAACCACTTCATCTGTTGTCTTTTGATGTGTTTCAATACTGGTGTTGTTTTGGGTATCTGTCTGATGTTATCGTTTCTAAGTCCATTTCTTAATGACACTCCGCGTATTTTTCGTAGATATGTTGTTTCTGCTGTCACTATTTTTCTTGTGTCTTGTGGTAATTGTCCAGGTTTGGCACTGGTAGCATAGTGATGGGATAATAATAGTTTTGTATAATGCAACTTTCTTGTCTATGTTTACATTTTTGTTCTTGAAAATACCTGTCATCTGTCCTAGGATCTGGTATGTTTTGTTGCATCTATTTTGTATCTCTTTATTGTTTTTCCCTTCACTCTTTATAATGCTTCCTAAGTAAGTGATCTCTTTTACCTGTTTAAGGTGTTTATCATCGATGGAGATAGTCATATTTCTTTCTTTCTTTGCTATTGCCATTATTTTGGTCTTTTCAATAGTAATCTACATGGTCAATTTTTGACATGTTGTATGGAGTCTGTTCATATGTTCTTGCAATTGTTCTTCTGATGTCGCTATTAGTACTTGGTCGACTGCAAAAAGTAGCTCGTTCAATTTGCCGTTCATGTTATCTTCGTTAGTACTTGTTAATTTATAGATATGGTCGATATATGTTATAAAAAGTAGATGGGATAGGACACACCCTGGCGAACTCCTGAATGGATGTGGAACTTATTGGACACTCCTGTATTTGTTCTTCCTTCACATTGTCTATTAGTATAAATGCTCTTGCATATATTGATTAAATGTTCTGGTACTCAGTATATTGATAGTGTTTTCCAAAGTTGTTGTCTGTTTACTCTGTCGAAGGCCCTTTCTTTGACGTCGAATGCCATGTATAATTCTTTGTTGGTTTCTGTGACTCTTTCTGTTAGTTGTCTAAGTGTAAAGCTATCATCCGTACATCGTTTGTTCTTACGAAAGCCATTTAGGTGTTTTTAAGTTGTGGTTCAATGAAAATTGTCCCTGTGTGGCTGTGTGGCTTAGTAAAGATATTCCTCAGTATATTGTGCAATCTCTCTTACTGCCTTTTTTCTTCCATATTGGAATGAATCTCCCGTTTCTCCAGTCTTCTGGTGTTTCTTGTTTCTTCCATATTACATTGAAAAGTCTGTGTATTCATTTTTCCCTGCTGTTTTGATAAGTTCTGTTTGTATGTTATCATAGCCTGCTGATTTGTTTATTTCATTTTCTATTTCCGATAGTAGTAGTTTTTGTTCCAGGTTTGCTGTTATAGTGTTTATTATTGTGTCTACTTCTCCTTCCTTTAGGTTCAGTAATTTTTTGAAATATTGTTGCCATCTTTCCATTATTTGCTTTGGTTCTTTTAGTGCATTACAGCTTTCGCCATTTATTATTTCTGTTTGTTCATATATATCGTCTTTGTTTCTCATGTTCTTAATTTTTTTATAGAACCTCTTTTGTGTATTTTTATAACCTGCGTTGAGCATGTCTCAATATTCTTTCCATGAATTTATTTTAGCAGTTTTAATAATTTTCTTGGCATTTGTTTTTTCCTGGCTTGTATTCTATGTAATCTACTTGGTTTTGCTTTTGACCCATTTCTTATATTTATTTTTCTTTTCTCTTGTGATTTTTTGACTTATTCATTCCACCATGCAGTCATGTTTGATTTCTTTACGCTGTTATTTTTGTTTCTCCTGCACGTTTCTCCTGCTGCTCGCGCGATAGCGTCTTTGAATAATTTCCATTATTCTTCTGTTGTAGTAGTTTTTCGAATTTTTCAGTGTTTTTGTGTGTGTGTTGCTCCCTTACCGTGTCGTCCTTAAGTCTGTGTATTATAATTTGTGTTGGTTTTTTAATATTTGTTGTTGTCTTTCTTCTATCTCTTTCTGTTTGTTTTTACAGCTACTATAACTGTTTTATGGTCGGTGAGTACACGGTGATTATCTTCAGCTTTGTTCTTTAATCCTCCCTAATATGTTAATGGATCCAAATTATATCGTTTTTCGTTTAGTCGTCTCCTGAGCACCCTTTTACATTTTTCTATGTTTTATGAGTTTTGTCGCTGTCAATTTCCTAATCTGTCACTGCGTTGTTTGAGAGTTTCTAAATGGTTACACTGTGTTCTAATCTATCACATTCAGATGTAGAAATCACCTATTACATCAGAAATACACTGAAACATCGTAAAACTACTACCCGGTCTAGAGGCTGGCCGAAAGATGCTCAAAATTCCCTCTCTTGACCGGAATAGTTTAACCACAAGGAAACGTATTAAACTAGCGCTCGCTCAACTGTAACTTATGCAATCTATTTCAGACGATCTGAGAAGACGAAAATCTATATCAAACAATCTGGTAATATGCTTCATCAACGCAATTCTTTCATGCAAGCTAAGGTGGATGACGGATGGCAAATATTGATTCCAGTAAAAGATGATATGAACAGATCTGTCGAGCCGAATAATATTCATGTTTTCAACAAAACGTACATATCACCTTTGTCAGAACTAATAAATACTTTTCTATATGGCTGTACACGGCTGTCAGGCACAAAATATGAGTAGGACATGGATCATGATGATGATAGTATTGATGACGATGGTGACGATGATGTATTAATTTATTTAGCTGTGGGCAGGACGCTTTTGATAGCACAAAGCCTTTCTGACAAGCGCACAGGGTTTCATGAGTTCAGTAACCGAGGTTTTCTAATCAGTTCAGACACTAGAGCTTGTATAAGGTATGTTGTGTTCAAGATAAGGACCTCTAATACGTTGTGTTGTTTCCCGACACTTGAGATTTATCCCTTGGTTTCAAAGACAGTTTGTGTTTGGGGATTTATCGATCCGTGTTTAGTCCCCGAAGTGAGGAATTCCAGTGCGGTAGGATCGTCAAGTTCTTCTATGTATGTAGCAGATATGCTACTTCTAGATCCTCTGATCCTTCTTCTATGTATGTAGCAGATATGCTACTTCTAGATCCTCTGATCCTTCTTCTATCAGCTTAACTGACCCATCTACAATGATGGCATGTCTAACAGTTCTTGCCACTTAGAAAACTGTCACAGAAGACAAAGATGCAATTTTAACTGGTCTGTATATCTTAATCGTAATCTTTTTGACGATATCTTAGTTTAAGATATCATCTTTGTAGATATCATTGACAGAAGACGAAAGATAACAAATAGAGACAAGGTATGCATTTAACCCACAATTTGTTGACAACGAGGACATACGAGATTTAATATTTATAACTGTAAAAATGAATATGTGATGGATTTTCACTGGAAAAAAGTCTCACTGTAGAGTCATATCATTTAATAGGAGCATACAGTAACATGAAAGTAGGTTTGTATAAGGTCACTAATTAGGCAGGACCATGAAAGTAGGTTTGTATAAGGTCACTAATTAGGCAGGAAAATGAAAGTAGGTTTGTATAAGGTCACTAATTAGGCAGGAACATGAAAGTAGGTTTGTATAAGGTCACTAATTAGGCAGGAACATGAAAGTAGGTTTGTATAAGGTCACTAATTAGGCAGGAACATGAAAGTAGGTTTGTATAAGGTCACTAATTAGGCAGGAACATGAAAGTAGGTGTGTATGGTAGGTCACTAATTAGACAAGTAACATGAAAGTAGGTCTGCATGATAGGTCACTAATTAGACAAGTAACATGAAAGTAGGTGTGTATAGTAGGTCACTAATTAGACAAGTAACATGAAAGTAGGTCTGCATGATAGGTCACTAATTAGACAAGTAACATGAAAGTAGGTCTGCATGATAGGTCACTAATTAGACAGGTAGACCTTTTCCATATATGAGATATGGATAGAAATTGAAGATATAGCTAAAAATGTCAGATGCCATGTGACGTATTCTCTCCAGAACATTGTCTTCCCAATGAACTTTGTGAACCTCCTTCTATCTTGGACAATGCGGCTTGCATTTTTCCAACGATGTATTCATGTTATCTTTATTGTCGTCAGTCCATCGTCTTCTTGGTCTGCTTTTTCTCCTCCACCCAGGAGCTCTACCCTCCATTATTTGTTTCTAAACAGTTGTGTCTCTTTAAATATCTAAAATTAGGAAACGATAGAAGAGATTTATTGAGAATTGATGCTCCGTAGAGATTGTCAGGTGAATAGATAATTAATTACAATACTGTTAACCAGACTTGAAATGTTAAATATGTTTTTCTGTATTCATCGCTGGTTAATATACTTTTGTTTGTATATGTAGTCATCGCTGGTTAATATACTTGTGTTTGTATATGTAGTCATCGCTGGTTAATACACTGTTGTTTGTATATGTAGTCTTCGCTGGTTAATATACTTTTGTTTGTATATGTAGTCATCGCTGGTTAATATACTTTTGTTTGTATATGTAGTCATCGCTGGTTAATATACTTTTGTTTGTATATGTAGTCATCGCTGGTTAATATACTTTTGTTTGTATATGTAGTCTTCGCTGGTTAATATACTTTTGTTTGTATATGTAGTCATCTCTGGTTAATATACTTTTGTTTGTATATGTAGTCTTCGCTGGTTAATATAGTTTTGTTTGTATATGTAGTCTTCTCTGGTTAATATACTTTTGTTTGTATATGTAGACTTATCTGGTTAATATACTTTTGTGTTGTATATGTAGTCTTCTCTGCTTAATATACTGTTGTTTGTATATGTAATCTTCGCTAGTTAACATACTTTTGTTTGTATATGTAGTCTTCGCTAGTTAACATACTTTTATTTGTATATGTAGTCTTCTTTGGTTAATATACTGTTGTTTGTATATGTAGTCTTCTCTGGTTAATATAATTTTTTATATGCAGTCTTCTTTGGTTAATATACTTTTCTGTTGTATATGTAGTCTTCTCTGGTTAATATACTTTTGTGTTGTATATATAGTCTTCTCTGGTTAATATATTGTTGTACTTCCTGACTGTAGACATTACATGTATGAGCAGAAGCTGGAGAGACTGGCTTGGAAGATTGAAAGAGAGGAGATTCAAATATTAAATCCAGGACAATTCCGGGAGATGATGACTCCGTCTAGACCAAGAGTGAGTACCTATGTCAGTCATATAGCTGAGATTTGTACAAGTCACACACATACACCTATAATATAATTATTAATGTTATTTTCTAATGTGACATCTTCTACACATATTTGTAGTTGTTATTGATTGGTTCTAGTGTATTTTCTGAGATATATATATATATATATATATATATATATATATATATATATATATATATATATATATATATATATAAAGAAAGAGAGTTGATCCAACAACGTAAGGAAACTGAACCAGAAATGTAGGGAGAGCTGATCCTGTAATGTAGTGCGAGCTAAATCCAGCAATGTAGAGAGAGCTAATTCAGCAATGTAGTGAGAGCTAAATCCATCAATGTAGAGAGAGCTAAATCGATCAATGTAGAGAGAGCTAAATCCATCAATGTAGAGAGAGCTGGTTCAGCAATTTAGTGAGAGCTAAATCCATCAATGTAGTGAGAGCTAAATCCATCAATGTAGAGAGAGCTAAATCCATTAATGTAGAGAGAGCTGATCAGATTCGAGGCATGACCTGGTGACATCTATATACACCTTGCTACAAATGTTCTACTGAACAAAATTAGAATACCATGCAAGTTAGAAAACTATGCAGTAGAATTATACATGAGGTAATCTGACGACCAGAAGTGGAACTCTGAATTTGACAAACGTATTGGCTACCTTATTAGCTACTTGACGCTAAGGTAATGGACCTATTTAGGTCACAGCTCTCAAGTGACACCCCGGTCTGTTGTTAAGTCATGTATAGGGTTTCGAAATCTCTTAACAGCTTTTCGATACTGGTTTGACTCTATCAACGTGTCAATATCAGTCTCTATGTCAGCCTGTCTGAAACACATTATCTCTATTGGACTGTCTACAATTTACACCGCCCAAGTTAGGTCCAAAATAACGTGTTTAGGTTTAGGTGTGTTCATTATTGTGTTCGCTCAACGGACATATCCACGACCGTCGACTGTATATAGTAGACCTGTTCGCTAAAACGTAAACATCAACTAGTCTTCTATTTACGTGAAATCTATTGGTTGGTCTTGGTTATTTTTGGCATGTGACTCCAGGTATGTAAATAGCGACCAATTAAAAGTCCAACAATAATCCAAAACGTAACAAATGGGGTCCAAATTAATTCAGCTAGTAACCCTGTATTTACCAAAACCACGACATATTCATAGATTTCCTGATCTCTGCTTCAGTACACCATCTCTCAAAGTGTAGTGGGTGAAGGTTACGGTTCTGCGGTCGTTATGTGTTATTATGATATTTTATTGAGAAGTATTTCTGTATTACGCTTACTCTGAATCTGTGTCCAATCACAAAACAAGACCTACCAGCAGATTCAAAACAGGTCTTTACAAGACATGTTTTCGATTATTTTCGTCCATTTCATTGATCGGTGTTGGCAGGAAACACATTAGTTAGCTAGTTAGTTAGTCGTCGGATCATCATCACTGCAAACTGGACACGTCCATAATTGCTCCGATCTCTCCTTGAGTGTATCCGCCATTACACTTCTGCTGACAGTACCGGTCCTATGCTGGTTGACCATCATTCTGCTGCAATGTAGGAAACACATTGGCTACACAAAGTATAGAAATTGTGACCAACGAAAAACACGATAACAATCAAAATCGTGACGTACGAAGCTTTGCTTTGATTCTACTGGTAGGCCTCATACGGTAATAGGTCACGCTCACATCCAATTCGCGCACTCTCGGATACTGACTTCTGCTCATTGACATCAAAATCATTCGATCTGTCAAACTCTTTAAGAGCATTGAGTACACCTGCTGTCCATAGGATGACCACATGCTGTAGAAGAAGAAACCGTCAACGTGTCATTATGCTCGTTTCCTTCGACACCCGGGAAAAAAATAACCGTTGTGGTTGTATTATTTTTTAAATATAAATTAGACTTCTGACCAACTGCTGCTCTATAAAAAAAGTACTAGAAGAAAGATGATGTGCACATGAGACAGTCTCCTTACCGCAGAGTGAACATGATTACAGAGCTACAAAGATTAATGGATCATGTAGACAAATTGCACCGAAATAGCACAGAAAGTCAAAGCAGGTGAAGCGAGCAGGCAATAGATGATGTCATTAGAGAAGGCTCAGAACTGAGACTATAAACCATACATGGTGTCTTTGGAGAAGGTTTATAATTGGGACTGTATGTGATAGATGGTGTCATTTGAGAAGGTTTAGAATAGGGATTGTAGGCGATAGATGGTGTCATTGGAGAAAACTCCAAATTATAGAAATAGGCAATAGATGATGTCGTCGTTGAAGGCTCAAATTTTGGACTGACTGCGCACAATTATGTTTGATCTTTGGTCCCGGACACGCGGGCGTGGAGGAAAACGAGTGATCCGACAAGGTGGCTGGTAATGCTACTATTAATAAGTAGTCAACCAATTGACAGTTAGATATAATTTATAATCTACAAGATTCTGCATGAATGGAGACTTTTGAGATCAATGAGACGCTAATGGGAAAGTGGGTCATGATCGACGTAACACGAAGAGAAAACATCACGAAGATTTAAAAAAAGAGCATTCAACCAACACGGAACTGGAACCATCAGCAGCTACGGCGAGAGATTTCCTGAAGCGGAAATCTGAGCACCTATGGACATGTCCATTGTGCAAACATGATAATTAAAAAACTAAACCTAAGTCGCCGATGTTCAGACATTCTGAACCATTGGTGCAAACAACAAGACGACAAAACGTATCTTTGATGTCTGGACTACATCCAGCTAGAAATCTGGTAGGATCATTGTCCTGTTACAAGCGATATCATCGTGGAATTGAGAAGAAACACTTAAAAAAAGTAGATACACCAATTAGGGAATGTAGACATTCATCATCACCCTATACTGGTGCATAGGGGGGAGGGGTATACACATATAAATGTTGTCAAATGCCGCAAGCTGCCACGGGCCGTCAGCAGGACATCAGTTGATTTATAAAATATCTTCCCCATCTCATAAAACTAGTATCCGTTAGCACAGAGAGAGCTCAATTTCATATAGAAAGTATATAACAGAAACAGCTGTTCGTTTCTTTCTTTAGTATTATTATCTTGATGTCAATTCTATATCATAGACAGTTAGTAAAGGTGGCTTTGCTTAAACTCCTAAGCTCGACAATTAATAAATATTTTAACTCATATAATTGACGGTTATGTTAAAGGTGGCGTTGCTTGAAGTCCTAAACTCTACATTTAGTAAAGGTCACTTTTTGAACTTCTATACTTGACTGTTTATAAAGGTGGCGTTATTTGAACGGTTATGCTAGATTTAATAAAGATGGCTTTATTTGAACCCATATACTTGAGAGTAAAGGTGACTTTATTTGAACCCCTATACTTGAAAGTTAATAAAGGTGACTTTATTTGAACCCCTATACTTGAAAGTTAATAAAGGTGACTTTATTTGAAGCCCTATACTTGACATTTAATAAATGTGACTTTCTTTGAACTTCTATACTTGGCAGTTAGTAATGATGGCTTTGTTTGAAAGCCCTATACTTGACAGTTTTTAATGTTAAAACAGTATACTGTTGGATTTGAAGATCAACATTTGACAATGCTATTTGAATACAGACTAAAGTTGGGTTTGAATTTCAAACTAAAAAGAACATATTGCTCAATAGAGATAGTACTTTAGTGTATATACAACCTGGCAACAAAAACAGGTCTACATCGTTTGTCATGATGAAAAAAAGTGTTACCAAAATAAGTAATGTAACAACCTAACAACAAGATACACAGACAGGTGACGTTTCGACTAAAAAGCCTTCATCGGGGCAAACAAAAGACAACAATAAAACGAATATTACATGGAGACAAACATGGTTATGGTAGGGAGGAGAAGAGGACAATAACGAATATATAATAGATGAAGCACAGATGGAATAGCATGACAGGGAAGAAGAGGGTATAGGGAGAAGATAGTGGTAAGTACAGAGGAGACAGTGCACAGAAGAAAGTGGGAAGTAGGAAATATATAAGATATAATAACAAGTAAAATGAGATAAACTAGAATAAATACTTACCTCAAACGTGGCAACAAGCAATGAATATTACAGATATGCAATCATATTGTAGGAGAGGAGCAAAAGAAGATGGTGTGTGTGTGAGAGAGAGAGAGAGGAGGGAGAAAGAGGCCAATGCGGCAAGAACAGATGAGAAAAAGGGAGAATGGAAAATAAAGAGCAGAAGAGAGAGAGAGACGAGAAATAGGAAATAAGAGCAAATAATAGTGAGAAGAAAATACAGGCAGGTTAGATAGTAGAATATTGGTGATAATAAGTAAAAACAACTTAACTGAGATACGACTTGTTCGAGATGTTGGAAACGAATGGGCCAAACACACCGACAAAAAAATCAAAGGTGGCCGATGAATAGACAAGGCCCATGTGACAGGCTAGCCAGGGATGCAGTTTCCCACAATAAAAGAGTAAGTTAGAAAAACACCCTAAGGCAAGAATGGGCCAAAAGACTAGATAATAGGTCGTTAGTAAAGACAACACGAACTTAAGTGAAAGGCAGGGACGGAAAAACTAAAAAAATAGGTGAGAGGGGGTTATAAAACCATGACTCGAGTCAAATGACAGTAGAGACAGATAAGAAAGGGGAAAGAAGGAGAATTAAAAGAAGGGGGGGGGGTGGAATAAATAGAAGCAGAGGCGACGAAGAAGAGAAGGCGGTGGATAGACGAAGGCCCCGAGACGAAAATACGTCACGAAAGGAAGGAATATGAAAGTGGGAGGGCCCAAAGGACACAAGGAAGGCACAGCAGGGTAGAGTGGGGGCAATCACGGGGAGGAGCGTCGTGCAAAGGCATCTGGCTTATATAGAGAGGTGTGGGAAGAGGGTGAGAGGAGAAGGGCATCGAGGAGGGGGGGAATAAAGAGACAGGAAAAGAATGCCATAGCAGAAGGAGGCGGACTCGGAACAACAACCAAGCATAGGAGTGGTGGAGAGTCATAGCGTAGTCTACAGTGAACTCGACTGATCTGATTTTTTCATTGGTAACTTTGTGTTTACTTTGTGTCATCAGCCAATTAGCAGTACGGAACAAATAATAATAGCCAACTGGTGTGACTAGTTGCAAGAAGGCGTGCCTGAATCTTGGCTGATTAACAAGTGTTGATAGGGTACAATTAATTCAGTCATGTAACAGATTATGTGACATATGTGATTCGGTGGCATAGCCGTTTCTGTGACAACTGATTCTGTGACGTAACTGATTTGTTATATAACTTAGTCTGTGATATAACAGATTTTGTGACATAACTGAGTCTGTGACATAACTGATTATGTGTCATAATTGATTGTAACATAAATGATTCTGTGACACAACTGATTCCGTTGCATAACATTCTGAAAAATAATTGATTTCGTAGCATAACTGATTATGTGAAATAAATAATTGATTCTGTAATATTTCTGATCTCGTAGAGTCTACAATAAAATGAAGCAATATACATAAAGAAAGCGGACAGATATTAAATATATTTAAGAATGGAAATAGAGACAAGGTGTGAATTCTAAACAGAGCTGTCCTAATATTTATTTTTTCTGAGTACAGATAATGGTCAATTTCCATTATCATTTCTAGACATGAAGCCAGTAATTGAATAAACATGGAATGGAACTCAATTCACTCATGCAGCCAACAAGACAATGATTTCTACAGGCTTCGAAGAAAGGAACAAAAACATTTTCGGATTAAGAACAGGCCGCACCAGACTCAAACAACACATGTACGGAAAGTTTTCTATTGATCACGATCTGTGCACCTGTGGACATTCTCCAGAAAACACAGAATATTTTACCGAATTGTCCACTATAAGACAATACAAGAAGAATACTATAGCCGACCAAGCTCTACGGCCTCTGAGCTAATGACCACAGTACAGTTCAGTGATAAAATCAATATAAGGGTTTGACTTCGACTGGAGAATGACAAAGACGAAGTCGACCAAGGGGCTTCCGATTCCAACTTTTGCCTCAGTTTAACCTTACATTACTCTGTGTAGTTTTCTTTTTACAACATACCGTTTCGATTAATAGGCTTATATCTTCGCCATTTTTGTGTTCACAATTTTAACGGATATTACTCTTCATTGCCAGATGTTTTTTTGATGTATCCTTGAAATGAAACAAGATGACACATGATTTGTGTGATATTCTGTATGCATTTAAATTTCTAAAATGATTTTTTTCCTCAAAAATGTTGTAAATATTATTGTGTGTGCATTTTTATAAAGTATATTTTATTTTATTTCACTTTAGTTAGTTTTTCTACAATGAAATATTAAGCATAGACATATCTTTAGTTAGTTTTTTTGCAATGAAATATTAGGTATAGACATCACTTAAGTTAGGTATTTTTGCAATGAAATATTAAGTATAAACATCACTTTAGTTTATTTCTGAATTCAGATTTTTATAAAAATATACTTCTTTCGTTCCAAAAGTAACATTATATAGAAAAGGGTACCACTCCCATAGAAACATTAATGTACAATTTTAACAATTTTTATAAACATATTCTGCATATGTGAATCTAATACACTCGAAATATTCAGTAATCATATTTCTATCATGGGAAAACCGTAAATAGTGTAATAGATGGGCAAGTGACCCTTGAACCTGACCCGCAAGTGTATGACCCAGCGAAGTAAAGGTAATCTCGTGGCAACGACCTCAGAGGTTATAATAATAGATCCAGTAATATCCTGATATATGTAGATACTCGTGGTTTGTCGATTAAGTTTCACCGACAAGAGAAAGAGGGCAAACGTTGACAACAAGTAGAACAACCGGTATTTAAAGGTTATTCGATATTTAGAGATGTGAACTTAAGGTCGGTGCGTTAAGACAATTGGTTCTCAATCTTTTCTGGACTGTGCCCCCATATTGGGGCAAATGTCTTTTCGTGATCACTTCTGCTCCTTAAAAAAAACCCACTGACTTTCTCTACAGGCTACCAAGACATTCTCTACAAGCTACCAAATTTCTTTCTGTACAGGCTACCAAAGTTCTTTCTGTACAGGCTACCAAATTTCTTTATGTGCAGGCTACATGTAGACATTCTAACCATTATCGATGTCAATCTGACTGTTTTTTGTCTAAATAGTTATCTTCCTGTGACCCACCCTCCCCATATCTAAATTTTACTCCGTGCCTCCCCTTCTGCATGTTTCCTTGACCATCAGGGGGGCCATATGACCCACGTTGAGAATACTTGCCATCATACACCGGGTAAATTGACTAATGTTTAGTTTCATATTTGGAAGTGCTAATGATATTCTTTTAATAGGAGCAAAATTGAAATCATATGCATTTGTGACATTAAGATGTCCTTTAGAAAGTTGTAACAATTGTCGGAAAGTAAAGTATCATTTCAGCATAATAATTATAATTTGCCTACCTACCACAAATACACGTAAATATAGTGATAATAATAATAATAATAATAATAATAATAATACTAATAATAATAATAATAATAATAATAATAATAATAATAGTAATAATAATAATAACAATAATAATAATACTAATAATAATGATAATAATAATAATAATAATAATAATAGTAATAATAATAATAATAATAATAATAATAATAATAATAATAATAATAATACTACTAATAATACTAATAATAATACTAATAATAATACTAATAATAATAATAATAGTAATAATGATAATAATACCATTAATATTAATAAACATGGAATGGAACTCAACTCATTCTTGACGCCAAAAACAGGCAATATTATTTACAGACTGAAGAAAGGAACATACCATTTTTAGACTGAGAACAGGTCACAACAAACTCAAATAACATATGTACTATGAAGTTTAGTGTTGGTGACACGATCTGTTGCTATGTGGACATTCTCCAGAAATGACTGAGTAGGCCCTATATTTTAAATATAAATAACCAAATGGTCGGAGGGTGTCTATATTTTAAATATTTACTCACTGCGCAAAACTGAAATCCAACAGGTAAAGCGTGAAACGGGGTAATGAAGTTTTGCTAATAACATGAAACACACATAAACACAAACACAATTCCACGTTTCAACGAAATGCCTTTGTCAAGGACAACATACAGCGAAATGGTTGGAAGGATAGAAATGCGGTTAGAGGTGCAACACACACAGGAAATATACAGAAATAGGAAATATACAAAAACAAACCCAAATACATGTGAAAACGAGACAGAGAAATGACGGAACAACCCCATATTATGCGTATGTTGGGTGCTCATTAATTGAGCATATTTGACAGAACTGCCCACTGTACGACTTCACATGAAGAAAATATGTTCACATGAAACAGCTCTAACAGACAAGTTCTGCGACCTGTCTCGGGGCAAGTGACCAAAGCCCAGTTCATTGATGAAATCCTTATAAGCGTCTGACTCGGACTGAAGGACGAAGAAGAAAGTCTATAAAACGAATAAGTCTATTCGTTTTTACTTAAAAACTTGTCTTTTTTCTTCTTCGTTCGTTCTAAAACTCCTGCAGATTATGACAATTTAATCTAGAGAGCAGAATGCTCCGTGCCACGATTTACAGCTTTGCTGCGATATCTGCATATTTTAGCCTGGTACATCTGACTTTGGTATGAAGTCTGAGTTATAACCTTTTACACTCTATGGAATAAGTCAACCAACTCCATACCAAAACCTCATTAGTCGCCATTTACATCATGCATGGTAGGTTGCATTATCGCTATTATTTGCTCCCCTTTCTGGTCGAACCGCATATGCGGTTGTCTCTATTAACATGATTAAGATACAACTACTGCTGTTAATATCTTTTCCTTCTACGAATCCATACTATTCCTAACCAATTTCTGGGATTATTTTGCTACTCAGACTTCTCTATAAAAATTCTCAGACAAATGTATATCATTTGGCTCATACGTGACTCTAGTATATATAAGACCTATTGGCTAATGGGAAATAAAGTCTTCTAAAATAACTAATTTGACAGTGTCCTTGATTTTCATTGGCTGCCACACAAAGTATAATCGTAATGATAAATGAAAATCACGGGGCTAGTCAAATGAGTTATTAAGAAACCTTGATTTCCCATTAGTTAGTAGGTCTTATATTGTAAACTCATTGCTTATACAGCTAATTTTCAGTTGTCTTCATATTCAGTGATCTAAGCCAGGATGCCATCTTTGTTAGCTCTATAAACATGCATCTCTTTAACCCATTCGGCATGTAGCCACTGATATACACTAAATGGCGTAACGTGACTTTTTAGAGTGGGGAAACCAAGAGACCTTATTTTAAAAAACAATTAGGTAGCTTCCCATCCCCCCTTTTTTTGGTTCACACCAGAAGCACATTTTTACTTCTGTGTTCACGGAATACTATCTACTGTTTACTTAAAAATAGTACCGACTGAATGAGTCACTGCAAGTATTGTCTGTTTGAAGACACAATCTCAATATGTTTTATTGCTTGGTCGTGCATTTACTGCAAGTATTGTCTGTTTGAAGACACAATCTCAATATGTTTTATTGCTTGGTCGTGCAGTCACTGCAAGTATTGTCTGTTTGAAGACACAATCTCAATATGTTTTATTGCTTGGTCGTGCAGTCACTGCAAGTATTGTCTGTTTGAAGACACAATCTCAATATGTTTTATTGCTTGGCCGTGCAGTTTCCGATAGAACATATTCGATTCGTGTCTTGCCTAACGTCTGAAATGTTTCTTTGTGTAATAATTGCTGTTTTGAAGACTTGTGTGTTTTACTGATTTTCTAATAAAGTTGCTTAAATAACAAATGCCTTCCTTCATAGTATTTAGACCAAACATTTGAAATTCATTGCAAAACCTGTTGTGTTTGTCAGCGCTGCCAGTTATCCAATGAAATCTGTCATACCAGGACGATTGAAAATTTCGATTTCTATTATTACGACAACAGAAAAACAAAGTTACTAGTACTAAGACGTTACATATTTCCAGTGGCAATATACGGTTGTGAGACATGCGCAATGACATCGAAAAATGGAGAGGAAATTATCTGCATTCGAAATGAAATCTTATAGAAAGGTCTTAAGAATATCATGGATAGAAAAAATAACTAACGCAGATGTCCGCAAAGATCTGAACATAGAGGAAGACTGGCTCCTCAAAACTATCAAAAAACGCAAACTTGAATATTTCGGACATATAAAAAACGCAATTGTTTGGAAAGATAAATCATAGAGGGGAAAGTTCCAGGAGGGGAGAACAATAGGCAAACCACGACTACAGTTGGATACATGACATCGAAGACCTTCTGAACATAACACTCGAAGAAATTGGACAGCTCGCACAGAACCGAAATGCTTACAGAGTGACAATGAGGACAACGTTATGCAAAGGACACGTCACATAGAGAAAGAGAGAGAGAGAGAGGATAGATAGATATATATATATATATAGAGAGAGAGATAGATTATTACAAAATTCTTTAATTGACAAACGCGATGTTAGTCTTTGCAATTTCAACACACATACTTGTTCATATGATAAATTACACACAGCAGTTGTCAAAAGAAATTTAACAATATCTGAACCTGGTAAACTTAATTTTTCCATATTTCAAGTTATACTGTTATACTGTGCACGCGCGCGCGCGCGCACACACACACACGCACATGCGCGCGCAAATAATAGTTTATGGCTTATGCACAGATGTAACCAGGTAGAGGTTTTCAGTTTGCAATTCTCAGAAAACGCGTCATCATACATTATTTCTAAACTTATGATTGGCCTGAAGCCAGTGTATGCACTGCAGTGTGGTAGATATTTAAAGATCAACGGGTTTTCTAACTTGATCTTCCACCAGGCACTAAGTGAGGTCTTTTTTTTCCTATTGTCATATATTATTTTATTTTGAACGCCAAAGATTGTTAGTGTCAAACTTTCAATGTGGTTTTCGAAGATATATAGTTGTTTTGTTTGGACTCCACAGTGTAGTGACTTCAAACTTCAAAGATGGATGCTTAGTGTGTTCCTTAAGGGCGAATAGCTGTCAAATAACTTATAAACCAGCTATTATCTTCTTGTAATGTTTATAGCAAATAAATAGTAATGTGTGTGGGCTATTTACGTTGTTTAATGGGGACGCCGAGCGTTTTCGCGCCTGTTGACGTTACGCCACTGATATACACATTCAGAAATGTGATAACTATTATCAAAGAACAAATATAGATATCTATAATTTTCACTGCACGCACAAAAAGACATTCCTAGCGTGAGGAAATCAAAATCAAACTAGAAATAAGGAACGTTTTTTGGCAAGAGAACAACAAAGGAGATGTAAACAGGAAACGATAGCCACATAGCAATCTGTCAAAATGTATTCACAACAAAAAGTGACAGGAAATGATTGGAAATCATTACAGAAAACATTTCTATGTAGATGTGTGTTTAGTTGGATACGATGTAGTCCAAGCGAGTCACTTTTGATTGACGTATTATTACAGTTGTTTACATAGCTGATCTGTGTGTTTCATTTTGCTGATATCTTACAAGGTGATGTTAATGATGACGATGATGATGATGTTGTCGATGATGATGAAGATTATGATGATGATGTTGATAACAATGATGATGACGTTCATAGCTTAATTGAGTTTTACGTTCAGCTTTAGATTTGTGTTTCATTATATTTGATGAGGACTTTTCAAGAACGTTCGTAAGTTTTGGAGCACGTGGCTGAATGGCTAAGGATCTGGTCTCGGAACTGTGAGATCTCTAAGGTGTTGGGTTCAAACCACCTGTTGGGACAGGATTTTATTTTTCAGACGCACAATACACATTCATCCAGTACACGCCGTTGCGAGTAATATCGTAGAGTGGCCTTTATTTTCTACTGCGTTCAAAAACTCTCCATCGTAATTCAGCACAACAGGCATTATATGGTGGGGTTTTAACCCTACTTCTAACCTCTTTAGTCGCCATCAACATCATGCATGGCATACATTATTGTTGCTATCCCTGTTAATCTTTTCTACCACATCGATACACAAGAAAAATATTCCACCACCCCCCCCCCCCAAAAAAAAGCGAAGAAGTGTAGTTCTTCTGTAATCTGACATACTGCAAAATTCATTTTATCAATTTCTTTACATAACCCTAACCCTAAAAGTACAATTCTTTTTTTGAATTTATCTCATGTCATATGTCAACAGAAGAAAGATTCATATTCCGGAAGTCATCTGATTTCCACACTGTTGCGGCCACAAGAACCAGACACGGATATCAGTGATGGAAACTATAGTTGTGAGATAATTCCTGTTGGAGTATACAGGGGAACTAATGTTGCTGTCAGGAAGGTAGGGAGGACGAATCTTAAGATAAATATCAAACTAATCTTTAAAGAGATGAAGTGAGTGAATGTAGTACATTATAATTATGGTCTGTATGTTGTTCTCTTTCATACAATTTTTCATCCATGATTAATCTTTCTAAACTATTATTGTGTCTTTTTATATGAGTCTTAATTGTGGGTATCACGATTCTCTTGGCACTGCATACGTCTCAGCAGTGTGTAATTACATTCTAAGACTGTTCTGGTCGCTTATAAATAGCAGTCCTTGATACGTCCTCAAACTAATACGGAGTCTTTCAAAATCCCGCCTTCGAAGCCGTTGTTCATAATACGATTTTCCGTCTTCTACACCAGGCTTTATGCGTACAGTAGGGGAGGATGTCCCCTTGCTGACTAGCTCACGTACTTCAGCAGAATAGCCAAAATCGTTGTCACGAGGGTGATGTTGTACACAAGTAGACACGTGAAGCCACACATTAGCTAGACAAGATGGGGGAACACAATATGATCCTGGCCATGTCATGGGGAATTGGCTGCCAATGAAGTACTATCCCTTACACACTAAAGTCCACACTTTCCTCAGAAAAAAATCAGTTCCGGAAATTTCTCCAACATTTAAGTCATACGAAATGTTACTACACCTATGCATTATATTCTAACACTCCCGTAGTCGTAACCTTCGATAACAGTTACCATGTTGTTCCGACAGGCCGACGTTGTGCTTGAACTAGTTACGGGCACGGCGTGGATGAGCGGGATAACAAAGAAACCTGTCGCAAAGACCAGAGTTGTGCCCTGATGTCGACGTCTGTTTCGGCGGCATTGGACTCGAAACACAATCGAGTTGAATGGCTGCTGGAACAGAGTTCGGAACACTTATGGGAATGCCCCACGTGCTGTGAAGCCAGTTTTCTAATCAAGAATCAAGAATTATATTCTAACATCGTTAAACAACATAAGAAATATTAATACACTTATGCCTTATATTTTAGCATCATTGAACAACATAATAATATTTAAAAAAATTAAGAACTTAACTTAAACTTATACACTTACTCAAGATAAACTATAACAATATGACAACCTTGCATTCTGATATAAATATCTTGAGCTTTTTATCTGACTACCCAGTTGACTAGAAAAAGTCTAGAGCTAACAAGATCACTCAAGAAACAGTTGCAAATTCGGAAGGAACTAAGTCATGAGAATGTTAACAGATTCATTGGTGCTTGCATAGAAATACCTCACATTTACATGGTTACCCAGTACTGTCCTAGGAAAAGTTTACAGGTAAAATGATTTATTGGAGAGCATGACATGTTGTGATGTATATATAAATGTTTGTGTAGTCTTCCTCAATAATTACATAATGGTAACACCATAACATAAGTAATATATACGCTCTATTATGTGTTTGCATATATTAAGGGTAATCCAATGACATTTACGGCCAGAATAGTGTTTATTAGCCATCTACGAACTCATAAAGGACATAACTCTAAATGAATTTCAAAAGTGTAACTAATGGCATCATCACTTGTGATGGACGAACAAATAAAAATCTCATAAACAAAACTTCAATTATCGGTTCCATGTGTACAGTACAAGTAGACGCCACCACATGTTTAATTAATTTCCGTGTCTATGTTTGTAAATTTCGTGTTCATCATTTAATAATTGAAATATTTATTTATTTAGGGTTGGGGTTAGGATTAGTTATGTAAAATACAACTATTCTGTTACATTTCATAAGGGCAGGCTAGGGCTTAGCAGCAATGAAGGTTATGGCTGCTGTGCAGTGTGAGCAGAGGTTATTTCTTTTGTGCCAGGGTCCGGTGGTGGCTGTGGTGAAATATGTACTAGCAATTTTGACTCTTAGCCAAACTCAGATCGAAAGACTGGATAGAATCCAGAATGCAGCAATGCGTATCATACTTGAGTGCACAAGATACACATCGGCAAGAGCTATGCGGTACCTACTTGACTGTCCAATAGCTGAGCACAGATTATAGTATTGCCGTGCACGGGTGTACCTTCAAATACATGCAGGTTAGGAACACCCGTTGCATTCCGAAATACAGAAAGTTAAAGACAGACCTAAGAGAGGGAAGTCGTGGATGGGACGTGTTGAGAATGTCATACAAAGCGGGTGCAGGTTACAAGATGTGGCATCAGGTGCGGAATGGATAAATCTACTCACAGACTATGAAACTGTTGACCACCACCTTTTTGAATTCCCAGCGCTGGAGAACATCAGGAAAATGCTTCTCCCTCCAGTGCCAGATAAATTGAACACATTATATGGAACATAACTACAGCTAACAAACACATGCATATATCGCACAATGGCATTGGGTGAAAGAGCATGAGTCCATGGACCGCTGGATCAGCAACCAACCAACACACAGATTTTGAAACTTGTTTGAGAGTCGTAATATCACTTAGCAGGGAATGCAGAGAATGGTGTCCCACAGATATGGAGAAAGAAGTGCAGGCTTTGGTCAGTGAAAATGGCAAAGAGGAGAATGTGATTATATACACTAATGGATCTGTGATTAGACATGTTCGCAGTGCTTGGGACTTCACAGCTCAGTGCACAAGTAAAACGATCAAGGAGGAGTGTTGTGCCTTTGTGGTTACTACGAGTAGCATTGCCATTCTGCATCTTGAGTGACTCTATGCGTATGATTAGGAACGTACAAGTGGGTCTCGTTCGCGAACAGTGGATTGAGGCCTTGAGAAAGGCGAGGCTGAAAGTGGTTACATTTATTTTCGTGGCGGGACATGTGGGTGTTTGAGGGAATGAAAGAGCAGATCAACTGGCGTCATGAGCGATTGTGGCACACGACGATGTTGCAATGGATCGAGCTGATGTTTTGAACTCATTAAGAGATATAGCACGCGAGAGTGAGACTAGTGTAGATGATGATTCCTTTTCAATGGCTAGGATTAAAGATCAGGGTTTGAAATGTGGAGTTGCTAGAAGTGAATATTTTGGAAGGCGCAGAAGAATTATGGTCAACCAGCATAGGACCGGTACTGTCAGCAGAAGTGTAATGGCGGATACACTAAGGGCGAGATCGGAGCAACTATGGACGTGTCCAGTTTGCAGTGATGATGATCCGACGACTAACTAACTAGCAACTATTCTAACCCTAACCCCAAACACTAAAATAAATTATTATTTAAATTATTAAATAATGAACATGAAATTTACATAGACAGCAGAAATAATTCGACTATGTGTTGGCGTCTACTTGTATTGTACCGGTTCCAATTACCCTAAATAGACCGATTTAATGCCAAGATTGATCAAGTATGATTAACTCCCAAGATTGATTCAGATGCACTCCGTTTCATTTTCTACGGCCACTTTCACCATTGATGAGGCCTTTACATATGAATCGTACAATGGCATTTACGTGATCATATGTAAACGCTACTCCAAGTAGTATATCGGTGAAAGTGGCTTAGGATTGAGCAACCGCTTCTGTAACCATCTTCATGCCATAAAGCACAGAACATCTACTCCTGTTATCACACACTTCAACCGCGTTGGCCATCGTATTGTTATTGATATTCAGGTCACTGCCATCAGACCCTGCACCACCAATGATAGATCTAGGTACGCTCTAGAAAATCATATAATATTTGAGTTTGGCACTCTCAAGCCATTTGGACACAATTCCGACCACCACTCTTTTGTTTAATTCTTGGTTGGTATGATCTTTGTCTTTATTAATGTGTTCCGTCATTTACCTTTTTTAAAATTCGTTTTTTTTCCATGTATATTATCACTTTTATGTACTTCCTGTTCTTATCCTTCCGGCATCTCACATCCACATTTCACTCAGACACATTTGTGTGTTATTGTCATTTCTACTCGTCGTCTTTTGATGTTTTTGTGCTTATCTTGATAAACGCCTTTTGGTCTAAACGTCGATTATGTCAAGTGTATTGTTATTTGTATGATTATATCATGTATTTTGTTGTGTGTATTATTTCGAGTTAGCATCCGTCAGAAATAGTGTGTATGTCATCTTTTAGTAAGACTTCATTACCTGGTTTCCACGTAAGCACTAAAAATATACCTTTTCATGAGACGTTTGGGACATCACGTTTGGGACATCGCGTTTGGGAGACCTATGAAAGCCCTTTCTAATTTCCTTTTCATTGATATATTGGTGATGGTATAGGTATTCCTGACATACCTGAGTAGGAATTGTCTTGTTTCATCAACCTTTTCAACAATTTCAACCCTGCTATTCAATTAACATCTAACATCTTTACTACTTCTGTTAATTTTTTTCACATAATTATCCCAATTCATCTGTCCTATCTCAGCACATCTGTATACTACAAACCTATTAATGCACATCATTTTCTGTTTTACAATTCTTCTCATCCACCTGCTTGTAGTAAATTTCAATTATCTTCTCCTTCGTCGCTTATGTAGTGATGATGACGATTTTCTTTATAAATTCTATGAGATTAATAATTTCTTTCCTAGACGCTCGTATCCTGACAGTGACCTTTCATTGGCTTGGCTTCGTGTTGGTAAATTCTCTCACCATCATACTCGAAGTATAATAACTTGAAGAAAGGACACGAAACTATTCCCAAAAAATAAATAACAAGACATACAAAAGAAAACGAACAGAAAGATTACAGAATATATCTGGCTATATACACATATGAATGGCGGATGTTCCCAAAAAGTTGAAGTGTACCACATTTGTGAATATAACGATCCTTAAGCGCCTATCGAATATTTTTATCTAAGAATCACGAATTAAAGGTAGTCACCTGGACATCGCGGGTACCCCAATGGTTTGTGCTGTTGATTTAATAACAATGTTCAGATGACAGGCGACATCGTCTAGGAGATCAAAAAAACTAATCACCTGGTTTTTTAATGGTGAATTTTAATGCCCTTTTAAAATCATCGATCGGGAGAAGGTTTTTGTGCAATTTTGGAAAGTTAAAAAAAATATACAATTACATACTCCACTGTGCTTGGAGGCAGCGAAGCTTTATCCCTCCAACTCTTCCTATATTTATTAGGCCTACAACCTTCATTCTCAGAGAAAATACATATTTTTTGAAAACTTTAACCTGCAGGATATATTACGGAACGAAGATTCTCCACTCGACGACATGTTTATTACTTCCCTTGTTCAAGACTTAATACGGGTAAGTGTCATAGCCAAGACGGACATACATATATTCCATATATTGAGATAATCAGATATACATAATTGAAAGTGAAATGTCATGATGTTGTGAAATATTTTTGTAACTAGCAGTTGTATTTAAGTGAAAATATATATATATATATATATATATATATATATATATATATATATATATATATATATATATATATATATACCTCGACAAGTTTGATTAGCTGGGTGCAAATATAAACATCTTTGATTGTATAATTGTATAATGATTGTGTGATTGTATAATGGAAATTAGGAAAACATTAGCGATAAGGAAATTAAAATAAATGAAAAATATATGAAAACCTTATATAAAGATACAAAAGTTGTACTTCTTAGATCATACATTTTCCCAATACAACAACGGCTGCAAGACGTGGACGATGAATAGAACAACGGCAAAAAGAATAACGGCATTCGAACTGAAGTGTTATAGGGCAATATTAAGCATTTCCTGGACAAACAAGATCAGAATCAGTGAGGTTTTGAATATGCTGAATATACAGGAAGGATGGTTGGGGAATACAATTTTACATAGAAAATTGAAATATTTCGGACATATTAAAATAAACCATTTAAATGGAAAGACGCATATTAAAGGAAATAATTCCTGGAAGTAGAAGATGTAGACATAGAAGGAGATGGAGAGATGACATCACATACCGTATGAAGATATCGCTGGAGGAGGGACAAGGACAACTTTCTGGAAAGAATATGTCACGTGATGATGATGATATATATATAAATTTGCCTATCGATGATAATCTTGTCGCAGTCCATGTATCAAAAGATTATCATCAGGTAACATATTTTTTCCAGAACGTAGTATTCCCCATGGATCTCTTGAATTTTCCGCAGTCTTGAGCAAGTTGTTCCTCCTTTTTTAGTGACATGCGCAGGCATTCTTGAATATCTTTTGTCCAACGGTGTCTTGGGCGACCTTTGCCCCTGTTGCCTTCTATCATTCCCTCCAGTGACACTCTCCCCATACCATCGTGTCTCTTAATGTAACCGAAACGTCTATCTTATTCTTTAATATTGTGTTCAGAAGCCAGCCTTCCTCGACGTTAATTGTTCTTAGCACTTCCTGGTGTGTTCTCCTTGCTGTCCATGGTATTCCCAGAACTCTTCTATAGCACTTTAGTTCAAATGATGTCATTCACTTGGCCACTGTTTTATTTAGTGTTCATGTTTCACCTCCAGATGTCGCCACAGGAAACACACCTGTTTCTAGTAAACACAACTTGGTTGTTATGTTAGTACCCTGCCTTAGTTTCTTTAGCTGTTTTAATTTTGACAGCGCCATTGCTATTTTTCTCTTAATGTCAACTGCGAAGTCACAAGCATTACTTATACTAGTTCCTAAATAATCAAAATGTGTCACTTCTAAATTACAGTTATCAATATTAATTTTGGGTCTTCCTTTAATTTTGTCAGTTGCCTTTATTTTTGTCCTTTTCATATTTAAGAAGTGTTGCTGTTCGCTGAACTTTTGGGTTGACTTAATTATGTTCAGTAGATTGTGTTTGTTTGTTGTTAATAGCACTGCGTCGTCTGCCTATCTAATTTCTGGTATCTGCAGCCCTCCTATATTTACGGATCTGAAATCAGGCTTCAATGTTTCTTGTCTCACGTTTCGCATTATATTTTCCGCATAGATGCTGAACAAGTATGGAGACAAGGTACATCCTTGTCTCACTCCTTTCTATAAATTGAACCACTCCGATCTTGCACCCTCCAATTTTATCGCTGCTTCTTTGTCTTTATATAGCTCTGCTATTAGTCGTGTAATGTGTTTTTGGAAACCCAGGTCGTCCATTATTTCCCATAATTGATGGTGATTGACACAGTCGAATGCTTTGGTGTAGTCTATGAAGCATGCGTGTAATTCGATGTTATACTTTCTACATTTCTCTATGATCATCCTCATGTTAAATATATGATCTCTCGTGCCTCTTTCAGTTCTGAAACCTGCACAAGATAATAGCATGTTTAATAAAAATGTTGCATGTTTAACAAAAATGAAGACTGGATAGAATAAGCTTGCTTTTAAACAAGTTTCCAAGCTTGGCTATTTTTTCTGGAAAAAAATAATACACTTAAATATATCCACTGCACGTGTTACACAGTGCAAGGACAGTCTTGAAAATACAGGAGCAAGGACATTTTTGAGTAGTGCTTTTTTGAAAGGAGTCTGAGATTGAAATATCATGTTGACCACAACATTGCAGCCAAAATACTTGCAGTATAGAAATACTTGCAGTATTAAAAGTTATGAACCGAAGGAATGATACAAGAACTCATACTCAAGGCGACAAGTTGCAACCGTTAGTCATATACACAGATAATTCAGCAATAAGAAAAACGAACAGGTGTAGGTGATGTGTCCTTGCCTACCAAAATTGTAAAAAAGTTGCAAAGATCTGTTGCTTATTGAATAACAAAATTAAGGATGAGAATGGAGATAGCAGCGGTGACAGATGTTCTCACTTGGCTGATGACCCAACGAACATACACAGTGATTCTATAAAACTCTCATAGCATGCTACGCGAAATAGAAACGTTCATGATAAGAAAGGAGTGCAGAAACATCTAAAGTATCCAACGAAACTACTGCCCAGATCATGCAGAAGCAATGATCGAACTGAAACATTGCAGGAACTGATAAAGTAGATGTCTCAATGATAAGAAGAGAAAGATGAATTAATTATTGCTGTTATGGATGCATAACAAAATGATCAAGATGAAGCTGAAAGTGACGATCTTCATGTTTAGAGAATGATAGAAATGTGAGTGGTCAAGAGAGAGGGAGAAAAAAGTGCCTCCTCTTCTGAAAAGATCCGAAGAACTCACGACTAACCAACGACTAAATGCGCTTATAAACACAATTTCAATGCCAATTATGTGTGATAACTTTCCCCATCAAAGGTATTTCAATCTCAAACATTTTGAAAGCACAATAACATAAATGAGTTGATCAATGTTTCTATACATTGTGTGTTATTTACAATGTTTCTATATGTTGTGTGTAATTCACAATGTTTATATATGTTGTATGTGATTCACAATTGATGTATAAGTTATGTGGGATTCACAATTCACGATTCGGTGTTAAATTAAAAAACACATTCACACATCCAGGGCATGCATTTTATACACGAGTGTGAGATTGGTCACCATGGTAACCTGAAGTCCAGCAACTGTCTAGTTGACAGTCGGTGGACAGTGAAGATTACAGATTTTGGCTTAAGTGCCATAGGTCCTCCACCGAATTCAGGCGTAGAGGATGAGGAATACTTTAGAGGTCTGTATCGTGAAGCGTATTGTCTAGTTTTGTGTGTGTGGAGATAATGAGTGATGTAGAGGTTTGTGTCTGTGGGGATGAAAAGTATTTTAGAGTTTTTTTGTGTAGATATGAAAAGTTTGTTATATATTTTTTTTGTTTAGATAAAATGTGTTTGATAAATGTATAAGATGAGTGTTTCGGAGATATATAAGATATATTGTGTTTGGAGATATAGGAGATATATTGTGTTTGGAGATGTATAAGATATATTGTGTTTGGAGATATAGGAGATATATTGTGTTTGGAGATATAGGAGATATATTGTGTTTGGAGATGTATAAGATATATTGTGTTTGGAGATATAGGAGATATATTGTGTTTGGAGATATAGGAGATATATTGTGTTTGGAGATGTATAAGATATATTGTGTTTGGAGATATAGGAGATATATTGTGTTTGGAGATATAGGAGATATATTGTGTTTGGAGATATAGGAGATATATTGTGTTTGGAGATGTATAAGATACATTGTGTTTGGAGATATAGGAGATATATTGTGTTTGGAGATATAGGAGATATATTGTGTTTGGAGATATAGGAGATATATTGTGTTTGGAGATATAGGAGATATATTGTGTTTGGAGATATAGGAGATATATTCTGTTTGGAGATATAGGAGATATATTGTGTTTGGAGATATAGGAGATATATTGTGTTTGGAGATATAGGAGATATATTGTGTTTGGAGATATAGGAGATATATTGTGTTTGGAGATGTATAAGATATATTGTGTCTGGAGATATAGGAGATATATTGTGTTTGGAGATATAGGAGATATATTGTGTTTGGAGATATAGGAGATATATTGTGTTTGGAGATATAGGAGATATATTGTGTTTGGAGATGTATAAGATATATTGTGTCTGGAGATATAGGAGATATATTGTGTTTGGAGATATAGGAGATATATTGTGTTTGGAGATGTATAAGATATATTGTGTTTGGAGATATAGGAGATATATTGTGTTTGGAGATATAGGAGATATATTGTGTTTGGAGATATAGGAGATATATTGTGTTTGGAGATGTATAAGATACATTGTGTTTGGAGATATAGGAGATATATTGTGTTTGGAGATATAGGAGATATATTGTGTTTGGAGATATAGGAGATATATTGTGTTTGGAGATATAGGAGATATATTGTGTTTGGAGATATAGGAGATATATTGTGTTTGGAGATATAGGAGATATATTGTGTTTGGAGATATAGGAGATATATTGTGTTTGGAGATATAGGAGATATATTGTGTTTGGAGATATTATAAGATACGTTGTGTTTGGAGATATTATACGATATATTGTGTTTGGAGATATATAAGATATATTGTGTTTGGAGATATAGGAGATATATTGTGTTTGGAGATATAGGAGATATATTGTGTTTGGAGATATAGGAGATATATTGTGTTTGGAGATATATAAGATATATTGTGTTTGGAGATATATAAGATATATTGTGTTTGGAGATATAGGAGATATATTGTGTTTGGAGATATAGGAGATATATTGTGTTTGGAGATATAGGAGATATATTGTGTTTGGAGATGTAGGAGATATATTGTGTTTGGAGATATAGGAGATATATTGTGTTTGGAGATATAGGAGATATATTGTGTTTGGAGATATATAAGATATATTGTGTTTGGAGATATAGGAGATATATTGTGTTTGGAGATATAGGAGATATATTGTGTTTGGAAATATATAAGATATATTGTGTTTGGAGATATAGGAGATATATTGTGTTTGGAGATATAGGAGATATATTGTGTTTGGAGATATAGGAGATATATTGTGTTTGGAGATATAGGAGATATATTGTGTTTGGAGATATATAAGATATATTGTGTTTGGAGATATATAAGATATATTGTGTTTGGAGATATATAAGATATATTGTGTTTGGAGATATATAAGATATATTGTGTTTGGAGATATAGAGATAAACAATGTGAGATTGAACATTTGGTTTCATTTAAACATCTGTAGCGAGATAATGAACTATATGTTGGAGTTTTGTAATGATTTATGGACTTGTAACGAGGAGATAAATATTATGTTAGAGATATGTACTATTGCTACCGTAGATCCCATGTTTACTGGGTTTACTGAATGCAATAGTTTTATTGAGTTGAGACGTGAGATATACTACCGGAGAAAATAATAAGATTGATATGGTGACAGAATTGTCATTCACTTCAAAATTGTTTGATAAAATATGCCATATTTTAGAATAGAAAATACTATTTGAGAATCAAATATAGTAATGCTGAGTTAACAATAACGTAGAAAGGGGTAATTTAAAGTAATAAATTAAAGATTAAGTTATTGTTTTAGAGACGCATGCGCGAAGTTCTACGCCCATGTGCTTGTGCGTCTGTCTCACGGGGAAGGAAGTTAGTTGATGAAAACCGGAAGAGCAAATATACTATTTCCAATGTAGTATTTAGGTTTATTCAAGATGGTGTTGCAGGATGGTAACATTTTTCTGCAAGTCTCTTTGTGGCAGCACTCTATTCTTCATCTTCTACTTGTGCATTTGCTTTCTGATGACCAGTAAGAGTTTTCGTGTGGTTTCCATCAGGAAGAGAGCAGTACTATGTGTTACCGTTTCAATTCCGCCATGTGGATCTAACGTCAATATTTTCGGCATGAAATTCCAATCATAATTTTGCTTTTTTCATGACCCAATATTGTTTGGCTATAGTGATTTTCTAGGCAATGTGTACATTCAGTAGGTTGCCATAGCTTTCAGATGGTCCAAATGGAGAACTACCAGCGGTGGAAATTGAACATGTTGGCTTAGATGTCCGAGGCAGGCAGTACTCCAAACGCCTTTTACACAGGACTGGTCTCTACAGGACGGGTCTATGCAGGACTGGTCTATGCAGGACTGGTCTATGCAGGACTGGTGTTTACAGGGCTGGTTTCTATATGATATAATTCAGACTTCCATCTTTGGCATATATTTCCGTATATTGCAGACGACGGATAAACTTGGACATGATACGAATAATACAGTGCAACACGTTTTGGTTCATGACGTGAGACCTGACACATTGAAAGCTGAACCACTATGGTGTTCGACTTCAGTATATTCACCCGGTGAGTTAAACACTGGGATTCCTCTCGAGACATCTTCTTCCACACACAAACAGTATCGAGTTACGGAATTACTTGAAGATTATGAACTGTAAAAATTATCGTTTTACAAAAGGAATTCTGAAGGAGAAGAAGGATTGAATAATTATGAATAGTTTGTGGGCATCCATCTCCCCATCAAAATTTGGAGTCGGTATATTTATTTTGTTTTAACGAATAGTATGTACACCTACTTCATGTTCATTACCTTGTGCCGTACTTTATAATTGTTGATGAAACATATATTGGTACAAAATGCCTAATCAAACATATCTTAAACCAGGTTTGTTGTGGACAGCCCCCGAGTTGATACCATACCGTCGCCGTAGATGCAGTGCCAACAATCATTCACACCCACATTTCCACGGCAGTTTAAGTAGCAGCAGTAGCACTAATAATAGCAATCAACGGAATTTTATCATGTTAAACCAGAAAGGGGATATTTACTCTTTTGCTATAATTCTGTATGAGCTGTACGGGAGATCTGGTCCTTGGGGACACATCAAACTGAGCAATAAAGGTAAGGAGATCCGTGACATTGGATACATTGTATATTGTAACGTATGAACACAATTAACGCATGAACACAATTAACGTATGAACGCATGAACACAATTAACGTATGAACACAATTAACGTATGAACGCATGAACACAATTAACGTATGAACACAATTAACGTATGAACACAATTAACGTATGAACACAATTAACGTATGAAAGCATGAACACAACGTATGAACGCATGAACACAATTAACGTATGAACACAATTAACGTATGAACACAATTAACGTATGAGCACAATGAACGTATGAACACAATTAACGTATGAAAGCATGAACACAATTAACGTATGAACACAATTAACGTATGAACACATGAACACAATTAACGCATGAACACAATTAACGTATGAACGCATGAACACAATTAACGTATGAACACAATTAACGTATGAACGCATGAACACAATTAACGTATGAACACAATTAACGTATAAACGCATGAACACAATTAACGTATGAACACAATTAACGTATGAACGCATGAACACAATTAACGTATGAACACAATTAACGTATGAACGCATGAACACAATTAACGTATGAACACAATTAACGTATGAACACATGAACACAATTAACGTATGAACACAATTAACGTATGAACACAATTAACGTATGAACACAATTAACGTATGAACGCATGAACACAATTAACGTATGAACACAATTAACGTATGAACACAATTAACGTATGAACACAATTAACGTATGAACGCATGAACACAATTAACGTATCCGATTAACACAATTAACTTATGAACGCATGAACACAATTAACATATCCAATTCAGGTAACATGATTATACCATTCTCCAATAAAGATCATTTTATGTTTCCTGGTCTAAAACATCAGGCTTCTTCCTGTCGAAAGTCACTGCACCGTAGGCAATTTATTGTGAGTGCAAAGAATAGTAACATTGTGATCTGTCATGCATGTCGCAAAGCCGATTATGGATGTTGGCTGTCCCATCCCATAACCGTCAAAGTAATGCAGAAGCAATGATAAAACCGAATGTAAAAGTTAGATAGGCGAAGCTGTTGCATCAACGCTGTAAACTATGACACAACAGATAAGTTTTCTTTATAACATCTAATACTGCAGGGGTTTGAGAATGAACGTAGAAGACGAAGAAAAGTCTGTTTATATACTTAATATATTGCTCTTCTGCCTTCGTTCTTTTGTTTTTCTCCTTGTTCATCACATTTTTTTTTCATGCCATGCTCATCTTGTCTTGTGAAGAAGGAACACACCATCAACACCATCGTTCTCAAACTCCTGCTGATTAGCAGAATGTAGTCTGAAGAATAAAATACGCTGTGTCATGATTTACAGCTTTGAAGCCACATCTGCGCCTTTCTAACGAATACATTTGGAATTATTATTGCTTCTGGATCTATTTGTCCGCCAATGAATTGAAATCAACAGCAAACCTCCTTAATCTTCTCTTGCCACATGCATGGAAGGTAAACAGTGTAGCTATTCTTTCCTCCACTTTCGAGACCCGACAACACACGGACGATATTCCAATTTTATATTCAGAAGTTAAGTTGAACCAATTCTAATGTGTATGAGTAAATCATGGAGAATCAATAGAATATTATTAAACTACTGGTAAGACGGCGCACTGTGGTTCGTTAGAAGAATGTGGCACACAATATGGACAGAAAGAATAATGAAGATTATTTCGAAGGATGTTAACTCGGAAATATTGGCGTTAACTCTCATCAATAAGTATTAACGGAAAGAAAAATGTTACGTTTTACAATTCACAGAACAGGCTAATAGACACGAACAAAATATAGTTAACAGTTTACAGTACAGATAGAATTGACGTTTCTACAAAACCGTCTTAAGGGACTTCCATAAATTACGTCAACAATTGGGGTTGGAGGGATTGTTACAGTTGTTGACCAAATGTGGAGGGGGGTTTGACAAAAATTGATATAAACAAACATTTATAAATATAATTTAAATTTGGTTGAATTACGATTTTATTGATAAAGATCTGGAACATTTTTATTTTATCTTTTTCGTATTTTTTTTCCAAAAAAGTAAATGTGTGTAAACATAAATGTGTGTAAAGCAGGAAGAGTGGGTAATTCTTTTGACATAAATTTTCAGAGGAGGGTTCTTGAATTCCTAAACATTTTATTGACAAGAAGTGGTCAAATGGTAAAAATTGTTGACAGAAATTAGTGATATCCCCTCCTGAAGAAAAACATGTAGAATATACAGAAGACAAATATCGTGTAAATGTACTAAGTTGCAAAACATTTTATAATAAGAAAAACTAAGTCAATGATAACGTATTGTTGGTAAAAACCTACATTAAATTCACATTAGAAGAATATTATTTGGGCCAACATCATGAGAATTGAAAAATTGGAGCACATTGTGACAACATGAAATTTGAAGAGCAAGATGGGAAAGGGAAGGCTAAGATAACAAAAACATGCTGAACAAATAAGTATTTCCATAGAAAAATATCCTTTTCATATTTTTTTTCTGTTGTCTTCTGGTTTTTTGTGAACAATCTTAGTTAGTTATTTGAATTTTTATTTCTATTTTTTTGGGGGTCCATCGTTTGTCGTGTTCTCTTCTTTGTAGACGGTAGTTTTTGTACTATTTTCCTGATTGTTATATTGTTTGTTTACATCTCTAGGAAGCACAAGCAATAGCTATCATATAATCTTTTGCGTAAAAGAAAAGAGTCTTCCTGAGCTTTATTTCATAACCAGAAGACTTCAACTATTTGAAAATGCTTCATACTCGAGATACCAACTTCATTGTAAAGATGAAGTGCTGGGGGGTGGGGGGGGTGGAGCTTCCACACTAGGAAAACCTCATTATATAGACACGCCTTTATTGATGGCTTGTTTCTGTATGACATTTTATCTAGTGGCCTGTTGTTTAGATTCTGTCACTTCTCGATAAAAGCTTTTTGTTTTACTCATGATGATGATGATAAAGTAATCCCATTTAGTCGTGAGCTCTAGATATCACATATCCATTGTGACAAGCAATAGATGCTCCTCAGTTGAGTAACCGAGGTGACACCCTCGGTATAAGGTTTGTTGTCTCAAAGACATAGCTATGCTAGGGAAGGTTTATATACGCATGTTTATAGCTGCATGTTTATAAATTCATGTTTTTAGATGAATGTTTATAGATGCATGTTTATAGATGCACGTATATAGATGCACGTATATAGATGTACGTTTATAGATGTATATTTATATATGCATGTTTATAGATGTGTGTTTAGTCCTCGAAGTGAGGCATCGCAGTGTGGCAGTATCACAAAATCATCTCGTCCCTCCAGAAGCGTAGCATATATTTCTCGGTCAAATAGTTTTAACATACTTCTTTCAAATATGTTGAAACATCTTCAGTGATGGCACATCTTGCAAATCCTCACCACGTTAGTGTACATTACAGTAATTATGTATTTCCCTTCCACAGAGATCGTAGAAGGACTTCTAAGTCGAGCAACACCAGTGTTACGCCCTGACATATCAGCTTTGACCTGTAATGTGAACATGGTCAGTATGATCCAGGATTGTTGGGATGAGGACCCAAACTTTAGACCAGACTTTAAGTATGGCATTCGAACACGGTTCAAACCCATTCAACAAGGATATTTGTAAGTCTAGTCAACAACACATTATTAAACACTAACAAATTGTGTTTAATTTATATAATTTTTAATAACAATTTAATGTTAAATAAAAATAAATAATCTTAAAATTTACCCTGATCTCGTGTAAATCGAAATGGTTCTGAATTCACATAATCTTAAGAAACTGTTTTATGTTATCTTAATAAGTATTTTTTATTTATCTAATCTGATGATATATTCTTGATTTATACAATACTAAAACATGTTCTTAATTTATACAATTCTAAGAGTTGTTCTTGATTTATACAATACTAAAACATGTTCTCGATTTATGTAATATTAAAAGATGTTTTTGTATTTATGTAATAAGTCATTTGATATTACAGTTCAGATCTCTAAATGTATATGTCGCTAAACAGGAAAATATCATTGTTTCTAATATCTCATCACTAATACCTTTAAGTGTCCGGCCATGTGGCACAGTGCAAGTCTTGGACGGCCACGGGTCCAGTTTGTGCATCTCGGACCGTAAAGAAAGCAACCACAACCTAGTAAACATATTTATATTGTCCAGAAATTCACTACAGCCAAAAATACTGGGTTGATCGCTATGTCCTGAAGTGGAACAATAACTCTAGTAAATAGGACATGCTACCACCGATAACTCTAGTAAAGAAGACATGCTACCAACGATAACTCTAGTAAAGAGGACATGCTACCAACGATAACTCTAGTAAAGAGGACATGCAACCAACGGTAATTCTAGTAAAGAGGACATGCTAACAACGGTAATTCTAGTAAAGAGGACATGCTACCAACGATAACTCTAGTAAATAGGACATGCTACCAACGGTAACTCTAGTAAATAGGACATGCTACCAACGATAACTCTAGTAAAGAGGACATGCTACCAACGATAACTCTAGTAAAGAGGACATGCTACCAACGATAACTCTAGTAAATAGGACATGCTACCAACGATAACTCTAGTAAAGAGGACATGCTACCAACGGTAACTCTAGTAAATAGGACATGATACCAACGATAACTCTAGTAAAGAGGACATGCTACGAACGGTATTTCTAGTAAATAGGACATGCTACCAACGGTAATTCTAGTAAAGAGGACATGCTACCAACGGTAACTCTAGTAAATAGTACATGCTACCAACGATAACTCTAGTAAAGAGGACATGCTACCAACGGTAATTCTAGTAAAGAGGACATGCTAACAACGGTAATTCTAGTAAAGAGGACATGCTACCAACGATAACTCTAGTAAATAGGACATGCTACCAACAGTAACTCTAGTAAATAGGACATGCTACCAACGATAACTCTAGTAAAGAAGACATGCTGCCAACGATAACTCTAGTAAAGAGGGCATGCTACCAACGATAACTCTAGTAAATAGGACATGCTACCAACGATAACTCTAGTAAAGAGGACATGCTACCAACGGTAACTCTAGTAAATAGGACATGCTACCAACGATAATTCTAGTAAAGAGGACATGCTACCAACGATAACTCTAGTAAAGAGGACATGCTACCAACGATAACTCTAGTAAAGAGGACATGCTACCAACGGTAATTCTAGTAGTTATCGTTGATTTAAAAAAAAATCATCATCATCAAGCGCTGTCTCCGCGATAATTGTTGGCCACAACAGACCTCCAACATTCTCAGTCTCTTGCTTTGGTAGTGCACTCTGCTAGACTTCAACCTGTCCATATTGTGATATTTTCCTCCCACTTGTGTCTCTGCCTATCTCTTGCTCGCTTCTCCTAAACTTTACCTTTAAGTAAGGTCTTCATAAAGGTGTTATTGCCGTTTAATATGTCCCAAATACATTATTTGTTTTATTCTTATTTTTTGTAATAGTTATTTCCTTTCATACGAAGTGTTATCGGAACCTTTGTGTTAGTTTTCTTCTATTTCCATGAAATGTTTCCAAATCTTCTATATCCCCATCTTCAAAAGCATCAATTATTTCTTCTATTATTTTGTTGATTGTCCATGTTTCTGAGCTATATATTAATGTTGAGTATATGTAACATTTATAGATCTCATTAAAATTTTGTGATTTATTTAGATGTTAATATTTTATTTATGAATATGTTAATATAAACAATTGTTATGCTTACTGATATTAACAGTAACCGTGTAATACCTACAATGTAATACCTACAATGTAATACTTATAATGTAATACTCACAATGTAATACTTACTTGCAGAAAGTCAAACATTTTTGACAACATGTTGGCTATGATGGAAAAGTATGCAAACAATTTGGAAGTTGTTGTCGCTGAGAGGACCGAACAACTAAGACAGGAGAAGAGGATGACAGAAAACTTACTCCTGAGGATGTTGCCCAGGTTAGTGTTGCATTGAATGCCAATTTTTTTGACTGCCGCACAAGTACATAAATTATTAAATGATTTACATTGTGTTAGTTGCGGTTGTGTTGTGTCGTTCGTCCATCACAAATGATAATGGCCATTTGATATTGCACATCACTGAGAGTTAGTGTAGCCTGAGCACATTGCACACCACTGAAAGTTGGTGCCTTCTGAGCGTATTGCACAAAACTGAAAGTAGCATTATGAGCGCATTTCACACCACTGAAAGTTGGTGCCTTCTGAGCGTATTGCACAAAACTGAAAGTAGCATTATGAGCGCATTTCACACCACTGAAAGTTGGTGCCTTCTGAGCGTATTGCACAAAACTGAAAGTAGCATTATGAGCGCATTTCACACCACTGAAAGTTGGTGCATTCTGAGCGTTGTGCACATCACTGAAAGTTGCATTATGAGCGCATTGCGTATCACTGAGAGTAGCATTCTGAGCATATTGCACATCACTGAGAGTAGCATTCTGAGCGTATTGCACACCACTGAAAGTTGGTGCCTTCTGAGCGTATTGCACATCACTGAAAGTTGCATTATGAGCGCATTGCGTATCACTGAGAGTAGCATTCTGAGCATATTGCACATCACTGAGAGTTAGTGTGGTCTGATCACATTGTACACCACTGAAAGTTGGTGTCTTCTGAGCGTATTGCACATCACTGAAGGTTGCATTATGAGCGCATTGCGCACCACTGAGAGTAGCATTCTGAGCGCATTGCGCACCACTGAGAGTTGGTGCGTTTTAAGCGCATGGATGAGTAGGGATAAGTCACATAATTGTACTATTGCTAAAAATTATAACAAATAAGTACACATAATTTAATCTAAAACAAAATTAAACCGTCTTTTATTTGTGTATTGATTAATTATTGTTCAGCATAAACCTCATTTGCGCAAAAGTGTACAAGCTATTTATTGCTGATTGTCTGAGGATCGAAACATACTTCTTCTGTTGTTACCTTGGCTATCTATATATTGAAATTAATGAACTCGTTGAATCACTGTTGCTTGTGTATAAATATTTCGTATTCGCTTGTGAAACACATTATTTAATAATAGTAACGTTAGAAAATATCCAACAATGAGGAGTCGGTTGTTGTTGTTCGTCTATTACAAGTGATGACGACCATTTACTACATCAACTTTATGATATTCAGCAATACAACTAAATCACTTCCATCTTAGCTGGTTACGTAAATTACTAAACATCCATTGGTGGGACAAAGTACGAGACTACAAGGTATTAATTGGAAAAATCAGCCTCAACAAGCATCTATACATTACTTATGAAAGCGCAAGCACGAGAGGCAGGTCATCTTGTACGAATGGAGACTCACGTCTACCAAAACAAATATATTATGGAGTACTCAAGACGTGACTTCAAAAAGTTGGTGGACAGAAAAAGCGGGTTAAAGACCCACTCAAGTCTTCACTGAAACATCTTAAAATTGACGTAGGCTCTCAGGAGAGCCAATAGAACAACATGGTGTTACGGTCTTAGAACTGGAACACTAGCGGCGGAAGAGACCAACAAGACACTGCAAGACAGAAACGGGCAAGTAGAAAAGACAGAACATCTCGTCTCATAGAACCCTTTCCAGATTTCAATTTTGTAGAACTTTTTGTGCTTGTATTGGAATTGTTAGTCATTTAAAAACGCACTATTAATTTTATTATCTTTTATTACTCATTATTGTTATTATTATTATTATTGTGGTTGAGTTTTGCTCATTGTCGATTACGACGAATGAATGTCATTATTCAGTTATGTCAGTAACAATGAGCTGGAAAATCTTTAATAAGCCGTATTCTGACCACAGGGGTCCTTGGACATGCCGGGCACAGTATGACCAATTTAAATGGTATTAGATTTTCCTCGTGTCTTTTGAGCTGCTGTATTTCGGCTTTATTCACAAGAAAAATGTTTGTTTCACTGTAGCTCTGTTTCGTTCCTCTTCGCATGTATCATAGTTTGTATCAAAAGCTTCAAGTGAGGTCTTTAAGGAGTCACTGTAAAACTTCTTTTGTATTTTGTTCATCTTAAGAGCGTATGCCCTTCTGCATTCTTTTTCAAACTCCTGCAGATTAGCAGGATGTAGTCCGGATAACGAAATGCGTTGTGTCATGGTTTACAGCATTGCTGCGATATCTGCGCCTTTAGGCCTGACACATCCGACTTCAGCATGACATTGGATCACTGACCCTATATGGGATGGGACAGCCAACTCCACCCCATAACCTCCTTAGTCGCCTCTTGCGACATGCATGGAAGGTAATCAGTGTTGATATTCTTTTCTCTCCGTTCGGGCCCCGGCAACACACGGGCGAGTAAACATAATTTAATCTAACAAAAATGAGAATGTCTCTTGTTTTTGTATTGATTATTTCGTCATTAATTTTCATCTAGTTGCATAGTTCCCATGATTTAAGTAACATCTGTCTTCAGGTCGGTTGCTGAGAAACTGAAGAGAGGTCACCAAGTAGAGCCAGAACAGTTTGAACAAGTGTCCATCTATTTCTCCGACATTGTGGGCTTTACAGAAATTAGCGCAGACAGCACACCCATGGAAGTAAGATATTAATGTAGTTTAAGTGGAGCAAAAAATGTTTGAGTGGAGTCAGAATTGATTGTGGTGACTCACAAATGTTTGAGTAGAGTCAGAATTGTTTGTGTTGAGTAAGAAATGTTTGAATGGAGCCAGAAATGTTTAAGTGGAGTAATTCATTTTTGAGTGGAGTCAGAAATGTTTGAGTGGACTTAGAATTGTTTGTATCGAGTCAGAAGTGTTTGGGTGCAGACAGAAATGTTTGAATGCGACCAAAAATGTTTGTTATGCGTCAGAAATTTTTGAGTGAAGTCAAAAATCTTTGAGTGGAGTCAGAAATGTTTGAGTGAAGTCAGAAATGTTTGACTGAAGTCAGAAATGTTTATGTTGAGCCAGAAATGTTTGAGTGGAGTCTGGATTGTTTATGTTGAGTCAGAAATGTTTGAGTGGAGTCTGGATTGTTTGTGTTGAGTCAGAAATGTTTGAATGGAGTCAGAAAGTGATTGACTCTCTACTATTATATGTTATTACAGGAACAAATGTAGGCTTACTACAGTGATTAAGTTATTCGCTCACATCCAGGCACCAGGGTTCGAGTCCTCTCATTACTTGTGGTTAGCAAAAAAAAACAACCATTGATGACCCAACCACTATGCCAGTGTGTTTTCTCGGGTATGAAATAGGATCAAAGAGTTCAAACACTATGACCCCATTAAACCACAGGAAGCGGCTAATGATATTTAGGGGATGAGCTGATTGTCCAATTCCATAGTGGGCAGAAGTGACCATGTCATAGTCGGAAGTGGCATATTGAAAAGGACAGTTTACGCAGGCAATCTGTAAACCATGATAATGCATTCTTTATTCCGGAATAAATCGTGCCAATCCGCAGGACAACCAAGGTCACAAGAAAGAGGAATATACATTACATTTTTCAATACTTTTTTCTAAATACAGGTCAATATTTTTAATTGAAAACAAGTTCATCATATGTGAAATTTATTTATTTTACTAAACATTTGAAAGAAGCCATGTTGAAAGTAAACATTTTAAATGTGTAATTTTAGGTCGTTGACCTCTTGAATGACCTCTACACCTGCTTTGACGCAATCATTGAAGAGTTTGATGTGTACAAGGTGGAGACAATTGGTGATGCATATATGGTAGTCAGTGGTCTTCCAATACGAAATGGCGACCGACATGCAGGTAAATGACCATACTATTTGAATGTGATGTGAGCATGTCAGATTCAGTATAGTGGAATCCTTTTATAACAAACTGGTCTGCGCCGTATAAATATGTATAGAATATAAAACATTGGCTATATTTAATATATACATTAAACAATAAATTAGTATGGAATTTTAAACATTATTGTTAAATAAGGCAGTGTGTTATAAAGGTATGCGTTATAAAGAGATTCTGCTGTACTTTATTATAAACGTATGCGTTATAAGGAAATGTCTTCTGCAGTTTAGTACACATGCTTTCTTTGTCATTTGTGAATGTGGTTTGTTTTGTTTCCTCACATTCTCAAATAGAGTAGGTAGTTTTTATATATAGTAGGTAGTCTATATCATGGATGGTATAGCCTGTCGAGGGGGGGGGGAGTGGGCACATTGAACCCACCGAGCCATTTTTGTGTGATATCACATTGATGTAAAAGTTCTATATGCAGTACCCTGAGCTAAAAAACATTACGTGGAGTTAAAAGAAACTAAAAATACAGCTGTTTTATCATATTCTACACGAGATACTAAATCCAGTCCATCGACCTAATTAGGCTGCTCAACTGTGGTCATTATGAAATATCTAAACATTTACATATTGATTATGTATATTGAGAAGTGCTAACATACAAACGATATATTTGTATATGAATTGCTAGTTAACATACGTTATCAACATACGTTATCACCATACGTTATCATCATACGTTGTTACTATACGTTACTTTTGACAAAATCAAGGAGTGGACAGGACAAGATTTTTCCTCACTCATACGCATCGTTGATAATAGAAATCACTGGAGGATTCTGTGTTGAAGCATGCAATGTGGTACCGTTACGATCGTGACGAGTTAAGGGTTTATAGATAGATAACGATAGATACGCCATTATCACCAAAAACCGGACACATTCATGGGTGCTCCTATCCTGCAACAGTAGATCCATCCGAGGGTAAGGGATCACAATTCCAGTTCACTGATAATGTAATATAATTTTCGGACACTTATTTGAAAATTTTTTTATTATATTTCTAAATATAATTAAATAACTACGGTTTAAGTCTTCACTGTGACCTTTGTTCTAGTTTTGAGGTATTACCTAACCTTTGGGTGTGCTAAAGTTAGGATAACTACAAATAGTATTTACAATTACGACAAATTGTATCTTAGATGGTCAATCGCGGGCCTCCTCTCATTGTGCAGCGGGCAGAAATAATGACCGCGCAGTACAAATGATTAGAAAAGAAAAAAAAAAATGTAGAATCTCGTCTCCGGTGAACGTGTCATGTGTTGTGTAAGTAGCTGACGACATGCGTAACTATTGTTGCGCATGCGCATTGATAATAAGTTTTACGGAAATCCGTAATGTCGCCTAGTTAAAAGTGTAAACTGTAAACAGTGTGTTATTTATAGCACAGTAAAGACTTCAACAGTAGTTTTACCCCGAACTGTTCCAACCTTTACACCAATCTCCAGAAGTTCAATCTCCAGAAGTTCAATCTCCAGAAGTTCAATCTCCAGAAGTAAAATCTCCAGAAGTTCAATCTCCAGATTGACGATGATCCACATATCCCAAAATATTCTGAACGGATAATCTTTAAATGCAAATACAATATCAACAGGGTCCAGAAAATGTAAAATCTGATACAGTGGCATGCTGTGTTTATGTATGTTAGGTTTAGTGTTTATATGAGTGTGTATGTTAGGTTTAGTGTCTATATGAGTGTGTGCGTGTATGTTAGGTTTAGTGTCTATATGAGTGTGTGCGTGTATGTTAGGTTTAATGTTTATATGAGTGTGTGCATGTATGCTAGGTTTAGTGTTTATATGAGTGTGTGCGTGTATGTTAGGTTTAGTGTTTATATGAGTGTGTGCGTGTATGTTAGGTTTAGTGTTTATATGAGTGTGTGCATGTATGTTAGGTTTAGTGTCTATATGAGTGTGTGCATGTATGTTAGGTTTAGTGTTTATATGAGTGTGTGCGTGTATGTTAGGTTTAGTGTCTATATGAGTGTGTGACAGGCGACAGGTTGTAAGTCCATCCCACAACTGTTCTTAGTCGTCTCCTATGACACCCCTGGTCGAAAGATAATGACCTTATTCTGTTCACCCTGAACTAAAAATCCAGGCCAAATTTGTACACATATTCGAGATTGTGATGAAATATAGATAAGTTTTTTTCTACGAAACAGTAATATCTCTGCGTGCAATAATTAGGTTAATGTACTATAGTTACTGATAATGTACTATAATTACTGATAATGTACTATAATTACTGATAATGTTCTATAATTATTGATAATGTACTATAGCAACTGATAATGTACTATAATTACTGATAATGTACTATAATTACTGATAATGTACTATAGTAAACTGATAATGTACTATATTTACTGATTATGTACTACAGTTACTTAAATTTGTTTATAGTTACTGATAAGGTACTATAGTTACTTAAAATGAATTATAGTTACTGATAATACACTACTGTTACTGATAATGTACTGTAGTTACTGATAATGTACTGTAGTTACTGGTAATGTACTGTAGTTACTGGTAATGTACTGTAGTTACTGATAATGTACTGTAGTTACTGGTAATGTACTATGGTTACTACATGATTGCTAGATTACAAAAATATTATCTAATGTCATTATTTTCAATTCATTTTGTTTGGTCAATTTGCTTTATCTCAGCTTAATCTGACTTTACTCATAAATTAAAGTTTCTAATTTCCAAACACATATAATTCATATAGCAAGGAACAATAATGCTATAGAATTATGTAAAGTATATATTATATTTTCTCTACTCAGGAGAGATTGCTTCTATGTCATTACTAATTCTTGAAGCAATAAAGCAGAAGAGATTCAGGGTACGCGGGAGAACAGACTTCATGGTCAAGATTAGAATAGGAATACATTCAGGTAAGCCATCTTTTGACTTCTTGTACGTGTGGTACTGTCGATACTCGTGGGGTATACAGGTAATAGTTCCTATTTATCCTGCCAGAGATGTAATAGATGATTAAGGTGGGTTAGATTTGAGATTAAAACAAAAGTTGTCGTATAAACAATGTTGAAAAGGTAACAGACGTCACCTATTTAAACAATCTTATCTTTAAATGAGAAACCATTATTTAAAAAAGTGAATCAATTGTGGAGAACGAGAGAACAATGAATCAAAAGAGGAGAACTGTACAAGATATGGTTTGGATACAGTTATTTAGTGACAGATGTATGTTTCTGTGACGATGACAGAAGAGCCAGAAGTTGTACACTGTGGCAGAATGTAAGAGGGAGAATTGAATGGTTTTGCTTCCAGAACTATAACTTTGACAGCAACGCTCCGAGCCAGTGGTACTTAGGTGAAAATAATCTCCAAGGAAGTAACCACCGGAACATGTAATGTACAACCCTAATCTGGCACCTAGTGGATTTTTTCTCTTCCCGAAGCTAAAGGAACACCTCAAGGGACACCGTTTCGCTGCTGATGAGGAGCAGGCAGCCTCGCGTACATGGTTTCTGGGGGAAATGTCTGATTACTTCCTCGACGGGATACAACAATTAGTTCGAAGGACATCACTTAGTTCGAAGGACATCACTTAGTTCGAAGGACATCACTTATAAGGACATTCCAAGCTTTTCAGAAAATGTAAAGTTCAAATGTCTATGTTATATATTGATGAAATGATCGTCTATGAGGCAAAACATTTCATTTCGCCCTCGTAGCTTGACCATCTCTTGATGTTCCATTTCCATCTGTATATCTGTGATATCTTATAGATATGTATATCCTAAATGAGGCGGGGAAAAACATAAATAATAGCATAGTCTTGGTAGCAGCAAGTCCGTGAAACCAACACAGTCGTGAAAATAGCATAGACGTGAAAACAACACAGTCAAAAAAGAAGCACAGTCGTAAAGATAAAACAGTCATGAAACCAGCACATGACTACAATTAACTAATTACACAACTTTTTAAAATCTTAGTGACCAAGTTATACTTATTTTATACCTTCTTCTTTGGTCTATTTCTTCATCCAGTTCGCTCAATATTCAACTATCATTTCATACCAGTCAACTAGCAGAGATTTACTGTATTTGTGCACATAGTATGTTTAGTGTTTCATTGAATACGTTACTTTGACATTAAGTATAGAATTTTAACACCAAATATTAATAGAGAAATGTTTGGTGCCCTTATTGTACAATATCTTTTGTATGCACGAAAAGCAAAAGGAACAGTAATGTTTTTACAACGTAGAAATGAGCATTCTTTACAAAGAATTTGGACCCACATTATAGAATTGTTAGTATTTTCTTCAACGTTTTATTTGAGCTGCAGATTAACAGGAAGGAGCCAGAATAACGAAATTCACTGTGTCATGATTTACAGCTTGGATGTGATATATACGCTAATTGACATGACACATCCATCTTCAGTATGACTTTAGGCTACTTTGACTTCCTATCAGATGAGACATATAACCCCAACATAAAACCTACTTAATCTTATCTTGACACATGCATGTCAGATCACATTTTTCTGTTCTTTGTTATTCTTTATCAACAAACAAAAAAAGAAGTGTATGTAATGTTTTGGGATGAAGTACAGAATGATCATTCTGTAAGCTGACAGATAAACCCTGTTCTTACTATGAAAATATAATACACACACTTATATTGTATATGGTGCCCATAATGTTGCTTGGTAATGACGTCACACAGATCCGCGCTATACACTCACAATTCACGTGACGTAGCCTCATCACTAATGTAAATTCAGTGCACGGTGACATTGTATACACCCTATATATCACAAACACAATAATAAGTAGTTAGAAATGCTTAAAGCATGATTAAAATTCACAGGGGAGTCCTCCCTGACTAAGCCGTGCGCTTTGTGCTGAAGAAATCGAGCCGGTTCGAATTCCGCTCTCGTCGTCTTGTTTATGAAGTGCATTTTTAGGAGATCTCTGAGGATTTTCACTTGAAGCTACGGAGTTACGTGTTATTGGTTATACTATCAGCAGGTGGCGTGCCGCCTCGTTGAGAGGGATGGGGTTGAATACATAAGGGGTAACCCGAATGCAATGATGTCAATCCTCTACATCTGTTAAGTTTTTCAACCTTTCCTCTTGACAGGGCCGTGTTGTGCAGGTGTTGTTGGTCTCAAGATGCCGAGGTACTGCTTGTTTGGGGATACCGTCAACACGGCTAACAGAATTGAATCCACCGGTGAACGTAAGTCGTATTTCATTTATTCTTGTATAGAAAATATATGTGGCGGGGGTGATGCTGACCAAATCATCTTATGTATAGGAGATGCAGTAATACAATGTAAAGTCATTCGCCCGCCGACCAGCAAACTCAGGTTTCGACCCTACTCATTATTGTCCAATAACAATATTAATTATTTAATTATTTGGATTTATTTCATTATGAATTTTATTTTTCATCTCTGAACATTATTTCAATTGAACACACATTTGAAATACATATGTATGTTGTTATTTGTTAAAATCTGACGAGTTGTCGCCACATGAGTTCGTACATTCTTAATTGGTGGATTCGTTGATGTTTATCATTATCTATGATCAGTGACGTCAGTTTTAAAATCAAAGTGTTTCGTTTTAACGTTAACCACTTCTCTAATGCGCGGAAAGGACCAAATATTACACTGAAAAATAAATGCACATTTCTGATTACAATAGCCATCACTTAAATAGCCATCACAGCATCGTTTACGTGCTGTCTCCATAACGAAGATTGAATGCAGTGGATCTTCAAAACTATCTATCTCTTGCCTTGGTGGTACACTCTGATAAATTATATTTGTAACATTTCTTGATGTCCTCCCATGTGTATCTGGACGTCCTTATAATTTATCCTACAATAATGTATTCAATAAGGTGGTTTTTTTTATCTGCCCAAAATGTGTTGACATGAAGCATACAGCGTCTAATGCACTAAATTTTACCCTGACAATACAACGTCCAATAAACTATAGTTTACCCCGACAATAAAATACCCAATATGCAAAATTTAATCCAACAATAAAATATCAAATATATTAAAGTTTACCCGACAATAAAATTTCCATTATACTAAAGTTTACCCGACAATAAAATATCTATTATACTAAAGTTTACCCGACAATAAAATATCCAATATACTAAATTTTACCTCGACAATAAAATATCCAATATACTAAATTTTACCCCGATAATAGGACGTCCAATATAGTTTACCCAGACAATAAAACGTCAAATATACTAAATTTTACCTCGATAATAAAAAAAACTGTGTTCCAAATACTTCTTTGTTGGATCTTCTAATATTCTAATTATTACGTATATATTAACAGCAGCCATTTCTGTTACAGCTCTGAAAATTCACTGCAGTGCTGACTGCAAGAAACTGTTGGACAAACTAGGAGGTTACAGCTTGGAGGAGAGAGGATATACTGAAATGAAGGCAAGTTATCCTTCATTCTGTATGTGTCATAAACGGAAGACATTTTAAAAATGCTCCTATTGTACATACCATCAATTGTATTCCTTTCTGTACATTAATAAATTCTGTCTTTATATAATACAACTTGATGTTATAATACATTTCTGCGGTGAAGTAATAAAGCTATTCAACTTGTGCTCACGATGTCCCAAGTTCGAACTCGTTCTGTGACTTTCGTTTACAAGTGTATTTTTTATGAATGTTCCTTGGGACTATATCTTGAGATAAAAAGCTGCGTGATCTGAGCGCTATGCTCGACATGCAGCGTACTGTATGAGCAAAGCTAAGTTTAAAAATGCAATCATGTGCACAAATTAAACACCCCTTTCTGTAAACAGAGAGCGCGATGGCTCAGTAGCTAACGCTTAGGCTTACCATTCGATTGCATTTAACGTTTGATTTCCAATTTAATATACTTTTGTATATAACCAATGGATCGTAGATCTACTTTATTTATTTTAGGTAAAGGGGTGGCAGTTCTGCTAGAAAAGTATAAGCGGAGGGCGTGATAATGACAATCTTACCGACTTCGTTGGTCAACTAAACATATGGGCTGAACACTTTATTACATTACATGTCTGCTTCGTTGATAAATGGACGCAACATTTGCCACATAAAGTTCTGGTAGTTAAACATAAAGTTCTAATATATATATATATATATATATATAAAGTGTTCGATAATCGCAAAGCATACCCCCTATATTTCATTATTATAGCGGGATATGAACAAAACATGATTAAATTTCACATGTTCATTGGTAGTGTATAATGGTGTGCGCATTTAAAAGATTTTATTTATAAGATTTAAAAGACTACTAGATCAAGTCAATAAATCAAGTAATGAATATGGACTGGATATAAACATTCAAACAACAAAAACCATGATAATCAGCAAAGACACAGAAGAACAGGAGATAAACATAAACATACAGGGAGAGAAACTACAACAAGTAAAACAGTATCAATATCTTGGACACATAGTCACAAATGATGGCAGATGTGAAACAGAAGTTAAAAGGAGAATAGGAATGGCTAAAAGTACCTTCAATGGCATGAGGAAATTATTAATATCTAAACAAATTACAAACAAGTTAAAAATGAGAATTATAAAATGCTACATCTATTCCATATTAATGTATGGATCAGAAACATGGACACTAAATAAACAATTAGAAGACAAAATTGATGCCTTTGAGATGTGGGTATATAGAAGAATAGGGAGAACATCATGGAAAGAGAAGAAAACAAATCAAGAGGTGCTAAAGACACTTAATATGAAGAAAGAACTACTAAGAGAAATAAAGATCAGGCAAATAAAATACTTTGGACATATTAAAAGACATGACACCTTATTGAAGACCTTACTTGAGGGTAAAGTCAAAGGGAAGCGAGCAGGAGGTAGGCAGAGATACAAGTGGGAGAGTAACATTACACGATGGACAGGTTACAGTCTAGCAGAGTGCACCACCATGACAAGAGACAGGAGATGTTGGAGATACGTTGCAGCCAACCTTCGTTGCGGAGACGGCACTTGATGATGATGATTATTTATAAGAAAATACGTTAGTTAGTCGTCGGATCATCATCACTGCAAACTGGACACATCCATAGTTGCTCCGATCTCTCCTTGAGTGTATCCGCCATCACACTTCTGCTGACAGTACCGGTCCTATGCTGGTTGACCATCATTCTTCTGCGCCCTCCAAAATGTTCACCTCTAGCAACACCGCATCTCAATCCCTGATCTTTAATCCTAGCCATTGAAAAGGAATCATCATCCACATTCGTCTCACTCTCGCGTGTTATATCTCTTAAGGAGTTCAAAACGCCAGCGCGATCCATTGCCCCATCGCCCTTTGCCACAATCGCACACGATGCCAGTTGATCCGCTCTTTCATTGCCTCGAACGCCCACATGTCCCGGCACGAAAATAAATGTAACCGCCTTCAAGCTCGCATTTCTCAAGGCCTCAATCCACTGTTCGCGAACGAGACCCACTTGTACCTTCTTAATCATACTCATAGAGTCACTCAAGATGCAGACCTGCGTTACTTTCTGTGTGTGTAGCCACTCAAATGCCTTGGTCACCGCCATAGTCTCCATGGTCATACTACTCGTAGTGACCGCAAAGGCACCACTTTCCTCCTTGATCGTTTTACCTGCGCACTGAGCTGTAAAGGCCCAAGCACTGCGAACATGCCTAATTACAGATCCATCAGTGTATATAATCACATCCCCCTCTTTGGTATTCTCACTGATTAAAGCCTGCACTTCTTTCTCCACAGCTGTGGGACACCATTCTCTGCATTCCCTGCTAAGTGATATTACTACTCTCAAACAAGTTTCGAAATCTGTGGGTAGACCTATCCATTCCGCACCAACTGCCACATCCTGTAATCGGCACACGCTTTGTATTGCATCTTCAGCACGTCCCATCCACGACCTTCCTCTCTTGAGTCTGCTGCAAGAAAATACGTCACTTGTAGAACGTTAGTACAACTGTAGGATACTGCTAGATTTTAGGACCATGGGAAGTTTGAGAGGGGGGGGCAGGGTTAGGTATAGTGTTTACAATAAATCCAACGCTAGTACATGTCTCACTTTGTCGTTGTCAGGGAAACAAACAAATGTGTGTTCTTGCTACGTCCATTTATTATTTCCCCTGACAATAATTAACAAAAAACTGGTGTGTCTGCATTTAGAATCGCGTAAATATAATGAATTCGAGGGGTATTATGGATGAGAACTTGCAGGGGCTATGGTGCTTTGTGTGGGGTTAGGCAGGTGATGAGTAGTTTTCCATTTCCTCCAATATGTCATAAATGAGATTCATGTTGGTCTATAACCGAGATCGCCACATGAACCTCACATAAATCCGTTGTTGGTGTTTCAAATTCGTTCGTTAGAACAGTAGATTAATTTCACCCCATGTCCCTGCACACATATCTTTTCGCTGGCAAGCTCTCCTGGCATTTGTAACAGGAGAACTGCATCTTCATCGGTGGAAGGCAAATTTAGTAACGATACAGTAGCCATTGATATGTGCCGGCAGAATGACGTCACAAAAATGTTGCGTCTCTCAGTGGCATTCCAAGGCAATAAAAAAGTTTGCTAGCGAAAAATTCTTAAAAACTGTGAACAGGAAGTAGTAGGTGTATGTTCTGCGATTACTATTCCATATAAAGTCTGGATATATATATATAAATTAGTTCTGGATGTGCTCATTTCAAGCCCAAGTTGTGCAGAAAATAATTGAAGGCGATTTGTTGTTCTTGAGCATCTTCATGAGTTGAGCTAAGTAACGCTACATCGACGGCGAAGTCGATAACTTCATAATTTTTATTCTCGAACCATTCAATACCACGATTTTTATCGGCTGTGCAATTTCGCGTGACCCAATACATTGTAATACTAAAAAACATCGGTGACATGACACATCCTTGCATGACTCCTGTATTTACTGGGAAACATTCAGAATTGCCAGCTTCTGTTCTTACCCAGCATCGTGAGTCATCGTAAAATGCTTTTTATAATGTTCATGTATTTTGGTTGGAATTCATATATTTCAAGAATTGAATGTCTATGTATACTATAAAAGGCCTTTTTAAAGTCAACAAAGTTTATAATCAGCTGTGATTGTTGTTCTACTAATTCTTATGTTATTGTCCCGAGTGTAAATATTTGGTCAACACAAGACCTGTTTGGTCTAAAGTCTAAATCTTGCCTGTTCCTCTCTTAATCTTTTGTCTATTGATATTTTAATTCTTTCCAGTACCATACTACAGAACACTTTTCCTGGTATTGAGAGTAATTTATATATATATATATATATATATATATATATATATATATATATATAAAGTTCTGGACACATATAAAGTTCTGGATATTTAATAAGTTGGTAGTATATCATAGTCAGGAAACGGCGATCAACTCAAATCCTAGTATGGCGCTGTAGTGATTTTCATACGATATACATACGGGCTTTTAATCTGGTGCCATGGTCGTCATGACATACCCTGTGCCATTCTGTCACATAGAAATATATTAATTTTATATGTAGTGTCAATGAATCGCGTATTTTTACTTAAACATGCAGTGCACGCTTGTGTAACGTATACAAATGTGTAATTATTAACTTTTGAATGTTTTCAGGGCAAGGGCAGCTTGTTCACTTACTTTCTCAATTCCGAAGACCAGCATTATCGCTACAAACGAATGTGTCGCTTCAAGAAGATGAACAACGATTTTCGACGTTATTCCTCAGGTACCCCAGAAAACAAAGCTAAATTTGTAAACTTTGGAGGAAAAAGTATAACTGGTACCAGTATACATCCTGAAAGATTTCTTAATTTTCCAAGAAATTATAATACAAAAGACATAAATCATTATTCTTCCTTGAAGACGATTAAAAACAATTCGTGGGCAGATATTCGAGAGGAGACACCCCAGCAATCGCATGCTGATGAAAGTCCGGCCATCATCCAGTTATACCCAGCTGTTAATGATCCACAAGGTGGCGCTGAAGCCATTCATGACACCATTTCGTGTTCTAATTCTTACGTTAACGAAAGCATCATTTCAGAAACGCGTGCCTTGCTTGATAAGAGTGATATTTCAGATACTGACCGAACGGATTGTACATCAATTAGTAAACATAATTCTAGGAATGTATTCCCTCATTCGCCAACGACACGAGGCTGGGGATCAGATCCACTTGAAGTTGAGAAGAACAAAAATGGGATTGTAACTTATCGAGTGGGCATGAACTCAGTTGTCAGACCAGAAACTGTGATGTGAGTTTGTGCAATATTTTGATTATTTCCCTTGGATGTTCACGATCACACATTTGTGAAAAAAGCAACAATAGTCTGGTTTCCTAGCAAGAATTGTGTCTATTGTTAAAGAGTTCTTATTAACAGCATTCTTCAATGCCTGCACCATTTAGACTCTAAGACTTATTGTGCCGCTGTGCCATCACAATCACGTTCATATTCAAGTAATCTTATTTATGTAACCTACCAAGTTACTGTTGAATGACATCGGAAGTCTTCGTAACAGGTTTGCCAGCAATCTGTTTTTTAATGGCCATGGTATATGCAAGGTGAACTCATGCCCATTTTTGACATGAGTGTGCTACACAAAAAAAGATTTTAATTTCCTACTCAACATCGCCAATATTTTTTTTTAAATCTTCCATGTATCAATAAAAGTCAGGAGAAGTCATTCAATACTTCATAGATCCTCTTCTAACATATAGAAGTCAGGAGAAGTCATTCAATACTTCATAGATCCACTTCTAGCATATAGAAGTCAGGAGAAGTCATTCAATACTTCATAGAACCACTTCTAACATATATGTCAGGAGAAGTCATTCAATACTTCATAGATCCTCTTCTAACATATAGAAGTCAGGAGAAGTCATTCAATACTTCATAGATCCTCTTCTAACATATATGTCAGGAGAAGTCATTCAATACTTCATAGATCCTCTTCTAACATATAGAAGTCAGGAGAAGTCATTCAATACTTCATAGATCCTCTTCTAACATATATGTCAGGAGAAGTCATTCAATACTTCATAGATCCTCTTCTAACATATAGAAGTCAGGAGAAGTCATTCAAGACTTCATAGATCCTCTTCTAACATATAGAAGTCAGGAGAAGTCATTCAATACTTCATAGATCCACTTCTAGCATATAGAAGTCAGGAGAAGTCATTCAATACTTCATAGAACCACTTCTAACATATATGTCAGGAGAAGTCATTCAATACTTAATAGATCCTCTTCTAACATATAGAAGTCAGGAGGTCATTCAATACTTCATAGAGCCACTTCTAACATATAGAAGTCAGGAGAAGTCATTCAATACTTCAGTAGAGCCACTTCTAACATGTAGAAGTCAGGACAAGTCATTCTATACTTCATAGAGCCACTTCTAACATATAGAAGTCAGGAGAAGTCATTCAATACTTCATATAGCCACTTCTACGATGTAGAAGTCAGGAGAAGTCATTCTATACTTCATAGAGCCACTTCTAACATATAGAAGTCAGGAGATGTCATTCAATACTTCATAGAACCACGTCTAACATATATAAGTCATGATGTGTCATTTAATACTTCATAGAGCCACTTCTAACATATAGAAGTCAGGAGAAGTCATTCTATACTTCATAGAACCAATTGTAACATATGGAAGGGAATAATGGAAACTAAATAAAACAGTGAAAAACTAGAGGTCACGAAGATGTTGTTATTCGGAAGAATGTCGAGAATCTCATGGACAACCAGAAAACAAATCAAAGATATTCTGAAAAAAACTGACACTAAAAAAAAGTTATTTATCAACATAAAAAAAATATATAAAAATCCACATTTATTGACCACATTATGAGAAGCGGAAGTTTAGTGTATAGTGCAACAGCAGGTAAATTTAAGGGAAAAGAGGACATCAAGGACAGAAGCTACTGAATAGTTTGATATCGTGACATGGTAGAAAATCAGTAGTAGAGTTGTTTCCAAATGTATTATTAATTTTGTTAATACTATTCCTGGGTCTAGCAAAACTCATGAAGAGGGAACAAGAAAACATCTAGAAACGGTAGCTCAGTCGTCGTCATGATGATTACATCATCGATATCGGTCCTGGGATTATAGAATAATCCGTGCCTCACACTACAGCCAAATACCGCAGCTTGCAAGAGCAAAGTGAATGATATAGCATTAGAACAGGTCCACCAATTCAAATATTTAGGTGCAATGATTACAACAGATGAAAGACGTTCAACAGAAATAAAAAGTAGAATAGGGCAGGCAAAGACAACATTCAGAAAAATGAAAAATATATTGTGTAATATGACATTGTCATTAGAGGTGAGAAAAAGAGTTTTGCATTGCTATAGAACTCCTATACTAACATATAGATGCAAATCTTGGACAATAAACAAACATGAATGTGTGAAATTAGAGGCAATAGAAATGTTGTTCTATAGAAGAATGCTGAAAATACCACGGACTGCCAGGAAAACTAATATGGAGGTGTTGAAAGAGTCAAATGCGAAATTGACTTTAATCATTAATATAAGACAAATACAATCTTCAATTTTTGGCCACTTCATAAGACAGGCAGGTTTGGAGGACAATAGTCACAACAGGCAAAATTGTAGGCAACAGAAACATAGGACAACAACGTGAGAAAATACTAGACAGTTTGACAACCTAGCAATAGCAAGGAAATAACAACGATCTTGATGCATACGGCTGGAGACAGAGAGCTGTGGAGAGCCATGATCGCCTATGTCAGCCGACATGGCATCTGATGATGATGAACAGTACAGGGAAATTCAATTATAACAACTTTGTCCAGACTCACGATATATGTATGTAATAAGTAAAATTGTTTATATACAGTAATGTAGATTAAGGAACAGCATAACAGGAGATTCTTTCTATCTATCTATTAGCTAAACCCTTTGTTGCCTTTCAGCGTCAGGGGTAGAAGAGTTTCCTGGAGATGGCCCTCGTGTGAGCTGAGCATATTGTGGTGTTAGTCGCCTCTTTTATTTCGGTGATCCAACGTTTTCGTGGTTGGTCAAACAGTAGATTGTGATAAAATATTGTTAAATACGTTAGTTTTATTCTATAAGGGAATGCACTATAGTCCGTTCAGAATCGTTTGCCGAGATGTTAAATTATTTTTATCAAAAACGTATTGTTCATTTGGATTGATCATTTGAAGTTAGGTTTAGAATAATAATGTCGCTATAGAAATATTTTTTTATCAAAGAAATGTGATCCAGTATCAAAGATACCTTATTTAACCTATATTAAAAAAAAGTTAATCTAAATTATAAACAATCGCTGGATTATGTAGATGCTTACATCTCACAGCTGATTATTAAATATAAAGGCATGACCCTCACGGTAGAATGTGCACTGTTCTAAAAGTAGTTGTTTCCACTGTACATTTGTATAAAGCAATGTTACATATGGAAATTCCCGTTTAGCACCAAATATTATTTTTCCTGAACTTAGAATTATGTGAAATCAAAAACGGCTATTTACTCGATTTCAAGTCACAAGTCAGAGGCACGTCTCAATATTTACAGACAGTAGGCGGCACTAAGCATATTACCTTCTGCAAGTCTATGTGAGAATGAATCTGAAAGCGAAATATTTTACTGAGCATAACATTGCTATAAAGATTTATCAATACTTCTGCAGAGAGCGTAAAAAGGGACATCTTTATTGTTCTTTATCAAATCCTGAGAAGAGAACAATGCATATTTTAGGTTTGTGTAAACGTTCATTTGATCGAATAGTGGAAGCAAGCGGATATTTATTGCCAACAAATTCACGAAAGCAAGGAAGGAAAGAAAAGATAGACAGTTTCGATAAGGACCTAGTAAAAAGAGAAATATGTAGAATGTTTGATAAAAACGAAGAAGTGACACTTAGAAAGTTGAAGATTTGGCTGAAAACTAATAACGACATTGAAATATCAAAAACTTTATTATGGAAAACTGTAAGAAATGCAGGCTTCACCTTTAGAAAGTATGCTGGTGGAAAAAACATTATTTGTGAAAAGCCACATCTGGTAGCTCTTAGAAGCAAGTATTTACGTGAAGTGAAGGGAATGCGCGAGAATGGTTATGATATTGTGTATTTAGATGAAACTTGGATCAACGCTCATCATACAAATGAAAAGGAATGGCAGTTAGCAGATGGAAGTATTAAAAGATCAGTACCAAGTAGTAAAGGGCAACGTTTGATAGTTGCACATGCAGGTAGCAGACATAATGGGTTGTTGCAGAATGCTCATCTAATTTTCATTTCAAAATCCATTGACAATAGAGACTACCACTCCGAAATGAATGGGCACATATTCGAAGACTGGATCGAAAAAAGTATTCTTCCAATATTAGATAGACCTTCTTGTCTGATAATGGACAATGCTTCATACCATAACGTAGTGAACGTAGAAGATAGAATCCCAACATCATCAAGTACAAAAGATGCAATCAAAACGTGGCTCATAAAAGAACACATACCAGTTACCGACAGGTACTTGAAACCCGAATTGCTTAACCTTGTAAAACAGACACAACGAACAAAGATATTTAAAATAGACAAGTTAATTGAAGAACATGGTCATAGATGTTTGAGACTACCTCCATATCATGCACACTTAAATCATATAGAGCTAATTTGGGCAAAAGTTAAAGGACACGTAGCATCTACAAATACAACTTTCAAATTATGTGATATTGAGACACTTACAAATCAGGCTCTATCAAATATACATAAAGACTACTGGGTGAAATGTGAGGATCATGTGTTACGCCAAGAAGAGGAATATTGGAAAAAGGAAGGTTTGTTGTTTGTTCAGCCGAAAACAGTAATCGACCTATTTGACTCGTCTGATTATGAATGATAATTACTCTGATTAAGTCTACACTAAAAAAAGTTTGATTTGCAAAATTTACAAGTTGATTTGTAAAACATTTCATTGCTCAATACCACCCAAGCAATTCAAAAAAATGTTATAAGCAAACCATCAACCATTACTTATAAAAATTAGCCCGCTTGATTCAATACAGAAGTTCAGATATCTTGGATCAACTATTACAGACAAAATTTCCTTACATGAAGAAATATATGTACTTATTTCAAAGGCAGCGACAACATTTGTGAAACTCACACCAAGAGCATGGAACAATATCAAATTGACTCTACGAACAAAAGATATATTTTAAATTTTTTTACACCTGCCACCATGTAAAATTTTGTGGACACGCCTATGGGTCATCATTGCACTAGATTACTGTAAAATATTTTGTTTATGGTCGAAATAATATTTACATGGGCAAACATCAAAAGAATTCGCCGCTTTCAAATAACCGTTACAGCTAGACATCAAGTAACACATATGTTTTCGCGACATGGACATTTTAACAACGTATGCCAAAATTCATGTGAAATCATCAAGAACTTTTTGAATTATAAATCATAACATCTCGGCAAACGATTCTGAACGGACTATAGAAAGTGATTCAACTGTATTCGTAATATGCTTCTAGTTCACGAAGAGAGACCTTTCTGTTTTCATCATCATCATTCGTTAGCTTTGCAGGTAACACCATCGCTATATTAATTACCTTTATAAAATAATTACACTTCATTTTTTATAATACAATGTCTATTGTAGGACCTTCTTTATTGTAAGACCTTTTTTTGTAAAGATAAAGTCTTTCCATAATATATCATGGCGCAAGAGTATGCTTATATATTCTGCATCATACAGCAAAGTCCTAATTTGTTTTGAGATGAGATGGCCAGTGCACTTCCCTGCTGTGTTCATCATTCCGAACTGTGCAATTTGATTCCTATTTGTATGGCTCAGCCATTCGGAGAATCGTCGTCCTGGGAATTGAACCCAGAAATATTAGATGATGCGCCAGCGTTCTAGTGATAGAGCTGATGGAACATAACGTAATCTATATCATAATGTCATTCCACACACAGAGTCAAGTATGTAATAATGCATATTTATCAGCCTTTTTTCATCACAATGTCATCATTCTATAAATATTATTATTAGCATGTCACATTTATAATGTTATCTTTCTCATAATGTTATTTTCCTCATGTCATCGTATATAATGTAATATTAGCCATGTAATATTTTTTCCATCATTTTACAGACAATGACATGTTTGTTGCAATGATATATTTGTTATGGTTGTTATAATACCATCATTATGATGTTGCCTTTGTTATGTTATCATCCTTTTCTGAATGTCACATGTCACATAGGGCTAGTTGATAATTTCATCGTGATCACAATGTCATCTTTATATTATCTTTATAATTAATGTAATCTTTCTAGTAATGTAATCTTTCTAGTAATGAAATCTTTCTAGTAATGAAATCTTTCTAGTAATGAAATCTTTCTAGTAATGTAATCTTTCTAGTAATGAAATCTTTCTAGTAATGTAATCTTTCTAGTAATGTAATCTTTCTAGTAATGTAATCTTTCTAGTAATGAAATCTTTCTAGTAATGTAATCTTTCTAGTAATGTAATCTTTCTAGTAATGTAATCTTTCTAGTAATGTAATCTTTCTAGTAATGAAATCTTTATCATTGACCTAACATCATCAGTATATAAGACAAAACAGTCATTAATGTACTGATCGCATAGCCTGAACATCCTTGATTCTTCTTCTTCTTCAGAATATATAGCCAAACTCCCGCTGGATCTCTCTTGTAGCTGTACATTAGTCATGTTTGATTTCCAGTAGGATGTAGTCTAGAAAACGGAAATACTTTGCGTCGCCGTTTTCTTCACGCCAATGGCTCGGCATATTCGATTTCTGCATTATCCTAAATTCTTTTCCAAAATGATGCCTACTTCGTACTAAATATTTGATTAGAAACCAACATAATTGAACACGGAACATTCCCGTATGTACTCCGTTCTCCGTTCACGAGTTTGCAGGCTCAAATTCGCAGATATTGATTATGTGATCTTAAACAATTAGAAGACAGAATTGATGCCATTGAGATGTGGATATATATAAGAATAGGGAGAACATCAGGGGAAGAGAAGAAAACAAATAAAGAGGTGCCAAAGACACTTAATATGAAGAAAGAACTACTAAGAGAAATAAATATCAGGCAAATAAAATATTTTGGTCACATTAAAAAACATGACACCTTATTGAAGACCTTATTTGAGGGCAAAGTCAAAGGGAGGCGAACAAGAGGTAGGCAGAGATACAAGTGGGAGAGTAACATCACACGATGGACAGGTCAGTCTAGCAGAATGCACCCCAAGACAAGAGACGGGGGATGTTGGAGATCCGTTGCAGCCAACCTTCGTTGCGGAGACGGCAATGATGATGATCTTGACAGAGGGAACAAACTTCCTCCCTTCACTACTGTTCACTTTTATGCCTATGATTCTTTGTACGTAGACATTATTAGTGGCGTAGCGTCAATGCACGCCATAATGCTCGGTGTCCACTCCCATGATTGTAAACAATTTGTAGGACATACATTCCATCAGCTAGGAACACCACCTGTTGACATTGGCTTGTTGTGTATGTAATTATATCTGCAGCAACCGAAACAAATGTATAGTTATTTACTAAAAAAAAATTCAGAAATATTTTAGCGTACATATCACGGCAGAGCGAAAACGTTCATCCTGGCAATTGATATTGCAATACCAATTGTGAAATGTACGCTCTGCACAAAACTGAAATCCAGCGGGAAAGCTTGTAACAGGGTAATGAACTTGTGCTAATAACTAGACACAACTCATTATCACACATATACAAACGTTTCGACCAAAAGACCTTTGTAACAGGGTAATGAAGTTGTGCTAACATTATTGAGAACATAAAGACACAATTGAAAATGTCTTTCATCACTATGCGCCGACAGTGCTGCTGGGTGTGTTGAGGAAGAGGTCTCGGAGATATTACTTGTATCTTTGCAGGCAATTCTCATTCCATCTTCAGCCTCCACATCCACGAACACAAGTCTAAACGTGTTGACCAGAACGACTGCAAGAGCGGCTCTTTTTATTTCCAGGGTGCACCACGGGAAGATTCTTTTAGAATCGTGGTTATCTGTTAACCATAGTCCGCCGCGAGCAATGCGGTACCCTTTGCACCCCATACAAGATTATATTAGGTATGCTTTTAAACTACTAATATTTTGGTATCAGAGGAGTGGCAGCGGCTGATACTAAACAATCACAGCTCGTATTCTTATATGAAGTTCTTGTCCTCCTGTCATTGAATATGCATGCGCCACTATCATCGTCAGTCACACACATAATCAGAGACTAGAGAGAATTCAAAATAAAGCGATGCCGATAATCCTTGGTTGCCTAAAGGGCACACTCTATGTGGCTACGAGAATTTTCCTTGATTTTACGAGAATATCTCACAGAATATTGATATGTGACATGCTAGTGCATACCTCAGAGTGAGTTCTGACATAGACCACCCACTACACAGTGAGCTCTCTTATGCGAAGGGAAGCAGGCTCCAGAGAGGCAAATCAAGGATAGGATGTGCTGAGAATACAGTTAAACCGATTTGCACACTAGAATACATAACTTCTGGCGTAGAATGGATACCTATTGCTATGTTCTTTCAAGAGGCAGTCAAGACAGTCATCAAGATCATGTCTACATGTCATCTTGATCATGTCTACATGTCATCTTCATCATGTCTACATATCATCTTGACTATACCTAGATGCCATCTCGATCTTGTCTAAATGTCATCTTGATTACGTCTACATACCATCTATATGATGTCTACATTCCATCTTCATCATGTCTACATGTCATCTTGATCATGTATGCATGTCATATTCATCATGTATACATGTCATCCTCATCATGTATATATGTCATCTTGATCATGTCTACATGTCATCTTGATCATGTCTACATATCATATATTGATCATATCTTCATGCCATCTTGGTCATGTATACATGTCATTTTGGTCATATCTACATGTCATCATGATCATGCCTATATGTCATATTGACCATGTCTACAATAATGCCATGCTTATAATACCACCATTATTAAAATGTCCTACTATACATAATGACATCATGTATGAGGATTTATATTTTATGATAATGCAAATTTTATTACAATGTCATCTTTATAATTACGTCATTATGTTAAGTCATCTTTTAATTCTATCGTTCATCATAATGTCATCAATTTCATCATTTAAGATATCATCGTAATGTATCTATCATGCAAACGTCAGCAGCATCAGCATGTCAAGTTTATGATATTTGTATCAAGATGTTTCATTGTTTGCTATCTTCACAAATTTGCATGGTTTCTATAGTCATCTTTGTCATAAAACATCTTCCAAATATGTTATCACTATATCCTGTCTGTATCATTACTCCATGAAATGCTATCACTATATCATGTCTGTATCATTACTCCATGGAATGCTATCACTATATCCTCTCTGTATCATTACTCCATTAAATGCTATCACTATATCATGTCTGTATCATTACTCTATTAAATGCTATATCCTGTCTGTATCATTACTCCATGAAATGCTATAACTATATCATGTCTGTATCATTACTCCATGAAATGCTATCACTATATCCTGTCTGAATCATTACTCCATTAACGTAAGCCCTTTTAATTAACATTACCGTTACATTTTTCAAAATGCGTATCATAAATAGCGATGTGCGTGAAAAATGTAGCAGGAAATTTTTTTAACTGTTACTATCACCTGCTGTCAGAATCTTCTTCTTCGTCATCATCACCGTCGTCGTTCTAATAAAAATAATAATAATAATAATAATAATAGTAATAATAATAATAATAATAATCCTCATCATACCATAATCATTATTGTCATCTTCATCATTATAATCGTGATCATTACCATCATCATCGTCATCACCTTTGTCAGCGGTTATCTTCCTAATCTCTAACTGAGAATGTGACAGTCACCCACATTTATTAACTTGACAGCAATTACCAATGGACAACAATTACTAAGGGACAACAATTACCATTATATTGCATTACTATTTTCAACTATAATTCTGCGACCAATCACTACGCAAGGAGCTCGATGTTGTCATGTGTAGAGAGGCTTGTTCTGGGCCCTATGGGTCCCTCACACTTTGGTTTACAGAGGCACTCCTGTAAGACAGAATATTGCTCTGTGAACAGCGAACCCAGGACCGTCTATGATAGTTTGGTCTCTTCTGTATATTTTATTACCGAGCTATCATCAAATGATACGTTTACTGCTTACTTTTTGATGAGTTTGGAAGTGTAGATTATTATTGTGTTGCCGTGGGCCCAGAAGGGGGGCACAGAATAGTGACATCATTAACTCACATGCATGTTGTAAGAGACGACTTAAAAATGTTTGGGTTAGATTTGGCTGTCCCATCCAACGATAAGTAAAAGTGATCCGGAACCAATGCTGAAGTCGGATATTTTGTCGAGCCAAAAAACGCAAACATCACAGTTAGGCTGGAAACCACGACATAACGTGTTCCACTAGCCAGACTACATCGTGGTCATCTGCAGGAGTTTGAGAACGAACGAAGGAGAATATGTTATGGTGTAAACGTTATGTTTCAAGTCACATGATACTTGAGCGGGCTACTTCTGATTTGGACGACAAGACAGAATCGTGTGATGCTCTCTTGAAGATCTGGTTTTCAGGGAATTCCCGTAGATTTTCTTTGTTATGAAGAATACAAAGACCATTGTAAAAGTAAGGGGAGCTCAACCGGCGGTGATGACGATACCTTATATATAGTAAACCGCAGAAACTCATAGATGGGGGTGGTCAGTTCCTTTCTCTTTGCTATATTTACCTTCTCTAACTCAGGCGTCAGGTACCCATTTACAGCTGGGTCTACTGGAGGCGCGATCGTGCTAGGCGAGAAATCAGGACCCGTGTTTTTTTTTTTCCAGACGTGGTGTAGAACTTGACATGCTGTAACCTGGAGTTGTATCATAACGTCAAAATATATCTCTCTGTACATAATTCATATATAGTTGTTTTAATCATGAACTACCGCCATTGATGTAAACACAAATAAACATTAACAATACTGATGTTTGTATTGTCAGCCTTATTTGGCGATGAAATAAAAATAGCAAAAATTATTTGCAAAAACTGATTTTTAATGTATATAGTTCGTTGCTTGAATGTATAATTTTCCTCCAAGTTATAAACTTTAAAATGACAAATATAATCCACATATTCACTAATTAAGTCATTGTCCGATTCTGTGGCGGCTTGGTACAGGGTGCGTCTATGACGATCAACTTACAGGGTTCAAATCTCGCCACAGGCAAGTATGCCTTCTTATAGTTCGGAAAACAATAGCGAACTATTGAACTTGTTTATATCGCCTAGAAAATCAATACAAAAAATGTGGGCTGATGTCTACATACTGAATAGGATATGCTACCAATGCGTATCTTCTTGTCTGCTACCATACACTAAACATGTTTATATTCGTCTTCTGCGTTCGATTTTAACATTTTGACATTGTTAATTTTATGAAGGAAAAAAATATGTTCATGTCATCCCGTTTCTGGCCATACAATATGTTAAATGAAATAGAAAGCGGTCAGATTCTGTTTATTGTATATGGAGCGCCCGTGTGTTTATTGTATATGTAGCGCCCGTGTGTTTATTGTATATGTAGCGCCCATCTGTTTATTGTATATGGAGCGGACATGTGTTTATTGTATGTGAAGCGCTCATGTGTTTATTATATGTGAAGCACCCGTGTGTTTATTTCATATAGAGCGCCCATGTGTTTATTGTATGTGAAGCGCCCGTTTGTTTATTGTATATGGAGCGCCCATGTGTTTATTGTATATGGATCGCCCGTGTGTTATTGTATATGGAGCGTCCGTGTGTTTATTGTATATAGAGCACCCATATGTTTATTGTATGTGAAGCGACCGTGTGTTTATTGTATATAGAGCGCCCATGTGCTTATTGTATGTGGACCGCGGTGTGTTACCAGAGCACGAAAGGACAGCAAAGAATACTGGCATTGTTACTTACCATGCACGTTGTAAGAGGCGTCTAAGGAGGTTTGCGGATAGAGATGGCTGTCCAATTTGTTTGAGTGTTAAAGTGGCACAGAAGTCATACTGAAGTCGGATGTGTAGAGCTAAGAGATTGGGATATCGCCACGAATGGTATCGCTGTAAACCATGACACACGCATTTCATTTCCTGGAGTACATCCTGCTAATCTGTGGGAGTTTGAGAACCTATACTGCCCGGAATGTGAAATCTTGATTCAAGAACACTGGCCCAGATAAAAAAAAGTGGATGAAAAACAATACTGATCTCCGTGTTAGTTATAAAACAAGGTCAAGTTTATATAAGAGGAAAAACTTTTATATAAGCACAATTCAGACCAACAAAAGAAGAGAGCAAACGCAGAAAACAAAGAGGAAACGTTTGAACATAATTGAGACAAAATTTCAGTCCAATATTTCACTTAAGTCTCATCTTTGGTATAATAAAACGTGCATCTTAGGGCGAGATACGACTCTTTCAACGGTAAATGCTAGTCAACTTGGTTATATCAGATATTTTACCATACAAAATAATGGAGGTTGTAGTTCAGCTAACCATTGCCTCCGAGGTATTTGTATCAATATGTCTTTGTTATGTGAGTCATATGCAAATATTCATTTGTATTGTTTGTCTGCAATTATTAATACTAGCATGAATTATATTTTTTCGTGTATCGTTATTCTAGTATCGATACCAACAGAACATTTCATTGTTTTCGATGTTGGTATTCATCTCTTGAAAGCAATGATATTGTTTAATTGCTAGCAGAAATGTACATAGGCCTATTGCTTCCATGATGAAACTAGACATGTTGTCTTTCAGATAAAAAAAAACCCCATTGGTTATCTCCACTGAATGTGTTCATTTGTTGATTTTTATTAAAGAATTGATTATTAAAAAATAGAAATTTGTTTTTGTTTATGTCCGTGGTCATAAGTTTGAGTATTGCAATAATTCACATTTCAACTCAAATGAAGTACTTCCTTTTTTCTGTAATTAGCTAGTTTTTCCTGCTCTTTCTACGTCTCCGTGATTTTTATACTCGAGACTCATTTGTGGAGGGATACGATTAACACCTACAGCCGTGAGTGAGATAGACGCAACTGTACACCCGCTGGATATCACACGGTAAAGAACAATGCCGGAAGCCGTAGAAGTATATACTGAACGGCAACAGAAACGAATTACTTAGTGTCACTTGGAAAGAAGCAAAAAGACTAAAATAACTGTCTCTCTTAGACATAGACGAAGTGGGAAATGAATGACGTCATAAATATCATCTCCAGGAGAGAGAATAGGAAAACAAACATCCCAGGCCACACCTCAGATAATTCGTAACAACCACACTATCCAAAATAAATTTATAGATAAAACTGCCGATAAGGGAACACTATACACAATCTTGAAGACATGCGCTTTAGCTACCAATCATCAGCAATCAATGATTACACTGATGGATCGGCTTAAAAGACCACATGGTTTGCATGATATGGTGTCTGTATCAGTTACCCTGATGGGTCTATCTATGATTTTTGTGAAACATGTGGAGAAAAGTGATTAACACATAAATCAGAAACTGATGCTATCAAGGCAATCATTAATTTAGTACACCACCAGTTTGATCTTCAGAAGAAAAAAAAACCCATTAGAATGCAGACACCATGTCTGTTTTGAAAGCAATTGAACAAACCACATCTGGGGAGAAAAAACCTTCTTTTCGCGTTATCTCCCTTTATACATTGCAGCGTCAGGGGGTAGAAGAGTTCGCTGGGGATAACCTTTTTGTGTGCTTCGTATATGTTTGTTTTCGTTGATTCTTTTATTTCTGTTCTATCTTTTGCATAGTCCTCCCCTGACCTTGTATCCATCGTGTCTGGTTGGTTGGTTGGTTGGTTGCTGATCCAGCGGTCCATGGGTTCATGCCCTTTGAACTAATGTCATTAAATTGCTGGGAAGTCTGTTGATTTTCGGCCCACCCTCGGACAGACCCAGAGAATAACTATCACACCTTCAGGAAGGTAGGTTTCAATCTATGCACTGCTCCTAGCCACTGTAGCCAAAATAGGGTTCACTGTGCTCATTCCCCGCCACCAATTGACTACTGGTTATGCCGAACTTCTCTATTGCTCCAGACATGCAACCAAATGTTCAAGTCAAAAGGATTGTCACGTCCTGAGTCACTGTGCCTCTATGATGGGTCTAAGCCATAGGAAAAACAGTGCTGTCAGTTTCCTCCTCCCTGGTGCTGCACAATACATATCTGGCTCCTTCCAACCACAGAGGGTGCATACATATATATTCAGGTAAACATGAAACACATTTCATCAACAAAATACAAAAATAATTGTATAGATGACGTGCCATGAAGCTACTCTAAGAAGATAACCTCAATATAACGGCATTTCATCTACTAAGGTTTTCTGTTGCATGGGTGGTTTGTCTAGTGGGCAATTGGTGAGACCAAATTAGCATAATATTCAAGAGTTTATTTAGACCCCTGATCTAGGTGATTTGTACATGATCATGAAACTCATCCATGAGGTTTTCACTGGTTTAATTTTATTTTATCGTTCTAATAAACATTAAACAAATAAAATATTTCGTATATAATTAAAAAACTTGACATTTTGTTGAAGACATTTTTGAAATAATTAAAGACACGACACCGTGTTGAAGACATATCTTGAAGGTAGAGTCGAGGGTTGGCAATCAATAGGTAAGCAGAGATACAAGTAGGAGGGAAACATCATCAGATTTATATGATACAGAATAGCAGAGTGTGCCACAGCAGTGAAAGAGATAGAAGAGATATTGTTGCAATCAATATTCGTTGCAGAGACGGCAACTGATGACAGTTCGTACGATGAAAATGTACACTAATTCAGGTGGAATTCCATCTCAGGAGTTTTATGTATGACAACGCGACCACCTTAAGTCATATACAATTCAATGAGCTCCAGATTCATCATCTGGTAGCATATCCTCAACAGGATGTAGCAGTCATCACAGCCTGTCGAAACTTATGTCGAAACTTATGTCGAACTTCTGAGATAGTCTTCCTGCTTTTGTTACTTCCTTGTTCAAGTGGTCTTTGATGTCTTGCGCCCATCTTCTTCTTTCATAAAGCAATGGCACACTACTGAATGTAACTGTCAAAAATATATGAACTCAAAAAACGTATTTCAATATCATGAACTTGTGTGAGGAGTACTCGTTTCAGAACTTTCTAGTCTTGAGAGACAATAACCAACTCCTGTCTCAGAACTTTCTAGTCTTGAGAGAGAAAATAACCAACTCCTGTCTCAGAACTTTCTAGTCTTGAGAGACAATAACTAACTCCCGCCTCAGAACTTTCTAGTCTTGAGAGAGACAATAACTAACTCCCGCCTCAGAACTTTCTAGTCTTGAGAGACAATAACTAACTCCCGCCTCAGAACTTTCTAGTCTTGAGAGACAATAACTAACTCCCGCCTCAGAACTTTCTAGTCTTGAGAGACAATAACCAACTTCTGTCTCAGAACTTTCTAGTCTTGAGAGAGAAAATAACTAACTCCCGCCTCAGAACTTTCTAGTCTTGAGAGAGAGACAATAAGTAACTCCAGAAAAACAATACATTTTGTAAAAGGTTTGTTATGGCCAACAAACTAAAATTATAATAAAGAATAAACGGAGAGAGAGAGAGAGAGAGAGAGAGAGAGAGAGAAAACTCGACTAATGGCAATAAGAGAAAAGTAATATGTAATAATGCTGAATGGGTGATATAAAGACACATTTATTTAGATGAAAACTGTATTTGTCTCATTTTACTTCGAAACTTTGAAAAAATTCTTGGATTTTCCCAACCATTTTGAACCCAGAAGCGTCTTCGAGGTCTTTTGCCTAATAGTATTTGATGATACGGCCGTGTTCTCACCTGTCGAGCTACGGAGCTTTGGTCGATTGTCTTCTTTTCGTCTTACTCTTGGTGTTGCAGGAGATATCGCTCTTGCCGATGTCGTAGGTGTTGATGCCTGAATATTGGGTCGAACAGCAAGTGCAGATTGAGAACGATTGCTTTTATATCTCTCCCAACTACGAGATTGTCTTGAACCAGACTCAATTAGTGTCTCTCTTGCATCATGATCTATGGAATACTGAGGCAACGCTGCGTCAAGGAAGATAGACTGCTTACACAATACTCCAATAGTCTCCGTGTTATTTCGACCTACATTTCTTCTTTCTGGTAACGACGAGGAACCGAATCTACTAGAATCGTCTCTGTCTTGAGACAATTTTTCAGATTTCCATTTAGACCTGACCATCTCCAATAAGGTTGGCGATGATGGAGTTGAACGGGATTGGTATTTTAAGCGTGTACTTTGTGTAAGAAGTTTTCTTTGTTCAATCTCTGAATTTCCATAAGATTCTAGATTAGCTTTTTCCTTCTTATATGAAACTACCCTTCTGTTGTCACTGGAGGACTCACAAGGAAATACATACTGACGACTAGAATGTCTTGATGTGGCGCTCTGTTTTCGAGAACTGTCGACTGATTCTAATGATGGTGAAGATGCAGAAAACTGATGCAAGGTTTCAGACAGTAGTGTATTATCTAATGTAGAACTTCGAGATTTAACCTTTGAAATTCGCTGAATATTTCGTTGTTCACCAGCATCATGGTCAGTTAAGTCTTCCAGCAGAGATATCCGTTCTGATTGATATTTTTGGGCCTGGGACAGCTCATTTGTCTGCATTTTATTGTTTATACTTTGTAAATCTGAAGATTTTCTGTCTTGAGATGCGTTTCTTAAGGGCAAAGATTTTCTAACATAATTTACGGCAAGCTTAGTTTGTGAAGGGAAAGAATCTGCTCTTCTGACTGAGTTGTCAGAGTGTTTTCTACGCGATGGTGTACTCCATGCAGTGGTATATCCTAGAGATACAGCTTGGGCCGAACTACATGAAATGTGGTTCTTGTCCTGAATATTTTCTGGCTTCTGGTCGTCTTTGGGGCAATATCTCTGCATTATGCGTGTGGTGTAGCCAGATTGTCCACTCCTGTAGCGTTGACTTTCTTTCAGGAGCTCGGTTGACGGTTTAAGCCTCCGAACGTGAGAGACGAGTCCTACCCTCGGCAAATATAACGTTGGACTAGGAATTTTTGCAATGTCAAATGATCGGTCTATAACCTCACAAACTGTGGCTCGTTTATCAAATTTGCTGATAGCTTCTTGCAGTGGTTTAGAAGTGATGCTCCCTGCACTCGCAGTATCCATATCTCCCACGCTTTTAGACCGCGAGCCCTTTCGTGCGGCAGGAGGGACAGATGGAGAGATCCTGCTTGGAGAATGCTGACGAGGTAATGGTGGTTTTCTTGTCGCTGCTGAATTGGCCCATGGAGAAATTACGTGATGGTCATTTAGATTACCTTCTTTCCTTCCTTTCTGTTGGCGTGAGATGCCGTTATGTGGACTAGATATAATATTTGGATCTGTGTTTCTACGATCTTTGGTGGACTGTAGATGTGTTATTTGTATTTCTGCTGACGGGGATTTATTACTGATGCCTTCTATGTCGAGTGTTTCCTGGGCTGAGGAAATGTTGGTTTGCCTTGTAATCTGCAATTCTCCGGGTCGTTTCTTCAGAGATGATGGAGAGTAGCCGAAGCTGTGTGGTATAACTTCTAAGAGCTTAGGTCTTCGCACGCTTCGCTCTCTTGGAATGGTTTTATCAATGATTTCAGTAGTACCAGGTTCCAGTTTATGTGAACATTGTAGAGAAGGTTCCTCAATACTTACCGTTCTTAGGGTAGTAGTTCTTTTCTCTAATTTTTGTTTCACTCGTCTCAGCTTTGCAATCTCCATATGTAGAGGCACTGAATCACAGATTGTAGTGAATTCAGTTTTATTAAGGGACGATTTCTTTATAGGTGTTGTATCATTTGAGGTTTTTGCAGTGTGTTGTGTCGATGCTGACGGCATATTATTTGAATCTACTGTAGCATTACTTATAGATTCTGATGGATAGTTTCCCTTGAAATTAATTGTTGACGGATCTTTCAGTGTCCTTTGTGTTGATTTTGTAGTCATTAAGTATTGTTCAGGTAAATGTTTTTTTGACTGGAAGTTCATTGATGATGTGGCTGACGGAGGTAACAATTTCTCTTCTTGAGAGGCATCAAAATTTTTATCTTCAACTTGCTGCTGTGCTAGATACGTTCCTAGAAGAAAACCTCTGTGTTTGGAACGTCTTCCACGAGATGGCTTACGGTAAGTCTCCACGCCATTCACTGATCCTTCTTGAGCTGTTTCGTTGTGAGAATGTAGCTTGTCAACATCCGCTGCATGTAGTACAGCTTGAGAATCACCTACAACTTCTGTTGTCGAAGACTGGGAAGGTGGCGAAATAGGAGAACTGCCAGCAGATGCCAGAATCATCTCCTCTAATAAAGAATTGAAAACATTTAAAGAAAACATAATAAATTTATTTAAGATAACTAACACATATTGATAAATGAAATGTTATCATTGAAACTGGTAAAAAAAAGTCATACTGTATTTTTCCAATTAGGGAGTTACATGGAGCATTCGAGTGGCTTGTGTAATAGACGCCGAATGCCCTTGCTGTTGTCGCCACGTCATGTTTAGAATGAGTTTTAAATTTATTTTTCATAAATAGCTTCTCAGCCATTACATAACGTATCAATCTCAAAGAATATTATTACATGCTTCTATATCTTACATAATATAATACAGTAAATTTGAATTCTTTATTTCCTACTATTTCCGCGATCTCTCGGTCAACATGGACTTGCTACTTTCTAGGGGTAATAGGCATCGATCACCTAAACGATTTAACCATTTAAAACCTTTGATGTAGAACTTTATATTTTTTATAGGGTACATTTTATTTTAGTATTTAATGTAGCTGCCCATCACCCCCAGGGATGGTCAGGTCCATGTACATTGAGAAACTGCGACTATATGATTCTTGATGTACATAACATTTAAAAAATATTCTTCATTCCTCTCATTTCTTGTATTATCTTCAATATTACTTTTATTAATATTTACTTGTAATACATAACTATAGATATATGTAATATTGTTCTTCTTATCTGCATTAATGTGGTCTACAGCTGATTGTCGAAGTTTTTCTAGCAGTTTGTCTACAATTTTGTATACATTTGAATTCATTATTTATAACATTTACACAACGTTCACTTATTTTTTTTTTGAAAAGTGTTTATACTTCTTAAATGTGCGTCGTTGATGAATAAGACATCAATTAACAAAACTGAACATTTCATTCATATTCGAGATATATATGGTGTCTATAAAGTCGCTGTGCACTATATAGATCAGCACTAAGTAAGAAAATAAAAAATTCATTTGACATATGGTTATCATCCATGTAAATGAGTGCATATGGACGTTGTAGACGCCATAATGAGAAAGAGGGACAGAAATTGCAAGGAATTTATTTTCAGAATGTAAACTCATGCATTGGGATGCCTTCTCTCTTTATGAGTATAAGATTTGCAAAAAATGTGTGTTTTTGTTGGAATACTATTATAACACCAAGCTTTCTTCTCAATAATAATAATCTCAACCAAGTATATGCAGTTCTTCTGCTATAGTTCCATTGTCTCAGTCTCTCTGTCCTTAGATTAAGATATACATTCTCGAAGAGGTAGTTGCAGCTATAATTGTTTTGGGGGCGGATTATTAAAAAGTGTGTAGGAATATATAACATTAACATTGCAAACAAAGATACACACCCAAAAATTATGCGTACTTACCATTCTATTGAAGGGTCGGAAACATGGACATATTACTCCAGACATGAGAGAAAACTTAATATATTTCATCTTCGCTGTCATTGCAAAATAATTAACATTAACTGGTAGAGCAAAATTATAAACACAAAGATGCTGCATCAGACAATTGTTACTATCCATAATGGGAAGACACACAGTAGACAGCTAAGATGCTTGAAACATGTGCGAAGAATGGACAACATCTATGCCTGAGCAGATATTGTTTGACAAATTTTATGAGAGAAGTTACAGAGACAAGTCACTACAAAGATACATGAAATGTATGAACATCCTCAATAAAAATACGTATTCACTGCCGTAAATCTGGGAAACCATGGACTAATATGAAGATTTATGGAAGTCGCATTAAGAAAAAATACATCAACTTTTGGCAAACCGAATAACAGGAAAGAACATAAACGACACACAAAGAAAGCAGAAAGCAAAGAATACTGCAAAGCAGGAGTGACTGTAATTCATCACACAACACACTATGTAACCACACCAAGTGCCTCTAAACACACACACATGCCAAATAACTGTCTCCAATACACAGAAAGCACAATAAATTAATATATCATATATATATATATATATATATATATATATATATATATATATATATATATATATATATATATATATATATATATATATAGAGAGAGAGAGAGAGAGAGATATATACAGTTCACCAATAGAAATTATGATTGACATTTATATAATGCATACTCACACTACATCCTGTGGTACGGCATGTGAGTGTAAGGAAATTAAAATGATTAGTAGACAACATTCCAACATTTGATTTGAGTTTGAATAAAATAATGATAACATATATAGAATATTATGTGTGCATATAATAGACTATACTCGACAAGGATACGGGGATGTAGAAACGTCTTTAGTAAGGAGTAGGTGGCAAAAATGTCATTCGTCCATTTTCGTGAGTGGAACCTTCATTTTCGTGAGTGGAACCTTCATTTTCGTGAGTGGAACCTTCATTTTCGTGAGTGGAACCTTCATTGTCGTGAGTGGAACCTTCATTTTCGTGAGTGGAACCTTCATTTTTCGTGAGTGAAACCTTCATTTTCGTGAGTGGAATCTTCATTTTCGTGAGTGGAATCTTCATTTTCGTGAGTGGATGCTTCATTTTCGTGAGTGGAACCTTCTTTTTCGTGAGTGGAACCTTCATTTTCGTGAGTGGAACCTTCATTTTCGTGTCGAACCTTCATTTTCTTGAGTGGAACCTTCATTTTCGTGAGTGGAACCTTCATTTTCGTGAGTGGAACCTTCATTTTCGTGAGTGGAACCTTTATTTTCTTAAGCGGAATCTTCATGTTCAATAGATATTTAGTGATCTTATTTTTAGAAAATCTTTTTTTTTTAAAGAGAGAGAGAGAGAGAGAGAGAGAGAGAGAGAGATAAAGAAGGGGAGGGGGTAGACGAGTCGGTGTACCGGTCTATTAGCTTTTAGTTATTAAAAAAACTATTTTCGTTGCTCCATGTTTTCCTTTGAAGGGGTGCAGGGTGGCTTTCTATTCGATGTCTATGGGCTGTGGAAATAAAGGCCGCTTTGCCATAGCAGACGCCGCGTCATGTACAGGAAGGATTTTTGATTGTAATTCCGAAAAATAAAATCCTATCTCAACCGTGGATTCAACGCGGGACCTCAAGAGAACGAAGTTTTAACCACACGGCCACCTCTTGATTATATACCCCCTATATATGGACTTGAAAGGGAGTCTCTCTCGAGCTACGGAGCAATAATATCGGTCTCTGATAATATTATCTTCCTGTTTTCTCGAGCTACGGAGCAGTAATATCCGTGTCTGGGGTTTAACCTCCTGTTTGGTTCAGACAGTAGTCATATGCTTATCTAAAAATTTAAGCTATGATGTTTAAACTAACACTGTCTCAAGGTGAAATAATGGTTCATTCAATCAGTGGATGTTTTTTAGTAGATGACATCATCCTATTTGGTATGATTACATAAGTAAATAATATTGTCGGTAAGTGGATAATATTGTCGTTAAGTATATAACATTGTCGGTAACTGGGTATTTTGCTGGTAAGTATGTAATGTTGTCGGTAAGTGGATAATATTGTCGCTAAGTATATAACATTGTCGGTAAGTGGGTATTTTCCTGGTAAGTATGTAATATTGTCGGTAAGTGGGTAATATTGTCGGTAAGTGGGTAATATTGTCGGTAAGTGGGTAATATTGTCGGTAAGTGGGTAATATTGTCGGTAAGTGGGTAATATTGTCGGTAAGTGGGTAATATTGTCGGTAAGTGGGTAATATTGTCGGTAAGTGGGTAATATTGTCGGTAAGTAAGTAATTTTTCTTTCATCCGGTAATTTCATACCCTACCCGGTTCTAAAAGTTGACAATTACCTCTTCTAAAAATATAAAGGTATAGTTAAAAAAAGGGCACATGAAAACTGATGAAAACAAAAGTCTATAAACAAAACAATTGCCCAGACTAAATACAATATATGTTCTGACTACATTGCCGTAAAGTCGAAAACGGTCGTCTTAATTTGCTTACTTAATTATTTTATTATATGGATTCTCATCTCTTTTGCGTTGTATACCCAAGAAATGGATGACTATGAGATGCGTGCATATAAAAGAATGGTGATCATGGAGAAGAAGAAAACAACCAAGGAGGTTCTGTCTAAAATGCATATAAAAATGACAATTTAAAGAAATAGAAATCAAACACGTAAAATATTTTGTAAATACTAACAGACACAACACTTTGAAGACTACTTGAAGGTAGAATTGAGCATGTCGTAAGCAGAGATACAAGTGAATATAATGAGATGGACAGGTTAGAGTGTAGCCAAATGCACCACAAAGGAAAGATACAGACTATGTTCCATCCAGCCTTCATTGCAGAGACGGCACCTTATGATAAGTAACCAACTAGTGCACTGTTGTGTGCGTTTAATGTTACAAGACTCTTTGTATAGTAAAGCGAAAAGGTATTTAAATACAAACGTTTATTCTGTCTGTTTCTGATTAAGAACGCCATAATACTTATCGTCAATTTATTTTGTTAATTGTTATAATTTTAACTGTAGTTTCACATATTATAATACCTATTCGCCGTGATATTTTAGTTGTGCTTGATGTAATTACCGGATAAGAAACCAGGGGATATGGATGAACAGCCCTGTCACCTGTTGTTCAATTTCTCTATCCTGTTATCAAATTTGATACACGGCACATCTGGCTGATTTACTTATATCACTCACATTTCTACACTTTCATCCACACGTATCTACATCCCCCACAGGTACCCACATCATACACGTATGCATATTCAACACATCTAATCACATCCACACATGCACCCACATTCCACAAATCTCACAACTGTATCCATATTCCATACACCAAACCCCCCACATATATCCACAACCGACACATCTACCCACACCCTACACATCTACCCACACCATACACATGTAACTACATCCCATACATCTATCAACATTCAATATATCTACCCACATCTCACAATCTACCCACATACCACAATTCTACCGATATATCTAGTCGTATCCCAAACATGTACCCACTTCCCTCACAGATACCCACATCCCACACATGTACCCGCTTCTAAACATCTATCCACATCTCACAATCTACCACAACCCACACATTTACCAATACATCTACACACGCAACAACCCGCATTGTAGACATCTAGCCACATATGTACATAGATCCCACACATGTAACCACTTCCTACACATCTACCCACATATCTCACTCATCTATCTAATCTCACAAACTAACACATCCCACACATCTAGCCATATCTCACAATCTACCACATTTTACAGATCTACCTACACATCTACCCACACGCCCCCCCCCCATGTGCTCATACTCATTAATGATGGACGGTTTGATCTCAGCAAAATTGTTGCTCCAAGACAAAGCTACAAGGCAATGAACAAATCTACTACAGAGCAATGAACATAGCTACTACAGAGCAGTGAACATAGCTACTTCAGGGAAATGAACAAAACTACTACATGGCAATGAACATAGCTACTACAGAGCACTAAACACATCTACTACAGGGCAATGAACAAAATACTACAGGGCAATGAACAAAACTACTACAGGGAAATGAACAAAACTACTACAGCGCAATGAACAAAACTACAGCAGGGCAATGAACAAAACTATTACTGGGCAATGAACAAAACTACTACAGGGCAATGAACACAACTACTACATGGCAATGAACAAATCTACTACAGGGCAATGAAAAATGCCACTACAGAGCAATGAACAAAGATACTTCAGGGAAATGAACAAAATTACTACAGGGCAATGAACATAGCTATTATAGGGCAATGAACAAATCTACTTCGGAGCGATGAACAAAGCTACTACAGGGAAATGAACATAGCTACTACAGGGAAATGAACATAGCTATTACGGGGCAATGAATAAATCTACTACGGAGCAATGAACAAAGCTACTACATGGCAATGAACATAGCTATTACAGGGCAATGAACATAGCTACTACAGAGCAATGAACAAAACTACTTCAGGGAAATGAACAAAACTACTACAGGGCAATAAACAGAGCTATTACGGGACAATAAACAAATCTACTACAGTGCAATTAAAAATGCCACTACAGAGCAATGAACAAATCTACTACAGGGCAATGAACAAATCTACTACGGGGCAAGGAACAAAGCTACTACATGGCAATGGACATTTTAAAACATTAAAAGTTCAAGATGTTCATCATGTACTAACATGGCCCACTCCATCTCGGGACAAACTGACACAAATCTAGTCCGCATCTATAAACTACACCTGTTATCAAATACACGTGCGAAGCCATCTCCATTTACAAACAAGAGAGCTCTTAAGTTGTATAATTTATTAACGAAATGTCTGGAACGTGTAAACAAATAAAGAGAAACACAATCAAAACACAAGAAGTTATAAAAACTAAGGAATGGAAAATGGTAATGGCAATAAACATTAGTAACATATTCTAACACGTGCAACTTACGCGTTGTATCTTTGATAAGAAACCTACAGAATTGTATGTTAATTTTCATAGACTTGCAAGCCATACATTCTTATTGCTGCAGATACAGGTCATCTTCATAGACTTGCAAGCCATGAAGAATTATTGCTACAGATACAGTTCCTCTTTATAGAATTGCGAGCCATGAATGCTTATTGCTAGAAACAGTTCCTCTTTATAGATTTGCAAGCCATGAAGCATTATTGTTACAGATACAGTTGGGGTGCAAAAGAAACGCAGTGCTCTCGGCGGACTCAGGGTAAGCAGATAACCAAGATCACAAATGTACCTACTCAAGGTGCACCCTGGAAACAGAAATACAGCAGCTCGAGCTGATTCTGGCCAATTCATTTGGGGATCGTGTCCGAGAATGTGGAGGTAGCCGATGGAAAGAGATTTGAATGCATAAAAGAGAGACAATATCTCCAACACCACCAGCAACACCACATACAGCGACACTGTCGACATAAAGTGAAGCTAGTTAGTCCAGTCTGAACATTGGAGGGGCGGCCAATGAAAAAAGCATGAAAAGGTGGATGCATGGCGAAAGACAGATAGATTCCATACTGAGTACACTGCAAAAAAATAATGAAAGGGCAGAACAGCGCTAGCGGGCAGCGCCAACTGCAAATAGAAAGTGAAAACGATTACTGAAATGTGAACTACAAGCTCTGTTAGCTCGTGACAAGCTTCTAGTCACTTGATTTCCTTATAGGCAGAGACCCATACCCAATAATGGGCGTCTAGCAAAAGCAAAAAGACCTGTCCTAACTCTAATGTCGAGTCTTCCTATACCGGAAACATGCTCGCAAAGAGAGGTTGCCGTAAACGATAGGCTTAGGCAAAAAAAAGGGGCAAAGATGGCAGTCCTGGCCCAACTCTACTGTCAATCTTTCCTATACCGGAAATACACTTGCAGAGAGAAAGGGTTCCGTACCCGATGGGCTCAGGCACAAAAGAGACAACGATTTTAGCCCTGGCCCAACTCTACTATCAGGTTTTCTTATACCGGAAATACACTTGCAGAGAGGATGCTCAGGCGCTATTGGGACAAGGTCGCTCAGCTCGAGAACGCCTTGCTCTCAAACGCGTGGTGTGAGACTCGAACTTGGGCGAGGGGTGAATGACACCTCAGGTTAGAGGGCGAAAGAGCCAGGGTCCAACGCTTCGGTTGAGGTCTTCCTCTTAAGGAACCAGGCTCACGGATGAGAAACCGTTCAGTACCCGATGGGCACAGGCACAGTACGTCTAACTACACGAGGCAAGTTCATAGACAGTGGAACACCTCGTGCGAGACAGACGTGAGCAAAAATCGTCTGGACGAAGAGTCACCAAACACACGCGTGCCTGGTGACAGATAGGGAGGCTGTCACAGGCTAGGGTAGCCCACCTTAATTGTCAAGGCGTGCCGAAATCGGATGTGCTATGCCTACAAGGCGCATAACGGTAGCACAACGAAAACACGCTCCCGGCAAAAATCGCATGGATATACATGCTTTTTACAATGGAGCGAACACAAAACAAACAGATACAGTTCATCTTTATAGACTTGCAAGCTATGAAGACTTATTGCTACAAATACAGGTCATCTTCAACCATTCCTATTCTTTTCATTTGTTCCTTAATTACTCATCCATAATTCTTGTAGCATGAAACATCGCAACTATTTTACCTGCTATCTTTCATCACCCGTTGTTACTTCAGCCCATAGCTATCTATATTGTCGCATCATGTAACACCTTGTATGACACCTTGTAATTGTGATCATACATAGTTCTTTTATGTCTTCTATCTGGTGTTCGCTAGAATATTGTCTTAGTTTTCATCTTCGTCTGCATCATTGTGCTTTATCTTCATGAACCTGTTTCATTATACTATTGCCCTTTACTCATTCTACATGTCTCAATCATCTGCTCTGTTATCTTACAACGTGGAACTGCTGGATGATTACTATCACTGTAAAGTACTATCATAGAAACGAAGGATGGCTTCAAAGTACCTACAACATTCTCTGTCTTTTGCCTTGGTGGTGCACTTGGTTATACTATATAATATCTACTTTTTTCACCTCCAATCGACTCTACCTTCAAGTAAGGTCTTCAACGTGGTGTTATGTCTTTTAATATGTCCAAAATATTGTATTTGTTAGATTTGTATTTCCTTTAATAGTTTTTGTTTAATCCCCAGTGTTATCAGTACCGCTGTGTTTGCTCTCCTTTCCATTAACTTTTCCCTATTATTACACGCACGCACACACACGCATATATATATATATATATATATAACCACATCTCAAGTTATCAATTCCGTATTTTTTCAGTGTCCATGATTCTGAGCTACACATTAATGTAAAATAGATATAGCAATTTATAATTCTTATATTGAGTTTGAAGTATATTTCGACGTTAATAGTTACCCCATGTCACTGAAAGTACTTTTAGACATTCCTGTTCCCCTCTTAACTTCTGTTTCACATCTACCATCATTTGTAATTATGTAGTCGTTTATATCAACATAAATGTGTATAATTAAAGATAATAATCAAATTAATAGTAGTTTATAACAATGAGTTTGTTTACTGTCTTTAGTTCTTTATTTATCATCTCTGTTCACCGTTGATGTACCCTAACATTCTTGCTCATATTCTGATGTGAAATACTTTTAAGTTATTGTTTATATTATTTTTGTGGTGATGTTTGAATCCAAGCTATATATAAATTGTCAACTGGTTAGCTTTCATTTAATATAGTATTTATTAACTGTGGTACCAGTGTTTTAAGTCAAATCTCACCTGGCATGTATGGAATGTTGATGTGTGGTACATCACTTTGCCTTTGTCGGACCTCTTTCTGTGGTGCTGCTCTCACCTGTGCAGGTGCTAAATTTTGGACAGGCAACTCTACCTGGAATTAGATAAAGAAGGAAATGAAGATATTGATAAGGGATGAATGTGAGGCCATTGGTCAATATGAGAAGTAATGACAATACATTAACAATACCAGAACAACATCACGAGATGGACCTGGTACAGACTAGAAGAGTGCACAATAAGACAAGAGACAGAAGATGTAGGAAATAAATTACGGTAGTCAATATTAGTTGCGAAGACGGTCATTGGAAATTTCTAGGCACAATATTCCCGTAGGTTTCCATTACTTTCGGGAAGGAACAACCGTTAATCGAGCACCGTAACGAGAACACATTATATAAGGAAATAAGGAGGAGATTGGCAATGGCATATTGCAAAATAACACGGCTGAAAAACATATGGAAAAACAACAAATTAGAAACGAAAGTGCTAATGTTACGAACTTTTATTTTTCCGGTTGCAACATACGGCTGTGAAACATGAACCCTAAGTAAAACAGCGGCAAAGAAGATCAACGCATTAGAGCTGAAATGCTACAGGAAGATACTTAGAATATCATGGAAGGATACAATCAGAAACTCAGACATTATAAACACATTGAATATTCCAGAGTGTTGGTTACTAAACTAAATAACAAAAAGAAAACTACGCCTGTTTGGTCATATAAAGAGACACAACTGTTTAGAGAGACAAATAATGGAGAGAAGAGTACCTGGGCGGAGGAGAAAGGGCAGACCAAGAAGACGATGGACTGACGACATTAAAGATAACATGAATACATCGCTAGAAAATGCAGGCCACATCGCCCAAGACAGAGAGAAGTTCAGAGAGTTCATTGGGAAGACAACGTTCTGGAAGGAATACGCCACATGACACAGACGGTCATTGATTATGACAATGAACAATGTAAGAAAAATAGCGATTGTAAACAACAAGTAAAATTGTGTGAAAGAAAGCAATGCTGCTCTGTTTTTTCTGAGATATTTTCTGCTGGAAATCTAGTAGGACTATTGTCCTGCTACAATAGAGTCCAGTGGGAGTTTGAGAATAAACGCATTAAGAAAAATATTACTTTATTTTAATATGCTCAAGTATTACATTACCTGAGCTTGTGGTCTCCGTCCCTCGGAACCACCAAAAGTGTTCCATCTTTTGACGGTAGCATACACCTTGGCATCTTGGAACTGGTATAGCTCAGTCTCCCTTCTAGTGACATCAGCCTGTAGGAGTAAATTGTTGACCTCCTGAAGAAGCAGCTGGCGTTTGATTACCATAATCTCTCGGTTACGCTCCAAATGGCTCAGTCTCAGATTGTTCATCTGTTGACACATTAAGACTCTTCAATGACTAAATGACAATGATTTTGCAAAAACACGATTTGATGTCATAATTATTCTATGCTAATATGGGTCTAAACATTAAGACTTCAATGACTAAATGACAATGATTTAGCAGCAATACGATTTGATGTCATAATTATTCTATGCTAATATGGGTCTAAACATTTGCATATAAACGGATTTCTGGAGCAGTTTTATTAATACATAATATATGTTATGTGAAAAAAAAATGATTGTGTATGTATATATATGTTTAAATATTAGATTTTGTGAGTCGCTACCAAGTCGTAGACGCACACTTGATCTTGATCGTGGGGTGTTCCCATAAGTGCTCCGCCCTCTGTTCCAGCAGACACTCGACTCGATTGTATTTCGAATCTAATGTCGCCGAAACAGAAGTCGACATCAGGGCACAACTCTGGCCCTTGCGACAGGTTTCTTTGTTGTTCCGCTACCCACGCCATGCCCGTAACTAGTTCAAGCACAACGTTGGCCTGTCACAACAACATAGTAACTGTTATCGAAGGTTACGACTACGGGATTGTATAGATGACATGCCATAAAGCTTCTATTAGAAGATAACCTTAATATAAAGGCATGTCATCTACTAAAATTTTCTGTTGCATGGTTGGTTTGTCTAGTGAGCCATTGGTGAGATCCACAGACACAACTGCAGACTCAAACTACTTTAGTGAAATCGGAGGAATTGGTTTGGAATGAGTGCCTATCTATGTGATTATTTTCCTTAGATATGTTTATCAGTTTATGTTTTATCAATTATTAATTTAAATATAAATACATTTGGGGTTAGGGTTATAATTAGTTATGCAAAACATAATTAACCCTAACTATAATCATAAAACATCAATATTTAAATTAATTATTGATTAATTATTGATATAATGTTTAGATTAACTAACTATATAATACGTAGGTAGGCACTAATTGCAAACAAGAACCACATCCTAATGCACGTTCGTATATGACGAATGAGGCAAAAATATTTCCCATGGTCAAATCTGGTCGACCAAACCATTTTTCTTGAGCCCAGCAGGCAGTTTTAAGATTACTGTATACACGTACTTCTTAGCTGAGAAAATATTATATCACACGCAATCTCATCCACACTAAGACGCGATACTACACACGGAAGAAATCATGATAACATGATGATGATGAAACACTAGTATTAATGTAACTATAGCGCGTTTCACTAGCTTTACCCTCAGACAAATGTAATTATCTTAGTAACCGTCTAACGTATTAATCTCATTTTTTGTATACGATGTTATTTTTGGTTAGACCCAACAAATTTATACTTTATATTTGTACATCATGTCCTGTTTTTATGAGCGCATCAAATCCCTTGGACTTTGTCGGCATACTAATTATTGTGTCTCGAGGAAAGAAGTTTTACCACTTCAGACATTACACTGGATACAATCTTAAACACGTCATATAATTGATTGTAAACACCCTATTTTTTTGTATCTGAGATGTTTGGTAACAAGTAGACTTTTAATTTATATCGCAAATAAGTGAAAATTGAAACTAGAGAAGGCAATTTAATGAAAACAAATAATTCATATGGTCTACACTATTTTCAATTCACATCCTATAATAATTTTAATGAAATGAATTATATATTTGCTGAGACAAATGATTTTAAAGTTAGGCAAAGCTGGTGAAACGTGAGATAGCTGAAAACAGAGTTGCTCATCGCCAGATTTAGTTTTATGTCCGACTAGATATTGGCCAGAGGAAACAACACTTGAATCAAAGCTCTATGGGACACTGTATGAACTACAAAAGACAGTGAGTTTTATTAAGGAGACAGAATTACAGATATAGACATGTTTCAAGTGAACGAAAGAAGAAGAAGAAGAAGAATGTCCGACTAGAGACTTCAAACACGGTAAGACTCGCAATGCGGTAAAAGTTGTTTACACTTGGCTAGATAAACAGGCTAGGTAAACACAATTAAAAGCATACTAAAATCAGATGTGCTAGGCCTACACGGAGCAATTCAAATGGTAGCACTGCGTACTTCACGCTCTCTGGTGCTAACACAGAAGAAGAAGATGCTCTTATAACAGCAGAATAGCAGATGCGTCTTTGGACTAAAGAATAAGATTAAACAAGGCAGTCTACGCTAGATCACGACAATAGCATCATCTTGGATAAGCATGTTTCAATAACTGTCTTTGTGTTCTTTATGCTCCATGTTTGCTGTGATCATGTTTTTATCTTCACAAATGAGAACGTGTTATCAATATATTCATAGTGCTTACGTAGAACACACGATTTGTAGTAGTTTTACGAAGACCAAGCTATCGGACTATGTGCTATATGAACGAAAACATAGAAAATTGCAATTTACAAGATATTTTAAACGTTTCAACCTTAAGGTCTTTCTCAAGGAAATACAAAACAAAGAATGAAAAATAATAAAAACAGTAAAAAATAATCGCAGTTTCATTTCTTCTTATGGTCCGTGGCGTGTGGCGTCAAGTCTTTCCACAGCCTTCTATTATGTGTGCTGTCAATCATTTCTGATACCGATGGTCTTCCATGACATAATGCTAAGTTGTCAAGCATCTTCTCTTCTGATCTTCCAGTACCTCTCTTGCTCTTCAACTTGCCTGTTGTTATGTGTTCCATCTTTCCTCTTCTCATGATGTGTCCAAAACGTTCACCCTGTCACTTTCACAGAGGTGTGTAAATAAGGCAAGCAAGATTACAATATGGATAATTGTTGTTGGTTATGAGAGGGTTTCATACAATACCTGCACTTGAAGTTTCATAGCTTGGGCATAGAATGTTTCAAAGTTGGAAAGGGCCATTATCTTCTCACTGTGCTCCTCTGGAAAAAACCACATGATAATAACATTGTTAGAAATATTAAACATCATATAAATTAATGAGAGTTTTCAACACTTATTCTCAACGTTCATTCTCAAACTCCCACCGGATCTCTCTTATAGCAGGACAATGGTTCGATTATATATTAGGAGGATGTAGTATAAGGAATGGAAATACGCTGTGCGGAGTATTTATATGTGCAAATGACCCGACACATCTGCCTTAGGTTGAATAAACACTGAAATAAAGTACACATTTCAATCATGTCGAATCAAAGGAATTTCTCGTGTAAATTAATGTGATGATGGCTTTGTACTTGCAGTTGTATACCACTGGTATACCACCTGACCAGAATTTGACATTTGGATTTTGTCTGCTGTATCTTTCCACGTAGTAAATTTGATGTTGCTCAATAGTGCCAGTCATAGTGATAATACTGGGCCATACTAGCAGGGAGCTGTATGCATAGGTTTACCAGAGATAGATGACGATTTCAAAATAATTACAATCTTACAGTTACATAGGAACACACTGTTTTGTTTGAAATGCCTTCTCTTGTTTATAGCTGTCCACATTTATTTTCTTGCATCAAGCTTTCTTTTGTGCTGTCATTGAAACAATTTGTCGCAATTAATTCTACAATATATATATATATATATATACGATTATGTAGCATATAACATGATGATAGTGATAGGATATAGTATTCAGGCCATGACATTGCCATCAACCAAGTAATTTTTGGCTGTAGTGATTGTATATGCAATATGTTCAGTAGGTTACTGTTGCTTTGTGAACGGGTTCGGGTGTACAACTACACACAGCTGCGTGTGAATCGACAAAAAAATGTTTTATAAGTGGAAGGAATAACTATCTTGTGATTGTTTATTTTGTGAAAACAAAATGATTTTTCTAGAAATGTTCAACAAATTATCAGGTTATGTGAGTCATGAACATGAACAGTCCAAGATGAGCTTTGTACCTCGCAGCCACAGAACCGGACATAAACATAAACAAATATACACATATATATGTGAAGAACATCTTTATTGATAGAGTGTATGTGGTGAACCGAGTACAGTGAAGTCAATCCTCTACGATATTTATACCATTTGAACATAAATATATATTAATGCGAAGAACGTCCTTATTGGACAATTATGAAACTATTGCTGAAGTACGTTTTCATACGTCATCAAATTGCGAGTACAACGTAACCAGCCACGATATTTTCGTCTGGAACCTTAATCTACCTTTACCTATTAATTGCGAGACTAATTCGCTAACGTCTCAACCACAGAGGTATGTCTATATATATAATTTACAAAGATCGAGGGAAAT
>CM067320.1:72110380-72361233 GCA_034231615.1 Meghimatium bilineatum
TAGTTAAAAATCCCCCCCCTCCCCTTAACACAAAATGTATCTACGGCCATATATATTTCCTTAAATATGTATTTTACAGTTGTCAGAATTACAGATATAGGGTCGTTGTTGCTATTTCATAAAGGGTAGATGTGAGACTGTGACACAACGTGAGAACGTCTAAGTAGAACACCAAAGCTTTCAGGTTACTGGTCCCTGATTTAAACATATAAAGAAATTTATAATTTTCATGCAAACTGACCATGACCATTTAAAGCATTAATCCCGTCAACAGCCCAAAATCCTGCTTGCTCAACACCTGGCTGTCCATCTGACCACTGGAATGATTGATCTGGAAGTTTGAAAAATCCTGAAATAAACCACCAAATACTGTTGATTAAAAAATTATTATTTTATTACAATTTTGATTACTTATTGATATTTAAGCTAACACCATTATTGAAACAATTGAATATCAGCAAGTTGGAGTGTGCATGAGCTAAAATATGTAAATTAAAGTGTTATCAATAGTAAAATATATAAATTAAAGTGTTATCAATAGTAAAATATATAAATTAAAGTGTTATCAATAGTAAAATATATAAATTAAAGTGTTATCAATAGTAAAATATGTAAATTAAAGTGTTATCAATAGTAAAATATATAAATTAAAGTGTTATCAATAGTAAAATATGTAAATTAAAGTGTTATCAATAGTAAAAACAAACAACATTAAAAAATGAAATACAAGGTCAGATAACATTTAAACTGAAAAAGCGTTCATAAAAAAAACAAACAATGATGAACCTACATGGGAACATGCTTAAAATACTATGAGTAATGAACCATAAGAGAAGAAGAGGAGAAAAGAAGAATGAAAATAGTGGAAAGCTTTACGGTCATAGATATGTTCTCCTTAAGAGAAGGGGATTTAGCTTTTTAAAAAAGAAAAGGCATTTATGCATTTTCATGTATCAGATCTTCATTTTCATGTATCAGATCTTCATTTTCATATATCAGATCTTCATTTTCATGTATCAGATCTTCATTTTCATGTATCAGATCTTCATTTTCATTATCAGATCTTCATTTTCATGTATAAGATCTTCATTTTCATTATCTGATCTTCATTTTCATGTATCAGATCTTCATTTTCATGTATCAGATCTTCATTTTCATGTATCAGATATACATTTTCATGTATCAGATATACATTTTCATGTATCAGATCTTCATTTTCATATATCAGATCTTCATTTTCATTATCTGATCTTCATTTTCATGTATCAGATCTTCATTTTCATGTATCAGATCTTCATTTTCATGTATCAGATATACATTTTCATGTATCAGATATACATTTTTAGGACAAATTTGATGATCTCTTTGTGAATAATCTCTAAGTAGTAAGGGGGAGTTTGACTTTTGGCACACATTTTGAAAGGTAAATAGGTGCAAGTTAAGAAAGGAATGGGTCACGTTACTGAACAACTTGGTTGTCCACAGTGTTACATGGATATACTGCCCTGATAATGAAGGGGTCAGAGGCAATGAAAGAACAGACTAATTGGTGGGCAATGCTGTGGTTGATGACACAGTATTAAATAGTGATAGAGCACACCTAAGGGGGCAGTCATTCATTTACTACTGAGTGAACAACTAACATCTACCAACAAACTCATAGTTTACCAAACAGCAGTAATATCATCACTCCTTCATGCTTATGAAGCTAATCCACCTAAGCTGCCTTCGTAAGATACTTAACATCCATTGGTGGGATAAACTACCAGACAATGAAGTACTGATGAAATTGAAGTCTGTAAGCATACATACAATGTTGACGTAGGTGCGGGTATGCTGTGCAGGACACGTTGTCTGCGTGAAAGATATTCATCTACCATAAATGTTGTTATATGGAGAACTCCAGATTGGCTTCCACAAAGCAGGCGGATAAAAGAAGCGTTTTAAAGACACTCTTACAACATCACTAACTCACCTCAAAATAGACACAAATTCATGAGAGAATCATGCACACAACAGATCCAACTGATATTGCAGAATCAAGAGTAGTACAGCAACTGCAGAGAATCTCAGATATCACGATGTGCAACAAAAACTCACTAGAAGAAAGGCAAGAGCTGTTCAATGTCCTACAGACTGCTCCCACACATGGCCTGAGTGTGGCAGACAATTCCAAGCATGGATTGAACTCATTAGTCACAGTCAGGCACACAGCAGACATCATTATCTTCATAGTCATCCCAATTGAGATTAATGGTCATTGTCGACTTTGACGGACAAACAGCACAGAGTGAAGAAGATGATGCTGGAGGTGATAATGTGCACATACAGAGAATATAGAAACTGACAAGAGGTGAGGGAAGAAAGTGTGTCTTCTCTGGAAAAATCCAAAGATCACATAATCAACATCTGACTGGGACTTTGAGTCTGCATTCTCTTGACAGCGGAGCACTTACAGAAATGTTGCATTTGTCATGATGCTTGTTTCTAATCAAGAAGTGAATGTTACAAAGAAAGAATCAATAGGCATATACTACTCTTGACCTGTTAACTTGTATAGATTTTCTGTATTTTGTATAGAATATACTCAAATAATTATGAATAGGTCTACATAAGCTCTATTGACCTTTAGTATTGAATGACCCTTAGAATTAGCTTTTAGTAAATTATGCATTATACTATAGGCCTACAGATTTGTGGAAGTTTTGGGGTCAAATTACAGAATTAAGGATTTTAAGTCCAAAAAATGCAGAATTTAGGGATTTTAAGTTGAAATATAAATTTTGAAATATTAGGGCCTATGCAAAAAATATAGATATTAAGTTGAAATAGAAATTTAAGAATGTTTAGCCAAATACAGAATTTAGGGTTTATAAGCCAAAATACAGAATTTAGGGTTTACAAGCCAAAATACAGAATTTAGGGATCTTAAACCAAAATAAGGAATTAAAATTTTAAGCTGAAATTGAGCCTACAAATTTAGGAATTTTAAGCCATAGGCCCTAAAACTGAATTTAGGGATTTTAAGCTGACATATTGAATCACTGTTTTCTAATTTAACTGTTAGGCCTATGCTCTTTGTCTGGCTCTGTGGCAGAGAGGTACAAAGCACATCTAAGATGGCCAAGATACCAGGTCTGATTTCCAGTGCAGGCAGTTGTGCATCTAGAAACTGTTCAAATAGCAATGACAGCCCACTGAACACAACTATTGCCTAGAAAATCCCTACAATCATAAAATGATGGGTTGTTGCTACATCCTGAATAGAATACTCTACAAACTATAATCTTGGCTTATTTCTTTTATTATGGAACATAGGCAGAGTTTACATTTTCAACTTATTTATATTAATGAATCACAGAAGTACGCTTACATATTAGACTGGATTTTCTAGTGTAACACAAAGTTATCTAGTATAACAAGTTACTTCTTGAATAACTTACCAATCCAGACCTCAATACTTGATATGTCACCAATATTTGAACTTGTTTTGTTCTTGCCCTCTTCATGATAGATGCTTTGAAACTGCACTCTCACAAACTGACCCACCCAGTCCTGTTCACACTGACTATTGATTTTGACTAGATTCCCACCATAACTGAAAAAGTTCATTCATGCACATTTAAGTACAGTAAGAATTAGCTATAACCTTATGTATCAAAATCATAATGATTCTTGTGAAATAATTACTGTGTTAAGGTTAGCCTAGCTCTACATTGGTTTATAAACACCCATTTCATCTAAGTTTAGGAATATATATGTGTATTTGAAGTGTGCAGATGAGCCTTGAAATATCTTGTGAAATGTGGGTAGAAATGTCCAAAATAGGCATTTTTGGCATCCCGGTCAAGGTCTGGCTCCAACTTTCACTACACATAAACTAAACTCATTTCAGTTGTGATGCCCTTGTGGATTGCTTTTGGTGTCCTCAGTCTGATCAACGTTCCCAGCTGGGAATATATAGGACTATAGGTCTATCAATGTAAGGATGGAACAACTGATTTGAGTGTAGGTCTAAAGGTAAAAGTAACGCTGTGTTATTAAACAGCGTCATAGCACACGGTTTTCCATAAGTATTCAGTTGCCTAGTCAGTGGTTGATCGAAACTGTCTAACATCGCCTACCACACTTGCACAGTAGTGATGGCGCTACTCCTCAATCTTTCTAGAGCATGTACTCTGGTACCCTTCTTGGTTCATTACGAGAATCAGTGGCCACCGCTTGCCCACATTCTAACATTTTAATATTATACGTTATTTCATACAGCTTGTGACTCGGATAATAAAAAGACGCAACCTCTGCTTCCAATGATTCGATCTCTGCATAACACATGTAGAGCCAATATCCCCCCTCTAGGGTCATCCAGGAGGAGGGCTCTCTGTGCGTTGTGTATAAAACAATGGATGCTATGGTTTATGCGTCTTTAGCGAAAGTTCATTTCTTTAAATAATATATGATTTGTTCCATTAAAATGTTGCTACTGATTCCTGTAATTAACTTCCTACTATCTTATAACTGAGTCAACCACAGGAGTAATTTGTGTTTGAAACCACGAATAACAAGTGAGCTAGAAATCCAGATCTGCTGGTCGGTGGGTGAGTGATTTAACACTACACTAATGCGACTCACAATGATTTGAGAGTATCTATGGGCAAATTTGGCAGTTCTCTGCAGCAAAATATTTGTTTGATCTCATGTGCATGACTTTGTTGGCGATGTGAGAAATATCGAATGCAATTCTGTAGTAGATATTGTTGAAGTGGGTAATCAATGATATAGAGTATCTGATGTGTTCATAGTAAAGTTGTGAGAAGCGAATCAGGGGCCCGAGTTTCTTGAATTTCTCGGGTCTTCCTCGTTCTCCAGTAGAAGTCAGACTTATATGGATTTGATAATGTACTGTTGCCACCAACCTCGAGACAAGGCTATAGAGCTTGTCTGTCTGAGCTGTTTCTGATAGCGGTATATTTTTTCTCATGGTGTGGTACAGTGGGAAGTTCTGTAAAATATGGTCTGTGTACTCTGAAAACTGTCAATAATGGCACATATCGATGCCACCAACTCACCAACTTCAAACTTCATGTACATGTGCTGATTGAGTCAGTTATTGCCTATTTTCAATATAAAAATGATTGTTCCTTTCATACACGATTGGGATAGATAGCATCACCATTTTAGCTGCATCACCCGTTGAGTTCCACTCCATGTTTATAGAGTTTTTGATGCAAATTATGTCGTAAATACTGAAATCGCATTGACAGAGCACACGTTAAACGTTAAACGGTTACGAATTAGGCCCTATAGGATTATAGAAACATAGTAAAGGTTTCTATAGCGGAAGTGTGCTGTAGGTTTTAACAACACACTTTCTTAAAAATGAACTTTTATCGACACATTCTTACCTTCTGCACAGAGTTTGCGCCTGTGACCATGTGAGTCTTGTTTCTGTTAATTTATAGCACCGATTCATAAACAGTGTCCAACCTAAGGGAGACAAAACACTAGATACGGGACATACATGTTACCTGTCTGTATTATTCTTGTGATATCACTCCGGTGTTATTGAATCAAATGTGTTATGTCTGCTTTTATGTCTGTCCCCTTGAGTAGTATATTAACAGTCCATTTGTTAACGCAGACGTAAATATTAATTTAGTGTTGTAATCATGAATGGAGCACTGGATCAATTCCAAGTGATTATAGATCGGCATGTGGTGCAGTAGGTAGTTCTGCAAAATGTGTTCTGTGTTCTCTATACTCTTCAATTCTGTTGTATGGAAGTTAATCTTGGACAATCAGTAGAATAGTGGCAAATATAGAGGCAGCAGAGATGTGGTTTTATAAAAGAATATTAAGAAAACCGCGGAAGGATTAAAAAGCGTAGGGGCTAATGAAGATATCTTGAAAGAAGTTCATTGAAAAAGAGAGCTGCTTACCCGCATCAGAAAGAGACAGTCCACAGTTTTGGACACATCATGAGAAGAGGAAATATGGAACACGTTGTAACAACAGGCACATTGAAGAGCAAGAAGGTTAGGGAAGACCAAGAGAGAAGATATTTGACAACCTAGCATTGTGGCATGGGGTCATCCAGTAGTTTTAACACTGACGCAGTCAAATTATTTAAGCTGGACATTGGTATTGCTGTATCAATCAAGCAACGGTTTTCTTTAGTACTGGTTGGACAAGTGATTTTAACACTACAATGGGAAGTGGGACTGATTAGCTTAAAGCAGGTAATTAAACTGATTGGTGTGCGGACCGGTGGATGTGTGCGGGAAGGGGGGGGTTGACGATTTCAATCCCCGAACCCCTTGGAAATCATAACATGATATTTATTACTAGGAATCAGGGAAAACGGTGGGTTAATCCCATACTACTCTTTTAGGTCCCCCTCCCCCCCCCCCATCCCAGAAAAAATAATATACACAATTCAACGAAAATAAGAAAACTCCTTTTTTTAGGTTGGTTGGTTGGTTGCTGATCCGGCGGTCCATGGGCTAGTGCCCTTTGACCTAATGTCATTATATTTCTGTGTAGTCTGTGGATTTTCAGCCCACCCCGGGACATAGCCAGAGGGTGACTATCATAACTATCACACCTCCAGGAAGGCAGGTTTCTATGCACTGCTCTTAGCCAGTTTAGCCAAGATAGGGTTCACTGTGCTCATTCCCCGCCACGTAGGATTTGCAATTGTAAGCGATATCCAATGACTTTTCGAAAAAAAATGTAAGATCTATAATTGTAAGCGACATCCAGGAACTCTCCGAAAAAAGTATACAATGCAATTTTAAATAGACTTTCACGACCTTGGATATAACCGCATACTCTTGAGCAAAAAGCACGTGTTTAGTCACTATGCCAGACACTTCTTTTGTCTCTATGCCAGGTACTTATTTAGTCACTATGTCAGGCACTTTTTTAGTCTCTATACCAAGCACTTTGGTCTCTATGCCAGGACATTGAATTAACGGATAGTGTATAAAATATTTGTCACAATTGCAGATTGTTTGCGATTAATTTGTAGCAGGGGTTGTCCATAATTGATAACGGGTGAAATATTGTCTTACTTGCTAGCAATTTCACCAAGTGTTCGAGGCTATGAAACCTAATTAAACAAAGATTTGTTTAATATAACTCTAATGTTCTTCTTGTTTTCAGAGGTAGTAGCTTTATAATTTAAATGGATAAGTAGATAAATATTTTTTAAATAGTAAATAGGCTAAATATGTTTTACATAGAGCCTACAACAGAACAAATCGACGTTTCGAACATAAGGTCTTTATCAAGAAAGGAACATGGGAACAGAGAATGGAGCACCGATATGGAGGGGAATTACATGGAACTATGTAGTCTTCTATAATCAAACACAAATAGAAAAAAGGAGTATGGTAAATAATGAACAAAATGCGATACAAGAATAATAATGACAATGAAATAGACAAGTATAATGTTCTGATTATAAGCATCTCGTCAGTTTACGTTAGGAACAATCCACTTTTCTACCGATTTTTCCGACAACCTGTTAGAGTTAATTAAAAAGGAGGCTACTTCCTATAGTGTGGTGCGTTCTTTTCAACCATTGAACTTAGTCCAATTTGGTTATATCATCATCATCATCATCATCAAATGCCGTCTCTACAACTAAGGTTGGCTGCAACAGACCTCCAACATTCTCTGTCTCTTGTCTTGGTGGTTCACTCTGTGTAACATGTCCATCTCACGCTGTTACTCTCCCACTGTATTTCTGCCTACCTCTTGATCGCCTCCCCTCGACTCGTTTATACCATAGCTCACATAAAAGTAGTGTAGGTTGCGGTTCTGGTAATTCAGCCATCATGATCTCCAGAAGTTAACTAACAGACAGCCTATTTTGTTTCTTCCAGATAAATGTCAACGCAAGGTTTGTACACTTACAGATAAGGATTGTGTATTGTTTGCCCTCGTTATGATAATGTCCATGACAATACCAGGCATGTGAATTGACCCTCTGCATAAGATATGCAAGGGTCTGTGCATTTCAAGGCTTATCTAAGAAAAGTTTTCATTTATGTGTGATCTGTCAGAGCTTTTAGCTGGACAATGGGCTTAGCAGACTTCTACCAGGATGTAGTTCAGATAACGGAGATGCGTTATATCATCGTGTTATTTGCGTCAATGGCCAGACACACCCGTCTTCGGCGTTTTGTGTGTGTGTTTTCTTTTCAAATTTCACTGAATATTGGATGTCCTAGTTATATCGCTAGTAGGCCAACCGTACGTTGCAATTTGATTATATAAAAATTGACCGTGTCGCACGATGGCAACCACTCTAAATGATAGCCTAACTAAGCCCAAACGTGATTGAACTTTTGCCGATGTCTTAACGCCGTATCGACTTGACATCAGTCACATATTATTTGGTGGAATCGTTGTGAAATTTCCATTCAGGAATATATCATTCTTATGTATTTTAAAATCAAAAGTGTCATTTACCATAACCATAACTAGGAAGTAATGTGTTACGCTTATCTAACTGCCTGCACATTTGAACGCAACTGATCGGCAACTAAGAGCTCCTGTTGTCAAGTGGTTATAGCAACAATGTAGTCTAGTATGTTTAGCACTCGTGTCAGTCACGTCATTATAAACATGCTTACACCAATGATTGGCAATAGTGTAACTGAGTCCCCACCCCCACGACAATACAGTCCTATTAACTCATCGGGAAGCATCCTTGTAAAGTGACGTTATTTGACTTTTATTTTGATGCTATTTCACTTTGCATACGTTGTGTCATCAATAAGAATCACGGTAAAATGTCGATTTAGTCTATATCCAGTAGATTCAATATTACAGCATAATTCGTAGATATTTATGAATAAATAGGTACAAGTAAATATCGTCACTTTAGAAGGATGATCCCAATGAGTTCGCAGGACGGTATTTGTCGATGGACTGATATAACCGTTTCATGTTTATTGTAGTATTTTGTTTGTTGCACCGTTATTGATAGGGCCGTGAAAGGGAAGAAAATATTCGCAATACTATAATTTGTCGTACATGTCGCAAAAAGCGATTAATGAGGTTTGTGGGTGAAGTTGACTGTTCTATCCACAGTTGAAAATTATCCACAAGGCATTCTGAAATAAAAGCGAGCAAAATATCAGGAGGCAAGCTGTAAATCGTGACAAAGATTTCAACTCTCTGGGCTACATCCTGCTAATCAGTAGAACTTTGAGAACGAACGCAGACAAAACATAAATGCAGGAGGTTGAAATAAATTAAACTTATTAATTTATTTGTTAAACTATAATACATGTTAAGAATTTCAGATTTAATAATTGATATCTATCAATTTACAAACGTTGCGAAAAGAAAAAAAATTCACATTAATAAATACATCTGGGGGTAGGCGTTCCAAACCAGAACCTATTTTTCTATTAATCTTGAGGTGATCGCTGTCCCCGTCTCAATAGTCCCCCCCCCCCAACCCAAAAAATGTCATAAAAAACCCCACAAAAACGAGGAAATTAGCACTTTTAGGTAAGCACTCAACTCTCCCTTTTACCGAAGACGTATCTACATTTTTGTCTACATATATATATATATATGTTTAATCATCTATACTATCGTACATCATTGTCTGTATATATATATATATATATAATAATCTATACTATTGTGCATCATTGTCTGTATATATATTTGCATAATTTTCTATACTATCGCACAGCCTACCTTGTGGGCAGTGATACCATTGTGATATGTTCCCATTGCTGTAGAATAGGTTTTCTGCAAGGCCAACGTCTAAGTTCTAGAAAGAAAAACTAATTCAATGACGTATTCACTCACTAGAAATAACATGTTATTATCATTCTATACTACTCATTTATATCTTACGTAACGCTGTGATTGGTTATTTGTTGTGAATTGATGTAAATCTACTATGGTCATACCAACAAATACCCAGTATCTTCCCAGCACATCTCGTAGTGTATACATGCTTAACGTTTAAGTAGCTAGCTGGTTGCACTCTACGACGTAGAGATGAGTACTCGTAGTGTATCACATTTATTACTAAGACATCTGAACCGTTGCGTAGATGTGCCATCAATTACAAAGTGAATATCCATCATACACTCACTCGCTAAGCAGCTTCAACACTACTCCTTCATTCAGCGTCAATTCATCAACTGTAGAAAACTTGGATGCAAGTCTGTTATATCATTGCCACACACGTCAGCATGTCCAGAAAAATAAATATATGTCACTCAAGAGGTTTGAAACACTTATAGATGAAACCCCCTCATAAGGAACACCGGCCAGTTTGAATATTTTGGAGCAAAGGCGGACTGTCTAATACTACAACTACCTTGGTAAGTAGAATCTGATAGAACAACTGAAGAGCAGCGGTAATAGCCTTATGTACCATCCTAATATTGAAAGTTATCTGTCTTATAAGCCTCATTGCACTTGAGAACGGCCCTATCCACAACACTAGATATAAAACACTCCAACCAGATGTCTCACAACATCGCATTCATTCATCTCTAAACACAATATCATTATGTTACCCAAAGTTAGTAGCCATCATCAGTAGCCATACTAGCTGGCGTAAGCGTATATTGAGTATATTATATACTCAATAGCTCTCTGTTTCCAGTAGTATGTATCAGAATCGTTGTTGTTTCCCAGCCGTGTCAGGATGTTATTCTGTCTAATATTTTCTCACGTTGTCGCCCTCTGTCTCTGTTGCCCTCAATCTTGTCTGGTGTGACCATGTTCTCCAAACCTCCTTGTTTCATGACGTGGGAAAAATGAATTGTCTTTTTTATATTATTGATTTAGGTCCGTCTCGCATTTGACTCTTTCAACACCTCCACATTAGTTTATTTCTGGCACTTCATTGTATTCTAAGCATTCTTCTGTAGAACCACATCTCTACTGCTTCTAATTTCCTAATTTCTTGTTTGTTTATTGTCCAAGAATCGCATCCATATGTTAGTATAGGAGTTATATAGCACTGCAGAAATCTCTTCCTCGCCACTAAAGACAACGCCATATTACACAATATATTTTCCATTTTTCTTAAATTTGTTTTTGGCTGTCCTATTTAGCTTTTTTTTCTGTTGAACTTCTTCCTTCTGCTGTAATCGTTGTACCTAAATACTTGAATTGGTAAACCTGTTTTAATACTATATCATTCACTTTGATCTTGCAAGCTGTGGTGTTTTGTTTCTTTGAAATAAACATTACTTCTGTTTTCTTGATGTTTAGGAAGAGGCCATTCTCTTTACTGTTTGTCACTACTACATTAATTAATTCTTGAAGGTCTTCCCCACTTTTAGCAATCAGAAAAGTGTCATCCGTATATCTTAAATTATTTATGTTATGTCCTCCCACTGATATCCCTGGGATATCAACTATTGCACGCATTATGTTTTCACTGTATAAAGAGGACAGGTCTGGTGAAAGTACGCATCCCTGTCTAACTCCTTGTTGTATTTGTTGAAAGGGGCCAAATTTATATAATCCAAAAGTGGAACATAGAATAGTAACCTGTCATGCATATAATAAGAGGCATCTAACGAGGCTTTGGGTGGAGTTGGCTGTCCTATTCCATAGAAGGACAAAGTACCCAGAACTATGCTGAAGTCGGAAGTGTCAAATTGAAAAGCGCTGATATCATTACCAAGATGTAGAGACACACAGTTTAACGCATTCCTTTCTCCGGATTACATCCTGCTAATCTACAGGAGTTTGAAAACACATACAAAAGAAGAATAAATTCTGATGAAATACATCACATCCAAAAACATGAGCAACTACATTAATTCGCCTTAGAACTGGCCACTGCAGACTGATGGGCCACCTCTATCTATTACGCACCTCATAGACAATTTCCAAAGGGAAGCGGAACCCACCCTTCTGAACACATTCTTCAGGACTGCTCAACATATAAAGAGCACAGACTTCAGTTCTAACCAGAGAATATAACTGAGGAAAACGCTATAGTTTAGTTGTTCTCGCCCTGGAGAGGACAATAGACTGCGCCCCGGCTAGAGGATTGACAATTTATCATGACCACAAATGATGAACCAGAACTTAACTGAATGCATATTAACTAATGTATTATTAACTTCAACGAATGGATATTAACTATTAACTTCACTGAATAGATACTAACTGCAATGCGTAGATAGTAAATATAAAATATTATGTATCATGACCAAGAAGTCATTAAGTATGTACAAAGTAAGCCTACAACTAACTGTACGGAAGAACGCAAGTTTTCAGTTGAATGTTGTCAACTGACCTTTCATATGTTGTTTGCGAATCATTTGACCCGACTAAAGACATAAAAGCTATCGTTTTAGCTACACGGCCCTTTTGGGGAATATATGCCCCTGACATTTTGTTTCTCTGACATTTAGGATGCTTTAAATTTCGGTCTCTGTGCGCGTCTCGTGTTAGCCATTTCGCAATTCTTTCGCTACTTGTGCATTATGGAGTCATTACATTCCTATCATTAATCCTGTTTTGTCTCGAGAAACAAGAGTTCACATCCGTGTGGTGACTTATCAGAAGTTGTTTCTTTTTTCCGTTTTACCAGTATATTGTCAGTCATTTGTGACAATTTGTGTGTTTAGTTTCTTCACAGCAGCTGTATTACAGACATCCACATATAAATCTGTATCTAGATAATAATAATAATGAAACCCATAACCTGTCAGGGTCGTAGGGGTGTCACATTGAGACATGTGACGCAGAAAAATCTCCATGCATCTCTATCTTCTAGCATCCTGATGAGTTTGGAAACGTTTCACCCTATCCAGTCCTTGATATTATCTAGCGTAGTCTTCTTCTCGCCTCCTAGTCTTCTTCTATACTTCACCGTACCTTAAATAATATCTCTTATCATCCAGAAATGTCTCATCAAATGCCCTACCACCAGAGTTTACGATGTTTCACGATTGTTAACAGTGTCTCTTGTTAACAGTGTCTCTTGTTAACAGTTTCTCTTGTTAACAGTGTCTCTTGTTAACCAGTTAATACATTAATTCTATCATACACAAACACATTGCTCTTATGTTCTCTGTAACAGATATCCAACACCAGCCTATAGCATTTATTTTCAAACGTCTGCATTCTTCTCTCTAAATTCTCATTAAGAGTCCAGGTCTCACAGCCATATAGAAATATTGACAGAAATATATATATTTTATCCAGATGACTATTGCTGTATGCATATCTCTTCGCTGCATGTCTAGTTTTGCAAGTAACTATTTTCTTTGACTTAATTCTAAATTAATGTTTAGTAGATAATAACTTTTCTGGTCTGCAAGTTTTAGCTGCTACTTTATACACGCAAGTCGATATGATTCCTTAATGAAAACTCTCCTACAGAAAACAGTGGAATGTGGAAGATGTAGAGAAAGGTGAAGAAAATCATGAACAGGCAACAAGTCGGAATTTTTCCTGGCTTATCCGCATCGCTGAAGATAGAAATCTACAGATGACTATATGTGTTGATGCATCCAATGTGGAACCCTTATGATCTTGACGGCTTATGCATATGGATTACTTTGTTAGTATACGTGATCCAGTTAGCTAAGGAGACAATGATGAAGGCACGTGACTTGTGGAGATTCTTGCACGCACAATTCTCGCATTGTCAGATTATTTATCAAGGTGATTCCATATATGCTCATTAGACTACCAACTCATTATTATCTCATGCAACGTCTTATGTATTGTCTCATTGACGTCAACTTTTGATAAACCTCTCGCTACCTCTTCTCCCTTCCTTAGCACATCAAACAAGACTTTTAGAACTAGAAATTCAGATAAAAGGCGGAAAAACCCAGCATTTAGTGATTTTTCACTTTTCCCAAAAGGGTCCTCAAATTCCTTAGAAAAGCAGGGATTACACACGAAAACAGACGAATTGCCTCTTTTGTTAAGATTAAAATCCTCTTCTTAGTGAAACGTATGCACGGCCCTGTTCTTATAGATCTGCCTTCAGCACGTAACCCAAGTATTTGATTGGTGATTGAGTAAGTAAAACCTTTCATTGTTAGGTACTCCCATTAAACCATGGGCAAGAAGTTCACCTCAGTCATATCATTGCGTATGACGATTTTAAACAACAAGGGATTTTGAATATCAAACACAGCCGAAGACGGATGTGTCGAGTCAATGGCACAAATAAAACAGCGACAAAACGCATTTACATTCTCTAGACTACATCCTGTTAGAAATCTATTAGGGATATTGTCCTGCTACAAAAGAGATCCAGTGGGAGTTTGAGAATGAAAGCTGAAGAAGAAGAAGAAGAGAACATCAAATAATCTTGCCACAGCGATCTCGATCCCAGGTTTATTTGTTCATATAATACAATTTGGAGCAATTAAGCTTATGTATCCTTTTATGTATTTTGAGGGTAATTGTCTCCAAAGCTTATTTCATATCCGGAATACTCGAACTCACAGAAGCGTGCATTACTTGAGAAGAAACATGTTACGGATTAAATGTAATCCAATGGAATCCCTGTATATCGCATTCTTTTATAACATATTTCTCTATATAACAACACTTTTCACAATTCCCAATTATGTTTATTCTATATTGTTTGTACTGTATATAGCTAATTTATGTTATAACATACATATTTTGTCAGTCCGGACCAAGTTGTTATAACAGGATTCCACTGTATTGTAAAGATGAACGGGCATAGGGATTCCATAAGATGAAAGCTTTATTATATAGGAATGTCTTTAGCTAAGTGTTTGCTGTTAAATGGGAGCATGTATGGTTGTCATTTAAACCTTGCACACTTTATCCTCCTAGGCAAAATATAACGTGGTCATCTACTATCATATACTGCTTCGAAATATATTCATATAAACTTAGTATTTATAACTGTTTCAACTTTATCCTGTTTCTTAATCAACAATTGACGAGGAGATCATATAATGAGAAAAAATTAACTTTGAGAGGACAGCACCATGTTTAATTTAATAAAAACAACCCACATTGGTGAAGGAAAGAAAAATATCACAATATAGGAGGGACTATACAATACAAAATGATGAAGTGATAGAAACTATACAAATACAAGATAAGAAAATAAGAGAAATTATTCAAATACAAGATACGAAATGATAAGATGAATTAGGCTATATAAATTAAAAAAATTTAAAAAAAAATAAAACTAACTTTACAAATAAAAGATAAGGAAGTGATAAGATGAACTACACAAATACAAAATATGAAAATAATAAAAGGAACTATAGAATTGTAAAATAAAAGATATGAAGAAAATTGCAGTGAAAATAGACGGTGCACCAATTTCTGGTCTGTACTCACCTTACATTCAGAAGAGACTGCAAAAATCACAACGGTGATGAAAATATAAACGTAACTTGAAAATATCCAATTATTGATTCTTTGAAGACACACATAAGAATTCTGGGCCATACCCCCCTCCCTCCTGTGAGCTATCAGTGAATGTGTTGTAGTCAACTCGACCACCAATCCAACAAGTTTATTCTTACATAGTAATATATTGTATAATCCACATTATGCAAGGCACAGAACTCGCTAACCAGATAGGAGGTCATAGCTAATCCTTGGTTGCATCTTTACACATTGACTTGGCTGAATCTGGAATGATACAAGAACATTTAACAATAAGTATTGTGAAATTTGGGAGTTGGGGGGTATCACATCGCAAAGGCTGGGAATCGCGGTGATCCTTAGTGAAGTTTTCATTTGATGGGACTTTCTTAACAAATCATCAGGAAATCCAGAAAATATATAAGGTTCTTATGTTGAATTTCCTTGTTTATATGCTTTGGGTACATTTTCTTGTGCTTTCCCAATTAATATCCGTAATATATGGGTGTGACACTTTAGAGGTATGCTAAGTGTTGATATAAAACACTTCCGTGTTTAAATTGACATCACTAATCTGACAGAATGCCACTTATCGACACATGCATCATTCATCATCCTCAAGTGCCGTCTCCGCAAAGAAGGTTGGCTGCAACAGGCCTCCAACATCCCCTGTCTCTTGTTTTGGTGGTGCACTCTGTTAGACTGTAACCTGTCCATTTTGTGATGTTACTCTCCCACTTGTATTCCTGTCTACCTCTTGCTCGCTTCCCTTTGACTTTACCCTCAAGTAAGGTCTTCAATAATAAGGTAAGGTCTTCAAAGACATCAATTCTGTCTTCTAATTGTTTATTTAGTGTCCATGTTTTTAGATATACATTAAAATAGGACAGATGTAGCATTTTATAATTCTCATTTTTAACTTGCTTGTAATTTGTTTAGATGTTGCTATTTTCCTCATGTCATTGAAGGTACTTTTGGCCATTCCTATTCGTCTTTTATCTCCTGTTTCACATCTGCCGTCATTTTGGCTATGTGTCCATGATATTGATAATGTTTTACTTGTTGTAGTTTCTCTCCATGTATGTTTATGTTTAGCACTTGTTCTACTGTGTCTTTGCTGATTATCATGATTTTTAAAAAAAATTTGGATATTTATATCCAGTCCATATTCTTTACTTGATGTATTGACTTGATTTATTAGTCTTTGTAGTTCATGATCTCACGTGAGAAGAAAATACGAAAATTCGATGAAATATTCGTGGTGTGGGTAGTTTCCTAATTTTCGTGAAAATATGTGTGACCTTTTTTGGGGAAAGCATCATAGAGAAGTAGACCCCTGGTCTAGCTATCTCCCAACTTCCCTATAGTCACATTGGTAACACATATACATGCATAGAAAGAAGACATTATTCCTATTCCACGTATCCTGAACAAGAAGTCCAATCCACGGTTGCCACAGTGGAGAGAGGGTGGGGTAAATATGATGTGGTTAAGAAAGGGTTTAATTAGAACACATTTCCACTTAAATTTTGTGGAAAGTTTTTGTTTAAAGATACATTTTGGGAAATGTATACGTTGGGATCGGTTTATCCACACTTTTACTTATATCTTAGAGATAAATGTCATATTCTGTTGTAATACAGAAGGGATGTATTGGTTTTAACCCTACCACGTAAGGAGACGGTATATTTAACCCTACGACGTAAAGAGGTCGTGGTTTTAACCCTTCCAACCACCTCCCCCATTTTTAAGGGCTTGCTTTGTGGAAACTGTAACCAGACCAGACCAGGGATGTGGGGGGGGGGGTCGGTAATATGGATCATGTAACATTTTCTATCGATAGCAACGATAACACATCATAGACTGGACGAGGACAGATTAAGCAAATATATTCTTTCTCATTCTAACATAATAAGATTTCATTAATTGCATCCTTTTATCCTAAGCACAGTTCATCCCTTTTGCCTTTTCTTCATTGTATTTGTATACATAAAACACATGCTTTAAAGAGACTATGGCAATATTTGAATACGTTAATCAGAAATATACACTACTGTGACTTGAACTTGTTCAATTAATTAGAGTACTGGTGTATAGTTGAAGCACAATTGATGTCTCTTTTTTGTCAAGTCTTAGATGATCTTCTTCTTCTTCTTTTTTCCTCTTTTACCCTTTACGGGTGTCGAGGGAGATAAAATGTTCTTGTTCTCGCTTTTCTGGCAGCTTCAGATAATGCTATTTGGTGTTCGTGTAATGTCTCTTTCTTCTTCTTCTTCTTCTTCTGCGTTCATTCTCAAACTTCTGCAGATTAGCAGGATGTAGTCCGGAGAACGGAATGCGTTGTGTCATGGTTTACAGCATTGCTGCGATATCTGCGCCTTTCGGCCTGACACATCCCATACTTACCATGACAGCCAACTCCATCCCATAACCTCCTTAGTCGCCTTTTACGACATGCGTGGAAGGTAAACAGTGTTGCTATTCTTTGCTCCCCGGCAACACACGGGCGGTAATGTCTCTTTGATGTTGTCAATCCAGCGTACTCTAGGTCTACTCTTGGCTCTTCTTTCTGCTTCTCCTCTCTTCGTATATGCTTTATAAACTAATGAATCAAACAGCATTCTTTCCAGATGACCAAACTGTATCTGTTCAATGATCAAATAGCTGTAATGTGAAGTGTTGGGCCAGAATGTTGGGAAAAGTCTGGCATACCGGAATGATCTAAAGGTACTATATACGTTGTTCACAGAGCTCAAAAAATAATATCTAGAACTCCAAAGAACCAAACAGAAAAGGATTTTTGGTTGCATACCACACAAAAAAAGCACACTCCGGCCCGCAAACCCAAATGAGGTTTCTTATCTCCGGGCTAGAGCTAACGTCGCCACGATCAGATTTTATTAAAAACTTGAAGCGATTCACAACTGTGGAGCTACGGGACACAGTGATAGATGTGTTTAACTAACGAGTTAAGGGAAAGATCAACATGCACAACCCATTAAAATATGTTTGCGGGGATTGAACACTTATGATTCTGCCCAAAATATTATAACGTTGACTAATTAACCAAAAATCAAATGAACAGTTGCGCAAATGGAAATTTTCCAGTGACATGTTTATCATACTCTCGTATAATGAAGTCTGTGATCATTTTTCTTCTTGGGTAATCTACCCTTACATCAATCAAACAATAACTATCAAGTGTCATGCCGAGTGGCGTGGGCGATCATGTTTCTCTACAACTCACTATCTCATGTATTGTCATGAAATTCAGATGGTGGCATTCTCTCGTACCACATAGTAAATTCTCTCTTTGTCTTCTTATGATTCTTTTCTTCTTGATTTTTCTGATAGTTACTAAATATTCAAGTTGTGCTCTTCTCTTCACATCCCTTAAAAATCTTGACTCTCTGCTTCCAAGTTTTGCTATAATTGATTTATTTTTTTTAAATTCCAGCATTTCTGATGACTTCTACATTAGTTTTCTTGGCATACTACATTTCTGATGACTACTACATTAGTTTTCTTGGCTTCCTACTTTTCTGATGACTACTACATTAGTTTTCTTGGCTTACTACATTTCTGATGACTACTACATTAGTTTTCTTGGCTTACTACATTTCTGATGACTACTACATTCCGTTTTCATTTACTATTTCCAATTATAATTTGGACTTTATACCAAAGAATATTTAATCTCAACGATCGGATGAATAGGTATAAGATATGATGAATAATCACACACAAGTAGCTCACAGAAAATAATTATGCAAACTTGGAGCAGATCATCCTACCATATCGCCATTCATTAATTCTTTGAGAAACGTTTAGAAAAATAGATGTATATTTTTACCAACTGGTAGCTGGAAATCCTCCACTTCTCAAATTTTTTCTTTTTTTTTTTTTAAATATCCAGACGCAGATGAGAGAATTTTGATATTTGTGAGATTGGAAACGGAAACCATGATGACGTCGCATAGTTACGTGATTTGGTCTCTAATTTCCAAACACCGAGTAACATTTATACTATATCTGTATGTACTTCCAAACACCGAGTAACATTTATACTATATCTGTATGTACTTCCAAACACCGAGTAACATTTATACTATATCTGTATGTACTTCCAAACACCGAGTAACATTTATACTATATCTGTATGTATACATAATATAAATGATATGTAGACACTTTATTTGTTAATGTTTTACTTATTAAGTGTCATTTATATTATATTTGTGTGTATACATAGCATAAATGAGATGATATGCGAATAGATTCGTCTGCGAAACGGTGTCGGCGAATCGTCACAATCCTGGCTCCAGGTGGAACCCTGAAGAAAAATTGTCCCAAAAGAGGCGCAGTAGTAAAAAAATAGGGTTGAGAACCACTGACATATGCGGTATTTACTGAACACATGTAAACAACCCTAGTGACGAATGTTGTGTTAAACTGTTTAGTCGCTCCTGTGTTGCGAGGGTCCGAAAGGGGAGCAAAGAATAGCAACACTGTTTACTTTCCACGCATGTCGTAAAAGGCGACTAAGGAGGTTGTGGGATGGAGTTGGCTGTCCCATCCCATATAGGGTAGTGACCCTAATCCATGCTGAAGACGGATGTGTCCGGTCGAAAGGCGCAGATATCGCAGCAATGATGTAAACCATGACACAACGTTTTCCGTTCTCCGGATTACATCCTGCTAATCTGCAATGGTTTTAGAACCAACGCAGAAGAAGAAACTGTTTAGTCAACAAAATATTTTAACACAAATACCTAACATCGAGATGATACAATGAGCACATAAACTTAAAACATGTCTATACGTTCATTTCTATCTTTTACACGTTCGTTATTACGAAGAAAATAATATTTTTCTGTCGGTTTTTTTTTAAATTTGTGGACACACTATCAAATCTGCATGTATTTGTATTACAGAGTATCGGTTATTTCTACATTGGTCATGTGACCCATTACACAATTCTTATCACAGTGTGTATTCACACATACATGATTGTTATGTTAACTCTAAACATGGTTGTAAATTATTGGTGCTGACAAATGTTTGTTATATTGAATCGAAGCGAGGTGACAAAATGATTGTTCTGTTGAATTGAAACGTGTTGACAAATGATTGTTATGTTGAAATAAGTACGTGACAGTTCTGTTGAATGTAAAAATGTGATTATTGTGCTGAAGAGTAATATGTGACTTTAAACGTTGAATCTTGTAAACAGACCATATATATAAATTGCTCTCTTAATGTTGCCAAAAAGAAGCCTTAGAACGAGAGGTTAAAAATCTCACTGAAAGTCTTTGACATAAACCATAGATAGATAAACCATAGAAACATAAACCATAGATACATAAACCATAGATAGATAAACCATAGATAGATAAACCATAGATAGATAAACCATAGATAAATACATAGGAGGATGTTGCTCGGAATAGAGCTACATGACGCTTCGGAATTTTTTAAAAAGTGGCAAGTTATGTGATAATAAAATCATAAAATGCAGCAGCTGAACAGGGAGAGTAATTAGAACTTTAGAGCAGATCAAACACCAACGAAAGCGAAAGTGATAATCCATGCCAGACTGTTTAAGTAAATCGCCATCAGCCACCTCCAAACTCATAAACAATAACATTAACTGAATTTCATGAATTGGTAAGAAAAGATAATCATCATTTGTGATGAGGCATACACTGATATATATGCCCTATATATGTATGCCCTTATTCGTCTTAACAAACAGTCTGAGACAAGCTTATAGAAATGTAAGTGGGCACGGGTCAAATAGATCTTCTCGTGTCTAAATCTGCCTATCCACAATTTTTTGATCTGTTGCAGAAGTATGTATACACTACATCGATTAACTTTTGTTCCTTGTGTCTGAGCCTTAATGTTCAGCTCTGCTCATTATTGAGTTCTCGGTTGTCCTGGAACAACTACGAAGGATTATTTTCCACGTGATTTGGTCTTTCCCCACTTTCTCTTAGTTGTTATTATTACGTTGAATACGGTACGCCATTTATTCAGTGCAAGATTATTGTATTTAGACAAGGATAAATGTGCTAAATCTATTAATATTGTTACTATACCACGAATGAACTCTTATTGGCCAAGGGCAAGAAAATACAACATGAAAATGGAATCTATGGAGGAAAACCAAGAATAATGTGGATTGAAGGAGTTGCCAACATTCTGAGACGTTATAATATTACTGTATAAATAAGTAACCAAACGTACTACAGCCTGAAAAACGATCGTCATTCAGTCCTACGACGCCGTAGAGCAAAAGCAGAGAAAAAACGATAGATAGATAGATAGATAGATAGATAGATAGATAGATAGATAGATAGATAGATAGATAGATAGATAGATAGATGGATGGATGGATGGATGGATGGATGAATGGATGGATGAATGGATGGATGGATAGATGGATGGATGGATGAATGGATGGATGGATGGATGGATGGATGGAGGGAGGGAGGGATGTATGGATGGATGGATGGATGGAATGATGGATGGATGGATGGATGAACTGACTACACCAGGCAAATTTATAGCGGTCTCTACATACGAACACGTTGAATTTAACAGGGCTAAAGATAAGAACTATCAGTGTATGTGGTGTTTCCTTTACAGGACGTTGTCCTCACTGCCACTCTGTAAGCCTCTATGTTCTGTGTAGGTCGCCCAACCTCTTTCAGCGTCATGTTCAGAAGGTCTTCGATTGCGTGTGTTCACCGTAGTCTTGGTCTGCCTCTTGTTCTCTTACCAGGAACTTTTCCCTCCATGATTAATCTTTCTAAACTATCCTATCTCTTTATATGTCCGAAATATATTCGTTTGCGGTTTTTAAAAATTGTTGTGAGAAACATATTCATGAAATCTTGAGTTTTTGGTAGATTCACTTGTGGTTGATATATATATGATATATATATATATATATATATAATTATATATATATATATATATATTCTCTTCACATGTGCATTTAATATAGAACATAAAACGATAAAGGATAATGAAATATTTATGGGGGGGGGGGGTATTAGGGATTCAAACGCTTTCCCTCTCGCAGAAAAAATCTGACATTTTAATTGGCACAATGGAGAACAGAAAAAAAATCACAAAAGACAATAATTACCTCCAGCAACCTTAACAATAGTTTGGTTGGTAGCATATCATACTCAGGACGTAACGATCAGTCAATCAAGTGTCATGACCAGTGACGCAGGCGATCATGTTTATTCACAACTCTCTGTCTCTTGTGTTAATAAGTTCAGTTGTGACATCTTTTTGTGGCACAGTGACAATCCATCCAGACAATTCTCTCATTGTCTTCATTTGTCTATTCTTTTCTTAAGATTTTCTAGGCATTATAAATGCACTTAGTATGTTGCCAGTGCTTTCTGAACGATCCAGATATACAGTTGCCAGGGCGGGGTTTGAACCAAACATCTAACTCATCGAGGACGATTTCTGTACCACTTCACTCTAGAGTAGGACTTCATGGTAAGAAAAACGAATCAAAAGATACCTAAAGCATCCCCTTCCTTTTCTCCCACTCTCCCGTTCGGCTCAGTGGCGGCGTGGTAATGTGCTCGTCTCTGACTGTCAATGTACCTGGTTCGAACCCCGCTACAGGCAATTGTGCAAGAGCCGTTTTTAACGCAAAGGCAAACTACTAAACATTTATATTGTCTAGAAAACACTACAGCCAAAGCATGCTGGATTTATGGCTACATCCTGAATATGATAGGCCTATGCTACCAATTTTTTTCTTCCTTTTACTTACCAAAATCGTATCTACGACACTGGATAAATCACAAATCATATACATGATACTAACCTCATGGTATTAAATAAAGTCAATAAAAGACTCGCTAGTACTTGGAGTAAGAACTTGTAGATAACGTATCATTTATCCGTCGGTTTACCGCGAAAAAGATATCTGTAAACATCCGTAACCTTCATAATTACTGTCAGTTCCTAACAAACAGAGACACTGTTGAGAAAATGAATATACCAACTGTCACGTGAACGATATCTTGACATCCTGGATTACCTAACACAATACTAGACACTTCAGCTACAAAATATATCCAAGTGTTTGGTTAGATCTTACCTGTCAACGAGCTGAGAATGGCAGATAATTTACACAGGTTCGCGAAACAGGGCAACCATAATATGACTGACTTCCCTTAACACAGTAGAGGGTGTGTCCTGAATTCGTCTGCTGTTACACATGGAAAGGACCTTGCTCGCATCTGACGCTAAGTACAGGAGCTGCTGGTTTTTATTGTTATCGATTCGCCACTATTCATTCTTATCAAACGATGTAATACTAGTAATAGGAATGCTATGAAGTGAACATGAACTACACAAATTAATAGATCAAGTCGATAAATCAAGTAAAGAGTATGTACTGGATATAACAAACAAACCATGATAATCAGCAAAGCCACAGAAGAACAGGTACTAAACATAAAAATACATGGAGAGAAACTACAACATTAGAACATTATCAATATCCTGGACACATAGCCACAAATGATAGCAGATGTGAAACAGAAGGTAAAACGAGAATAGGAATAGCTAAAAGTACCTTCAATGACATGAGGAAAATATTAACATCTAAGGAAATTACAAACAAGCAAAAATGAGAATTATAAATTGCTACATCTATTCTATATTAATGTATGGCTCAGAAACATGGACACTAAATAAACAATTAGAAGACAGAATTGATGCCTTTGAGATGTGGGTATATAGAAGAATAGGGAGAACATCATGGAAAGAGAAGAAATTTTAAAAAAACAAAGAGGTTCTAGCAACACTTCGTATGAAGAAATAATTATTAAAGGAAATAAAGATCAGTCAAATAAAATATTTTGGACATATTAAAAGGCATGACACCTTGTTTAAGACCTTACTTGAGGGCAAAGTTGATGGGAGGCGAGCAAGATGTTGTTTGTTTGTTTAAGAACCCCATGAATTACGAGCGATTAGCTCTTACTGTGCAATGGTGTTTTTCTGAGGGTTTTTTTCATACCCAGGAGACTTCATCTTTCGGCTTAGTGCAATGCCTATTAAAGGATCCTTCTACTCAGAGGGGGGTCTGCGAGCAAGAAATATACAGAGATACAAGTGGGGCAGTAAAATCACACGGTGGACAGGTTGCAGTCTAGCAGAGTGCACCACCAAAATAAGGGACATGGCATGTTGGAGGTCTGTTACAGCCAAATGACGGAGACGGCACGTAATGATAATGAAGAGCTAAAGCTGAACAGCTAACACAAGTGTGATAACTTGAATTTGCTGAAATAATTGACACTTATTAGTTCGTTAACCTTAATAAGTACGAGCGTACATCTAAAACTCCACCTTGCACTTGTGACAACAGCTAGGGCATGCGACCTTTATATGGCCACAAGTACCTTCCTGCATTCCGAAACCGGAAAACATGCAGTAATGATAGTTCTTGACAGCTTATCCTTAATGTTCCCCTCCCATTATGTTATAGATCAAACTGCTGACGGCGAGCGAGCCATATGCGGCACTTTACGGTATATTTGTAACACTCAAGGCAGTAGAATAGGGAGGTAGTTAATGAGTTTATCTCTCTTTTGGAGAGGCGCACCACTTTCAACCAGCGGACAGTAATTTCCAATAACGTTATATCAGGACGCTCTACCATAAAATATTAGAGGAAACAAAAACCGCAATTATGTAAGGATTTACACAGAATAGTTCACAATAGCATACCTTCATAATGGTTGACATTGTTATCAATCCATTTTTTAATATTTTTTATGTGGTAATATTCGATTCCATGTGACAAAATAAGGAAAAATAAAGAAAAGCAGCTTTTCTGTTCAAGAGGATTATCCAAGGTCATAGAAAAGACTGGAAAGAGGACAGGATGTTGTTTTCCCTTTAAAAAAGTCAATCACTTCGTTTTTGTGAGATATTTAATGATATAGGGGAGGGGAGAGACGCATAAGGAAGAGGGTTTTACCCTCTGATTGACTATTTTCTTAGTACTGAATATCATATCATGTTCTGTTCTCACAAGGGGGGGGGTCTGATTTCCCCCTTCCTCGCCCCCAATTCCCCCACCCCCATATTATGTACGATCTCGGTAAATATCTATAATGCTGGTACTGAATAGGTCTATACCAAATTTTGAAGTCTGGAGCCCGCCTATTATCTAGTACGCTCCTGATGTCCAAACTGTTATTTGCTCTGTGGCCCGCGCTCTTGAACGACAATTTGACCTCTTACCGTTTCATACATTGACTCACCGATGCATATAATTTGTTGTGTTAACACCCTGTCTCAAGTCTCATGCCTCTTAGACCGTCATTAACCACTTCAATTGTAAGCATATACATATGACACAAGAGGACAAGAGGATATCAAACGGACTACAAAACGTCATAGAAAAAGTCGGTAGTTATAAAACATATTCGGGATTCCACGTACAATATTTGTCAAATTCTACTTTGTAACAGACATGACCTCACACAGCATCATTGTTCTTGGCTTATAGGACGATATCATTGGTCACTTTGCCGATACTTTCTGTTGCCAGCTAATGAAAATTACGAAACAATCGGATATATTAAGATAAGTGACACTGTATGAGACCAGCGTGATTATCTATAATGTTTGTTTGTTTGTTTTTCGTTCGTTCCATTGCAACCATCACGGATATCCGTGCGATTTCCGCCGGGAGCGTGATTACGTTGTGCCACCGTTATGCTCCTTGTAGGCCTAGCACATCCGATTTCGGCATGCCTTGACAATTCGGGTGGGCTACCCTTAGCCTGTGACAGCCTCTATATCTGTCTCCAGGCACGCGTAGTGGAGACTCTTCGCTCAGACGATTTTTGCTCTCGTCTGACTCGAACGAGGTGTTCCACTGTCTATGAACTTGCCTCGTGTAATTGGACGTGCTGTGCCTGTGACCATTGGGTACTGAACCGTTTCTCATCCGTGAGCCTGGTTCCTTAAGGGGAAGAACTCAACAGAGGAGTTGGACCCTGGCTCTTTCGCCCTCTTAGCCGAGGTGTCCTTCACTGACATCGTGTACCCCTTGTCCAAGTTCGAGTCTCACACCACGCGTTTGAGAGCAAGGCGTTCTCGAGCTGAGCGTCCTTGTCCCAATATCGCCTAAGCCCATCAGGTACTGAACCCTTTCTCTCTTCAATATGACAATCAATACAAGTATGATTGTATACCCTGATTGTATATGATTGTATACAATACAAGTATAAAGTGTATTTCCAGTATAGGAAAACCTGACAGTAGAGTTGGGCCAGGGCTAAATCGTTGTCCCTTTTGTGCCTGAGCGCATCGAGTACGGAACCCTTTCTCTCCGCGAGCATATTTCCGGTTTAGGAAGGCTCGACATTAGAGTTGGATTAGGTCTTCTTGCTTTACCAAACGCCAATGAATGGGTCTGGGTCTCTGCCTGTAAGGAACACAGGTAACTAGAAACTCGTCCCGAGCTGACGGAGCTTGTAGTTCCCCTTTCCTAGGAACTTTTCATTTTCTATTTGCAGTTCGCGCTGCCCTCTAGCGCTGTTCTGCCCTTTCATTGTTTCATTGTACTCGGTATGAAATCTATTTGTCTCTCGCCATGCATCTACCTTTACGTGCATTTTACATTGGCCGCCCCTCCAATGTTCGGACTGGACTGACTAGCTTCACTGTATGTCGACAGTGTCGCTATATGTGGTGCTGCTGGTGGTGTCGGAGATATTGTCTGTCTCTTGTGCAGTCAAATCTCTTTCCATCTGCTACCTCCACATTCTCGGACTAGATCCCCAAATGATTTGGCCAGAATCAGCACGAGCTGCTGTATTTCTGTTTCCAGGGTGCACCGCGTGGAGGTACATTTGGGATCTTGGTTATCTGCTAACCCTGGGTCCGCCTAGAGCAATGCGTTCCCTTTGCACCCCATTATTTATAATAAATAAGTACCCGTTTTCTATAGTGTGAATTGTGTCAACACGAGAAATCCTGAAGGAAATACACTTTCATTATGATGCGTTTCTGTCCCTTGTATCTAGATGTATGTGCTGCATGACCGGTCTCCAGTATAAAGACTTGTGTAATGAAAATGTAACCATGACCTGAAAGCCCGATTTTAATTATTTTCGTGTATTTCGTTTGTAAGCATTGGCTATTTTTGGCATGCAATTCTAAATATATAGTGACCAACGGAAATCATGACAATAATCACACACGTAACGAATGAAGTCCTGTACAGAGTCTTCTAGTGCCGGGGATCTCCATGGTAGTATCTTGTGATACTTGTATGAAAGCTGGTTTTCAGGGGACCTCCCAAAAAAATTAGCTTTATTTTGAATAACTCAAAGAACATATTGCATCGTTAAAATATTTTTGTCTGTGTTGCCATCTTGGTGTAACCGGGAGTTATTATATAATCTTCAACAACTGTAAATAATTCCGTGAACATAAAATACGATCACATTACCAAAAAAAAACAAAAAAAAGAAAATACTCAATCAATCAATATCAATAAAACCGTAACCCTTCAGGGTCGTAGAGGTACCACATTGGATGCTTCAGCACACAAAGTCCTCCAGCGAATTCTATCTTCAGCGATGCGGATGAGTGTGAAAATATCGTGTCTTGTCCATTCCTTGATGTTGTCTGTCCATTCCTTTATTTGGCCGCCTCTGCTTCTTCCCCTTCGACAGTTCCCTGCAGTATTGTTTTTGACAAGGAATCATGTCTGCATACATGTCAAAAACATGATAGTTTTCGTCGTTTCACTATTGAAAGCAATGGTTCTTGAACACCTGCATACATCTCTACTTTGTTTCTTACGTACAAATTGGTCTTATGTTCCGTTCCCTCTAGGAAATTCGTAGAATTCGTCTGTGGCATTTGTACTCGAAAGCCTGTAATTGTCTCTTTATGTCCGCAGTGAGTGCCCAACTCTCACAACCATACAGCACAACAGAAAGCACAAGCGACTTATACAGCTTAACTTTCATTCCAACGCTGATGCTGCTTTTCCAAATCACCGTTAACCTTGACAAGGACGCTAGAGCCATCTCCAGCCTTATTTTTCGTTTTGCTTTCCATCGCTGCATATGCTGAATCCGAGGTATTTGAAGTTATTCACCACCTCAAGCTTATGTCCATTCATCATGATGTTAGTCTGATTTTCTGTGTCTCTGCTGTTGACCAAGATTTTGTTCTTTTCTGTATTGGTTTCCATTCCGTACTTGCTGGTAACTTTTTCCAACTTTGCTGTTAACTCTTGCAATGTTTTATCTGGCCCAGCTGTAAGATCAATATCATCAGCGAAACGCATGTTGCAAATAGGGCGACCTCCAATTGATACAGGCATGTTGTAATCGTGTAATGTTTCATGTATGATATGCTCTAGTTATATGTTTAAATGTACTGGAGACATTATGCATCCTTGTCAAACTCCGACATTTGTTTTGAAGAACTCTCCAATTGTATTTTTTAACAAGAAAGCACTATTTGCATTTTTGTACAGCGCTTCAATAATGTCTATGATTATGGTGTCAAAATTAAATTGTCTTAGTATGTGCCACAGACCATCACGCATGGTCAAAAGCCTTTGTAAAGTCGATGAAATTGTGGTATAGATCTTGTTGGTGCTGAATATGTTTTTCAATCAGTGTTCGGATGTTAAATATTTGTTCAACATTGCTTCTGTTTGCTCTGAAGCCAGCTTTTTATTCTGCAATAATTTCTTACAACTTGTTCTCTATTCTGTTAAGTAATATTTTGAGCACCACTTTACTGGGGTGCGTTATAAGTCTAATGGTTCTGTAATTCGTGCACACTTTCGAATTTCCTTTCTTGGGAACTGGTATTATTAGTGATTGTGTCCTATCAGCGGGCCATTGTTTTGTGCTACATAAATTCTGGCAAATTTTGGTCATAGTATTTACCACATTAATGATCCCTTATTTCAGGAGTTCTGCTGGCATGTTGTCTACATCAGGTGACTTCCCTCCTTTCAATGTTCGTATGGTCTTTTTTATTTCATCTACTAGAATTTCTGCATTTCCTATTTCTCTGTTGTTTAGTTCAGAATTCTGTAATATCGTGTAGTCAGGATTACACTTGCAGTTATACAGCTCCTTGCAATACTCTGTCCATCTTTTTCTATATCTGTTGTTTCATTGAGTATCTTTCTGTGTTTGTCTTGTATCGTAGATATATTTGGTCTTTTAGGCTGTGTTATCTTTCTTAGAGTGTCGTATGCTACCTTACTGTTTCCGCGTTTCGTACCTTCATTGATGGTTTCGCGTTGTTCCTCTAGCCACACTTTTTGTGCTTGTTTCATTTTCCTTCTGATGTTTTTGTTTATTTTGCAATATTGCCCTGCCATTTCAGGAGCCTCTTTCTTAATCTTTTTTCATTTTCCTTAGTTCGTTGCACAATTTCAGGATGTCATCTGTTACCCAAGGTTTGTGTGTTATTCTCCTTGTCCCTAGTGTTTCTATTTCTAATTCTAATTCTAATACCGTTTCTTTCATTGCTTCTGTGAGGGAGTTAACTTCTTCATTTACAAGGTTTATAGCTGCAAAATTTCCTCTTACTGTTGCCTCAAATATCTCTATTATTTATGGATCTTTCAATTTTTCTAGATTAAATCTTAATCGTGTGCATTTGTTTTGCGTATGATTCTTTTTAAGCTTAATTTTGATCGTCAATAGAACCATATCACGCCCGTGTGTTGCCGGGGCAAGAAAGGGAAGCAAAGAATAGCAACACTGTTTACCTTTCACCCATGTCGTAAAAGGTGACTAAGGAGGTTATGGGATGGAGTTGGCTGTCCCATCCCATATAGGTTCAGTGACCCAGGGCCATGCTGAAGTCGAATGTGTCAGGCCGAAAGGCGCAGATATCGCAGCAATGATGTAAACCATGACAGAATACATTCCGTTCTCCGGACTACATCCTGCTGATCTGCAGGAGTTTGAGAACTAACGCAGAAGAAGAAGAAGAAGAACCATATCATAGTCGCTACCGATGTCTGCACCCGGAAAAGTTCTTGTTTGTGCTTTGTTTATGCTGGACTTGAATTTTTTCGGAGTAAGGATGAAATCAATTTGATTATGTGATTATGTATGTCTGCTTTTGGAGCATGCCACGTTGTCCTTCTGGAAAGTTTGTGTGGGAATAGAGTATTTGCAAAAGTGGATTTAAATTTATTGGCAATATTCAACTTTAATACTAATTGCTATCCTTCTTATGCGTTTGTTCTGAAACTCATACAGATTAGCGGGATGTTTTCATGGGAACGGAGTGTGTTGTATGTCATGGTTTTATAGCTTTGCTGTGATATGTGACTTACGGCTGACACATCCGACTTCAGCATGGATGTGAAAGATAGCGAACTCCACCCCATAACATCCTTAGTGGTATCTGACTACATTCATGGAAGATGAACAGTTGCTATTCTTTGCTACCCGTTTGGGCCCAAGCAACACACTGGCTGAAGAAAAACCCAATACATGGGAACTAAGACAATTTACAAAACAGGACTGACAACAGAACTTCGGGAACTTTAAATTATTGTACAACATCCGATAGTATATATCTTCTGTGTATGAAATAGGTATGTAGACAACTACTCTGTTGCGTAAGGGAACGATCAAATATATATACTAAACATTCAGGGAGGGGGGGTGTCGGTTGAAACAAAATCATTTTGATTCTTGATTAGGAACAAGCGTCACAGCACTGGGGACATTTCCATATATGTTCTGCTTCCCGTTCCGTCCACCATCTAAAAGTGTATAGGTTCAGTGTCCCAGTCAGTTGCTGATTATGCGTTCCTCTGATCTTTCTGGAGAGGGAGCACTTTCTCCGATGACACAAAAACATGAGAACCAGTAATCTGGCTGTCTAAGTTTATAATGACGTTTAGACTACTGATTCCGAGGTCATGATCGGCTCCAATAAATACCTTCCAACGGAACTAATTAGGACCCCATTCGTAAATATTTCCAGTTCAACTGGAAATTGAACCTTAGATCATCAGAGCAGGACGCCAGTCCACTAGCAACTGAGCTACCGCTCACCAAAGAAAATTGGATATATCTAGACATCAGAGGGACAGTGTGAGGAGTGTGCTTAACCATGACCGTCTCCAGTAAGACCTGTTATCTAGAATTGTCAAGTGACCAGACGGGGGTCCTTGTTGGGATCCGATTGGTCACTATTTATATACTTAGAATCGCAAGCCAAAAATAGCCAAGGCGGTTCCAAGTATATAAATAGTGACCATATTATGCAGCGAAGGTGGAAAGAGTTGAACTGTGAAGAGTGTCTCGCATAGACAGTTCAGGATGACGCAGCATAAAGCAGGCGTTTTATCTTTCAATCCTGTTAGGTAGTGCAGGCATGAATGTGTGACGGTTATAAAGGCCGCATGTCATTGTTGTCGCCACACGATGTACACGGTAGCTTTTTTTACTTTACCCTTGCACCGAAAACAAACTATGTCCTACTGGGAGACGAGTACTGGACCTCATGATTGTGAGGCCAACATTCTAACTTCTCGCCACAATTGTAGTGTAATTACCATACAATATTGGAGAGTTAAATTTTCGGTGAAATCATTACTAATACATTAATACTGCATTAGTTGTATAATTAATGGCTTAATATTTGTAGCAAATATATCCATTCGTCCGACTCTGGCGGCGTGGTACAGAGCTCGTCTCTGTTACAGCCACAGTACCGCGTTCGAATCCCACCAATACACCCGGACCGTTCAGAAAGCAATGGTAAACTATCGAAAGTAAACACTGAAAAGAAAGTTACAACAGCCAAAACATGATATTTTGATGAATAGTATCCTGAATAAGATAAATGCCCAATTTTCAAATATTAATTCAAACTAAAGTAATGTTACTGGCTACAACTAATCAACACGATCACACAATTAATACAATCGCACAATCTTCAAGTTGATTGCCGGACTTATTGCAAATATTTTATGGTGCAAGTTTCCTATTTTTCCAATGTTAAACGATATTTCATGCATGGCAGATATGATATTTATATTATATATTATGATAACCACAGATTGTGATCAAAACATTGTGTTCAATGCAAAATATTATAGGAAACAGAATATGATATTTAGTATTCAGAAATTAATCAATCAGATTTAAATCCCCCCTCCATGCCCCAAACCCAGTTGTTTTCCCAGAAAAACCACAATATTTCCAGAACAAAGCGATTAAGAGAGAAAAAAACTTTCAAACGTTGAATATACGGTAGGGCCTTATGTACGTCTTTAGTTAGAGGGTGGATTGACCTAAAATAAGGTCGCTTGTCCATTTTCGTGCGTAATTCTCTTTTTCTTGAGAAAGTTAGTGACCATTTGCGATAATTCGTCAAAGAAGGGGAATGGGTGCTACCCACATTTTGGCTAAATTTCTAGTACTAAAAGTCAGATCCTGGATAATTGAGGGAGGCGGTTAACAATTTAAACCCCAACCCTATTAAACTACAGGCTTGTTATACGGTCTTCGTGCAGTCCACAAAAGAAATATTGAATATGTAAGTACTTATTCATAAAGTGTATTCATAAAAACAAAATATTTAAATATCATTAAAAATATATTACTTTTTTTGGGAAGGATAATTCCACGAATATACGAGGAATTATTATTTTGAACATGATTAAAAATATGTAGATTTTTTTAAATGGTGAGATTACACGAAATAGCGCAGACGACACAAGTATGAGAAATCATTGGAGAAAATGAGTTTAACGATCCAGAGTCGAGTCGTTTTGTTATTGTTGGTAGTGGATTCTGAGCGTGAAAATGATAAAGTTTGACACGATACGGGGTCTCTCTATCATAGTGAACCATAACCGGGCTCCAGTAGAAGACATGTTCGCTAAATTAAGTTGGACCCAGTTCGCTACGCGTTTTGATTATTATTTGCCTTTTAATTATTGGGGATCTCCCTTGATGGGTGGAGTTGGGTCATAGGCGAGGATTGCCGCATTTGTGGTCGTGTCTCTCCTCGGTCTGTATGCACCTAGAGTGCCAGAAAGTAGGCCTCTATTTTCTAAATCGAATGCCAGTCTTCTAGCAATTATTCTCTTCAACACTTTGCCGTAGACATTTTGTAAGATGATGATATGATAATTTTTGATGTCAAATGTGTCTTTGCCTGACTTTGCCAGAGGGCGTATGTAGCTGTGTAGCCACTCTTCTGGTATGAGACCTGTTTTCAGACTTGTGTTGAAATCATCAACAATTGTTTTAAGCTGGTCGTCTGCAATATCTTTCAGAAGGCTGCAGTGTATTCCATCGGGCCCTAGTGTACCATCTGATGTTTTCTTTATGGTCTCTTTTACATTCTCCAACGAGACTAGTTCCTCATCAGCGATATCGTTTGTTACCAGCGGTGCTGTTAAAGTGGCCACTATAGTCTTACGTTCATCAATATTGTTTTGATCTGATTGTTGGAGGTATCTGCTGAAGAAAGCGCTGCCCTTCTGCTCATATGTGGTTAGTATAAGCCCCGACTCGTCCTTCAAGCACACGTTTAATTTTGTGTCAGTTTTTCGATTCATTGCCTTGTGTAATTTCCAAAATTTGTATAGGGCATTGTTGGCTGCCACATCTTGTGCGAAATTATCCCAGAAAAAATATTTTCTGTGAAGATCTGTGTTTATAATTTTGTCAGAACACAAAGGGCAGCATTACTGAAAATGTATTTTATCCATTGGAAGATCCCTGACTGTATACCCTAACAACCACATACTATGATGACATATCATGTCCACAAACAATATCAATCAATCAATAGACTTAACAATAATACGTCACTATTTATAGATGGCAGCGTGACAGAAATCTGGACACAATCAAAATCCACCGAATGCCGGGACAGAATTTCAAACTCGGGATAGTTCCCATAAAACTGGAACATATGATAACACAATTTATATATACCCATCATTACACTGACTACCACGTTTTAAACATAGGTGGATTCCTAATCCCGGAACTACGCTACGCAGACGACACAGTACTTCTTTCAAACGATATAAAGGGATTGGAACAACTAATCAAGAACACAAAGAAATATAGCGAAGCACAAAATTTGTATTTAAACACGCAGAAAACAAAAATCATGTCAACAGATATAACAACACAACCAAAAATCAGAATAGACAATACCGAGATAGAATGTGTGGATAAATTTGAATACTTAGGAGCAAACATCAACGGTGCAGGAGACTGCATGGCAGAAATAAGGAAGAGATTGGCAATGGCATATTGCAAAATAACACGGCTGAAAACATATGGAAAAACAACAAAATAGAAACGAAAGTGCTGATGTTACGAACTTTTATTTTTCCGGTTGCAACATACGGCTGTGAAACATGGACTCTAAGTAAAACAGCGGCAAAGAAGATCAACGCCTTCGAGCTGAAATGCTACAGAAAGATACTTAGAATATCATGGAAGGATAAAATCAGAAACTCAGATATTATAAACACACTGAATATTCCAGAGTGTTCGTTACTAAACACAATAACAAAAAGAAAACTACGCCTGTTTGGTCATATAAAGAGACATAACTGCTTAGAAAGACAAATAATGGAGGGAAGAGTACCTGGGAAGAGGAGAAGGGGCAGACCAAGAAGACGATGGACTGACGACATTAAAGATAATATGAATACATCGCTAGAAAATGCAAGCCACATCGCCCAAGACAGAGAGAGGTTCAGAGAGTTCATTGGGAAGACAACGTTCTGGAAGGAATACGTCACATGACACATCATTTGACTCTGACTGGACGCTTGGATTAGATAACTAATAGTTGAAATAATGTTATAATAAATACCCACATGATCGTGATTCGTGTTCACTTGCAACAGAAGTAATACAGTTCACGTTTATATCAATGCAGTCAACGTATAAGTGGGTCAAAAGAGTTCAGTATTATTTGAAAAGTAGTATTCTATATCTGGGAGCCGCGTTAGCGCAGTGGCTTCGCATATGAGTGGTTCTGGGTTCATTCCCCAGTTGAGGTGGAAATGTTTTTCAGATCGCAGATGCTCCCGGGTCGATCCAGCCTTAAATGGTTACCGGATTAATCCGGGAAGTAAAGACTGCGAGGGAAAGGAGATGGCTACCGCCCTCATTTGCAGAGCCTCTGAAATGTGAGATCGCTAACATCTCGCACCCCTACGCCATTAATAAATGCTATGGGTTGCTTTACTTTTTAAATTCTATATTGGGGTCATTTTCATTTTGGGGTTATTTTCATGTTGGGGTTATTTTTATATTAGAGTCGCCCGTGTGTTGCCGGGACCCGAAAGGGGAGCAAATAATAGCAACACTGTTTACCTTCCACGCATGTCGTAAAAGGCGACTAAGGAGGTTATGGGATGGAGTTGGCTGTTCCATCCCATATAGGGCCAGTGACACAAAGCCATGCTGAAGTCGGATGTGTCAGGCCGAAAGGTGCAGATATCGCAACAATGCTGAAGAATAAGAATATTAGAGTCATTTTCATGTCAGGGTTATATTCATGTTCGGGGTTTTTTTCTGGAGCTTGCTGTCAAACCCAGAGGGCTAATTCAGCAAAGTAGAGCCTGGAACAAGGAACACCATTTTTCAACTGGCATGATATGCTGATTTGGCTTGGCTCTTCCCAGACTGCCATCCAAGGCGCTCTTCATTGCTCTCCACTCTACGCCAAATAAAGTATGTTGGCACACAAGACGTGTCTGCTACAAGACATGTAGGATCGCCACGTCCTGAATTGGATGGTTTCGCATAATGTTTTCCCTTCCACCAGTTGGTTTCTGCATGTCAATTCGACATTACAGCATCAAACCAGTAAGATCTTGACAGTCCGAGTCACAGGACCTAGGTTATATGACGGAGTGCAATGCCACAAGCTACGCCAAGGAGGGAGGCGAAGATGATTAACAACAGGACACTAGACATAAAAAAGAGATAAATGGAAAGACAGAATGCTGGTGGGGGTTTTCATTTTTAATAAGTCTCATTATACAGTCATATCATTTTCTAGAAATATAATGCTGTATAGTGGTTGTTCTGCTGGTTATAGTAATATTCTATATTAGATATGAATCAGGTATACTTTCTTACTTAGCAACAAATAATTTAAAATAAAAATGGGAAATATGAAACAATACTACTAGAGATTGTATGAGAAGGTCCAATAATATTTGCGTAGAGAAAAATATGTTTGTTCAGTATGCAAATCTTTTAACCGTCTGGTGGAACTGTTTGAAATATCTCTCTTTCTCCCTCTCTCTCCCGTGACATGAGGGGACTATGGTAGAAATGGCAACTTGTTTATGTCGGCAGTCCAGTTTGAGGGTTTTTTTTCGTGTGGTATGAGGCCAAAACGTTTTGTTTTTTAAAAAAGTCTAGAACTTCGGTCAGTGTTTGAGATAAAGGGGCCCAGCTGATTGGGGAGGGGGGGGGTAGTGCATAATCTAGATCAGCTTGGCGGGCCAGAAAAATGGCTTTATGTGGCTATTTTATCGCCACTACATCTGTATGGCCTAGGCCTATTGCTCAGAGACATCCTATTATTGATATTAAGAGCATAAGAGATGCTTATGAAATATTTATTACGCTGGTGCGAATTGTAAATGTCACTCAAAAAACATTTGACATGACCTATAGTTTCTGACAGAAAAAAATATATACATCATAGCACCTCTTCGATGCCTTACATTTCAAGCAAGTTGGCTAATATTTATAATTTACCGATAATTATAATTAATAAAATAATACTGGCACTTACAGTTTAAATCCATTGTTGTTAATAAAATAATAATTATAATGCATCCAAATACCATCATACGCTTATCAAAGATTATTGGCTTTAATTTATACAGATTTTCTCGAGCCGTATCTAATTTCATGTGACATATTTAAATAACAAATTTGCCTTCATCATTATGTTTACTCTCTCAAAATGAAATCAAATTGATGGCACTACAGCAATTACAGACACCAAACCACGCAAAACATAATGCGCTCATTGACCAGCGTTACCACTAAACGTTTTAAAAGTTTCAGTTGTGTTAACCGATAAACCCAAAAAAGCTCATCTCCAATATATGTAGTTATATATATATATATATCCCTGACGTAGGCAAGTCATTCTCTACAATATCCCTTCTCATCGATCCCACAACGTCACTATTTTGGCTGATGACAATGATATGTTGTCAATATGATGTATACTTTAACTCATTATAAATTGTGTTATCAATTTTACTACCAGATGGGCGAGACCGTCTATAAATCCATAGCCTGATATTTCTGTAGAGTAGATCTATATCGTGAGTCAATGCATCGACACGTTTCAATAAATCTGTCTGACTGTCAATATGCCACATAACAATATGGAAAGCAATACACACTTCATTTGGGCAGTGGCCATTCTGGATAACACAGATTTAAGCCAGAAAAGAAATGTCTGGCTCAATACTAAACATGTTTGCTAGAGGATTATTAATTTAGCAGCAATTTACATTCATTATACAAATTGTTCAGTTCACTCTATACTTTAAAAAAGAGCAACAGAACATATTCAAGATTTATATCTCACTTTCGTGGACCAAGAGAAAGCGTTTTACAGGACGGATAAAGCACAACTATAGATAACACTACAGACATACGGAGATCCCCAACATCTGATAAGCCTATGTTAGAGCATATACGCCAATAGTCAATGCGCAGTAAGAACGAGCACATGTGCATCGGGTAATTTCAAAATTCACTCAGGAGTGAGACAAGGATGTGTACTGTTCATAACATAAATATATCACATTTGCAAAGTAGCAAAGACAACGGAAGAAAGCAATTTGAATGATAGCTTAAACGAATTACTATTTGCAGACGACCAAGCAGAATCATCAGAAGAGCAACTACAAAGACAAATAGACAGATTACATCAAACATGCCAAACCTTTAACATGAAAATAAATATATAGTAGACCGAAGTAATGAAGATACAAAGAACAGAAAGAAACACCAATATATGTATTGGAAACGACAGACTTAAACAAGTGACAGAATTCACATACCTAGGAAGCAATAAAACAACAGACTGCATAGAAATACACAATAGATGTAGTAAAGCATACCAAGCCCTAGGACAAATGACACCAATCTTCAGAAACAATAATGTATATTTAAACACCAAATTAAGACTATTCAAAACAATTAGTATACCAACGCTGTGTTACCAATTCCAAACATGGACAATTACAGCACAAGATAAACGTAAACTTATGACAGCTGAGATGGCATGCTTGCGCAGAATCCTAGGAATATCGCTAAGAGACAGAGTGAGAAATGAAGACATTAGACAAAGAACCGGTACCATTTCAATCTTGGAATATATTAAGAGACAACAGATCAAATGGTTTGCACACATCTGCAGATTACCATCAGACAGCATACCAGAGCAAGCTATGCTACACAGATACAGTGAGGACAGACCTAGAGGCCGTCCACGTAAACGATGGACCACAGAAGTAAAAGAGGCGAAATAAATTCCACAATATATTTAGTACACACGAAGGCCTACTACATAAAATTCTTCTACCACTGACGCTGAAAGGCAACAAAGGGTTTAGCAAACAGATAATAGACTCTCAGATACAAATTGCTCAGTTCACTGAAATACAAATTGTAAAGCGCATTCTCAGACACAATGCTGAAAATATTTTTTTTTAAAGTTGAATTAGAAAGTTGCACAAATGTCAAACGATAAAAGTGATAAATATTTTATCCAGCTCATTGTCAATGACCTGGTTATTGGTTCTGAGCTAACATTTTTGTACCCTGGTGGATCTATATGTGGTGCCTGTCCCAGAAGATGTAAAACATATGCACACTTATGATTTCTGTAGCTCAATTATTTTATTTCTCTAAAGTATTCCGAAATTTCTATTGGGATATTATACTAGTACAACATTTAACACCGAGTTTCCCTAATGGTTATTAGAAATATAATATATTGATGTATACAAGTGGGAGGAAAACATCATGAGGCTCACATGATGATGATGATATCACACTGTCTGTCTTAAGTATGCATTCATCAAGCAGCTTTAGCGTTTCTCCTTTTTTACCTTTATTAACCATGTATGCAGTCTTTTTCTTGTTATATCGCAGGCTGTATTTGACAACAAATACTTGTGTTACCCACGAAGTTGAAGTTAGCTATAGATATCATAACTCATATTCTTCTTCTTCTTCTTTTCATCGTTCTTCAGTCAGATATCAGGTTACAGCCCCAACAGCTTCAATGAATTGTGATTCGTTTCAGGTCATCCATGGAACCTCTCAAGTCTGGAAGTAGTGCCATATTTTCTTCCTCTCTTCTTGGTAGTTGACAGGCATGAAGAATGTATTCTGCAGTCTCTGGGCTCAGTCCACAGTTGTACAAGTCTGTCTAGCTAATCTTCAGCTTTCGGAGCATGTGGCTTCTCAGTCTGTTGTGGCCAGTTCGTAGTTTGAAGATGATGGTTACATTTGTGTTACATTTGATAGAAGGAGTCATTTTGTTCTGTTGTTGGGTGCATCTGCTTCCACTTTTTCTTATATTCTGCTTTTATCATAGTCTTACCTTCATAGTAATAAAAAAGATTTATATGTAAATGTTGTCATTATTATCACTTTCTAATTGTTCGAGTGATCCTTGGAATGAAAGTCTGACACAATAACCGCCTTAGTAAATAAAGTTTCGGTGTCATTATGACGTCTGTAACTAACTCAAACTCCATATAGTTATAATGTATGCTCCAATAAGATTTGAGAACATTTATCAACATTTAATGAAATATTGACCGGCTAACGTTCTTTTTAAAAAAAAATTTTTTTTTAAAAATAGAAACTAGACAAAATAGCTCAGATTCTTTGAAAATTAATCCAAGATCTCTAGGTCTGGTCCCTGATACCCTGATTTGGGGGAAAAACAACCCAGTAGTGGTTAACGCCAACATCGATTGAGAATAAGCGGTGTTACCTTAGTTAAACATCAGAATAAAAATAAGTTTAAGCTCTTAGAATTGTAGCTAATGTGCGTACACATTGAAATTACAATTGATTAATTCACTTATCGAATAATATTAATATTGAATTATATAACTAAACATCACATTTTCCTAACATTAAATGGGCATGCTTTATAATAAGAGTTTACTTGTAAGTGTTAGTTGAAAATGGGTCGACACAAGGAAGTTGTCGCCGGCTGAGCCTGTAAGTTATAACAAGCAGAAACCGGCGGTTAATTTCTCCTGCAACTTTACTTATACTGTGAAAATGCTGAGATAACATGACAATTTTACAGATGTACCGTAATCCTCTGTAATATAAAACATAGGCCTAGGCATATAAGTAAAGTTTTCTGTTTTTTACGCTATTGGGGTGTATTGGAGAATACGGTGATAGGCGCGTATTTTTCATTGACCAACACCATCATCATCATCATCACACACATAACCCTTCAGGGTCGTAGGGGTGCTTCCCTAGAAACATCAGCACAGAAATTTCGCCACACCTCTCAGTTCTCAGTTAAATTTTTAAGTGTGGAGAATCTTAATCATGTCCGATCTTTAATATTATCAATCCATGCTTTTTTCTTACTTCCTCTTTTTCTCCCACCCTCCCAACTGTTCCCCTCAAGATAGTTTTGGAAAGATAATCGTGTCTCATCACCTGGCCAAACCACACATGAGATGTTCTTGTTGTTCTGCAAAAGTATTTATTGTGCTTCTCACGTTTATGTTGGTTTTATGTTCTGTATAATGCAGCGCAGTATCGCCTGTAACATTTGTTTTCAAAAGCCTGTAATCTTCTTTCCATTTCCGCTGTAATTGTTCAACGCTCACATCCGTCATAAGAACAAGTATTATTGGAGATTTATATCGGTTTATCTTCACTGCTGTACTTATTCTACTCAGCATATGGCATTTAATTTGGACATTCCAGCCACGGATAGTTCAAGTCTAATCGTTATTTCTTTGGTAGTTTCCCTCACTGATCATATAAGACCCTAAGTAAGACCCTAACCCTAAGGAATCAACTTATAGTTTCTGTCCATTCACTCAGTTGTTAACGGGATTCGTATTGTCATCTTTGCCATTATTTTACTTTTCTTGATGTTTATTTCCACACTAGAAAACATGCAACAATATAAGAACTTTAACATATATCTTCCGCACATATCTTGCGCGGTAACCATAATATGGATAATATCAAGTGACAGGCACAAGTTACAGACACAGAGATTCTGCAGAATTTAAGATTCCAAGATGCAAAAGTTTCAAGTGTCGTGGTCCATTTAGGAAAGAAAATGAGTGGAGGTAAACAACATCCACATCATAAAATAAAATAAAAAATATTTGAGGAACTATAACAGTGCGGAGAGTGATAGTTTAGTTAATAGCGAGTCTGCTTACTATCATCGGGTTACACCGTGCCAGATTCAAAACCACGTCCAGAAAAAAAATTAAAATCATGATTTCTCGCCTGACACGACCGCTCCTTTACAATCCAGCTGTAAATTTGTACGGTCACATGAGATAACGAAGATCTGTAAATGAGTACGGGCGCATTATTTACGGAATATCTATAAATGACTACGGGCGCATAAGTTACGGAAGATCTATAAATGAGCACGGGCGCATGAGTTAAGGAAAATATATAAATGAGTACGGTCACATGAGTTAAGGAGAATCTATAAATGAGTACGGGCGTATGAGTTAAGGAAAATCTATAAATGAGTACGGGCGCATGAGTTAAGGAAAATCTATAAATGAGTACGGGCGCATGAGTTAAGGAAGACAAACACAGCAAAGAATGAAACTGGTCATCCTGCCTAATAGAGTTATCTTCATCTCCGACGGCAGGGTTGCTTGGGATCTTTACCTCACAGTGTGCTAGAAGAGGCGGCAGACCAAAGTTGTGATACAAAAATGCATGCAAGCCATCCGAGAATGTTTTTGTCATCGCCTCTGGCCAGTTCCGTTCAGGTGGCACCTGTTAGCCTAGTATCTTGAGTCTACACGTTTTCCTAATTTCGAGATGCGGTGCGGTTGAAAACGGAACAACTCAAGTTGCGAGGTTAATAAGTGCATCTACCTTTAAATTATTTCCCACTCATGTATTAGTGTGGCCCACACAGGAGCAGACTAGTAACATTGCGACTAGCCAAGTATGTTGACAGGTAATAATGCTATCATTCTGTGCACTCCTCTCGGGTCCCCGCAACACAAGGGTGAAGAGATAGATAGTAAACATAGAATTCAGGAACATTCTAGGAATTAGATCTACCATACAATTTGTGGAAGAGACATGTAACAATTTTACAGTCCATCTTATGAGAGTAGCAAGAACTGCTACTTTGTTATAACAGCGCTATTTTTAAAAATTGTTTCAGAGCATGAGGAAGACAAAGAGACAGAACAAAGGAAAATATCAAAATAATGATTCGACATCAATGGCTCTCAAAATACATTGCAATAAAATTGAAATAGTTACCCATAACCCTTCACTCAATGAGTGACTATATAACAGTGTTTCTCAAAATTTGTGAGGCCGCATCCCGATTAACATACATCGTTTTCAATATAAAACCAGGGTCCGGTCCACACAAATTAGATCTCTCATTTTTAGTATCAGGTTATTTTCCGACACTGGTGTTTTATCTCCAAATTCTATTTACTCATAGAGTGATAAATAACTCTAGAATTCAAGCTCTCGCAGATCGATAGACACTGCACGGTGCCGGGCCAAGGACCGATGTTTGAGAATCATTGCTATACAAGATACCTTGTAGTGTCGTGTCAACGCACCAAACTGAAATAAACTGTTGTGGACATTCAAGCGGTTTCAATTGTGCATTAATTCATTCACTGTTTCATTTCGTGGGAAAGGCGGTTCTTTCTTCATTAACTAATGTCTGCCTTCATTAATCAATGTCCTTTTTAAGCACTTGTTCTCAAACGCGTGCATGTTCTCTCTCGTAGCAGGGCGGTGACACTACTAAATTTCCAGCAGTGTTCCCAGTTAACACAGATATGTTCTGTTGCCGTTTTATTCGTATCAATGTCCCGGCACATTCGATATCAGCTGTGATATATAATACATTCAGAGTTTTATTAATTCCTTTGAATGATGTACGTCCGTAGTCATATTACTAGTAGGTCAGCCGTGCGACGCAATCTCTTTATTAGCATTACTCTTACTGTAAATTGGCCCGTTTGATAATCTGAAAGCTACTCCACGCGATGAGCTATACAACAATTAGGCTGATGATCCATCGATTGGTGGGAGGGAATTAACCTTTTCATCTATATCATTCCTCAAGATTGCAAGAAATTCACGGGAACGTTCCATCCAGAGAAGAAAATTATCCAGCTTATGTCATTATATCTTGCAACCATTATCCAGCTTATGTCATTATATCTTGCAACCATTATCCAGCTTATGTCATTATATCTTGCAACCATTATCCAGCTTATGTCATTATATCTTACAACCATTATATAGCTTATGTCATTATATCTTACAACCATTATCCAGCTTATGTCATTATATCTTACAACCATTATCCAGTTTATGTCATTATATCTTACAACCATTATATAGCTTATGTCATTATATCTTGCAACCATTATCCAGTTTATGTCATTATATCTTACAACCATTATATAGCTTATGTCATTAAATCTTACAACCATTATCCAGTTTATGTCATTATATCTTACAACCATTATCCAGTTTATGTCACTATATCTTACAACCATTATCCAGTTTATGTCATTATATATTACAACCATTATCCAGTTTATGTCATTATATCTTACAACCACAATAAAACACTCATCTGGGACTTAATTCGGACTAAATCATGTTAGACAGACACATTTTGAAAACCAAAGCAGAAGACTTTAATTAAGTACATCTGATAAACAGTAGATGGAAAAGTACAATACAAAAATGAATCTTCACATGATTCACCAGGTCTATGCGCAGCTGTTGCTTTAGACTGAGTGATATGTGTGTGTGGTTTTATATGTCAGTGAGTTGTACAATTTGTGTTGTCCTATAGTCAGTGAGTGAGTACCTAAGATGTCATGTTCTGACAGCTCAAATAGCAGGATTCTCACCTCTATCGACAGTATCACAATTGTTCATATTCTGTGTTTAGGTGAATTGTACGCAGGGTGATCATGCTGTTGTAAATTGTATTGGTTGTTGTGTTGGTGATGATGCTAGTGTTAGTGGTTTTGGTAATGATGGGAATGTTTTTTGTGATGATAATGGTGTTGGCGGTTGTGGTGATGGTAATGATGATGAAGGTGTTGGCGGTTGTGGTGATGGTAATGAGGGTGATGGTGTTGGCGGTTGTGGTGATGGTAATGAGGGTGATGGTGTTGGCGGTTGTGATAATGGAGTAGATGCTTATGATGAAGATAATGATATGATGACAATGGTATTGGTGGTTGTGGTGATGATGTTCATGATGATGATATTCATTATGATAGTAGCGATGATGATGTTCAAGATGATGGTAGCGATGATGATGTTCATGGTGATGGTAGTGACGAGGATGTTCATGATGATGATATTCATGATGATGGTAGTGATGGTAATTTTAGTGATGCTGATGTTCATGATGATGGCAGTGATAATGATGTTCACGATGATGGCAGTGATAATGATGTTCAAGATGATGGCAGTGATAATGATGTTCAAGATGATGGCAGTGATAATGATGTTCAAGATGATGGTAGTGATAATGATGTTCAAGATGATGGCAGTGATAATGATGTTCAAGATGATGGCAGTGATAATGATGTTCAAGATAATGGTAGTGATAATGATGTTCAAGATGATGGTAATGATAATGATGTTCAAGATGATGGTAGTGATAATGATGTTCAAGATGATGGTAGTGATAATGATGTTCAAGATGATGGCAGTGATAATGATGTTCATGATGATGGCAGTGATAATGATGTTCAAGATGATGGCAGTGATAATGATGTTCAAGATGATGGCAGTGATAATGATGTTCAAGATGATGGCAGTGATAATGATGTTCAAGATGATGGCAGTGATAATGATGTTCAAGATGATGGCAGTGATAATGATGTTCATGATGATGGCAGTGATAATGATGTTCAAGATGATGGCAGTGATAATGATGTTCAAGATGATGGCAGTGATAATGATGTTCAAGATGATGGCAGTGATAATGATGTTCAAGATGATGGCAGTGATAATGATGTTCAAGATGATGGCAGTGATAATGATGTTCAAGATGATGGCAGTGATAATGATGTTCAAGATGATGGCAGTGATAATGATGTTCAAGATGATGGCAGTGATAATGATGTTCAAGATGATGGCAGTGATAATGATGTTCAAGATGATGGCAGTGATAATGATGTTCAAGATGATGGCAGTGATAATGATGTTCAAGATGATGGCAGTGATAATGATGTTCAAGATGATGGCAGTGATAATGATGTTCAAGATGATGGCAGTGATAATGATGTTCAAGATTATGGCAGTGATAATGATGTTCAAGATGATGGTAGTGATAATTATGTTCAAGATGATGGCAGTGATAATGATGTTCAAGATGATGGCAGTGATAATGATGTTCATGATGATGGCAGTGATAATGATGTTCAAGATTATGGCAGTGATAATGATGTTCAAGATGATCGTGATACCACAAGGAGTAAGAATTTAACATTCCAGTTTTCAATACTAGGTGGTTGAGTTTTCATTTGAATTCCAGATTTGTTTTTCAGACATTTTTGTTGCCGAAGTTTTCAATAATTTTGCTAATCTGGGATGACTGTTTTACTGAATGTGACTTGACGGTGAAATGTCATGAACTGGGAAGTTGTGTACACCGATGAGACACTGTTCTGTGACTCGTAATATAAAGGTATACTGCTGCTAGAAGGATGAACTTTCGCTCATCCTTCTAGATAAAGGTTCTCAGCAGGTTTCGTCAAATTGTAGATCATGGTGTAATGTATCCAATGGCATGGTGTGTCCAGCTTGGTACCGTTTGTTACCTAAAATATGGCCCAGTTGAAATGAAAAATTAAACTGTGACGCGAACTATGTTTACACCGAGTAGAAGCAACTGCAAGAATCACATCGCTAAGGCAGATTTAGTGGATGTGACAATAGTGTCACTTCATCCAAATGTGTGTGACTGCCTCGTGTTAACTGCACGGTGTATATAACTTGATTGTCCTATCACAAGGAAGTGTGTTGATGCTGATAACATCTAAGCACGGATGTGGATATGTAGATAATATATATATGATGGTCATTACGGATATAACTGGTTGATAAAGAAACATTGGCAATACAAAGACAGTGTTAGCTGCTGACGATTTCTGATCAGGGTATGAAATGTGAGGAGAAAAATAGTAATACTGGTTTGTGGGTTGTCCATTAATTACGTTAGCAATTAAGGGAAGAGTGTCTGAAAATGTATGCCTGTTGTGACACCTTGAGGATGGGAGAGTTGAAGTCGACAAAATGAATTTTATTATACCAATTAATTTGTTAGAATTTATACATTTTTTAGACAAAAAATCTGAACATTTTTTGATAAAATTAATAGGGGGGAGGGGGGGGGTTTACATCCATATTTGACAGTCTGCTGGCAAGGGGGATGGGGGTCAAAATTTGGCAAAAACACTGTTAACCTAAAGTACGGTCAGCCCATTTGCAATGTAAAAACTTTAGCTGGACTGAGTATCAAATAAAGCCTCGTCTTTCACAAGGAGGCACGTGTAGGCAGATGGAAAGCTAGTATCACTTCATAACTGGCGAAAGGCAGTCCTGGTCAATAAGCAGCAGGTGTGTGCTCGTAGCGTTGAGTTCCCTAAAGGATGCGCATTTCTCATGAACGATCCAAATTACATTTAATCCGGTAATATCAGATTATACTCGATCTCAAATATTGAAATGCTTTTCTGTTATTGCCGCATCAGATGACCACAGTTTTCTGTGATATGGTATAATTATCACTTTGGTACAATATGTTCTGTTGTTTTTCCGCAGATTGTGTTTAGGGGTACATATCGGTGTCATCACTTCCAAATATCCTATACATGTTTTGTTTGTCTTTCAAGCTTGTGGGTAGCTCGTCTATTTTTGGCTACATTGGTGCGCTGAGTTTAATTTTTTATCCATATAGAAATACTTAATTTCTGAAAATGATACCCTGTCATCTATATTTTGTTTCAGGCTATTACTTCAATTTTGACTAGTTGATCTGCTATCTCACTTCTCCTGAATTGTGAATGGAATTCATTGAAGAAATGCGGTTCTCAGCCGGTGGCCCCCATTTCAGATATTTCAAGACAACTTATTTTTTGTAGCTCCATGAGATTTTTAAATAAAAACACTTTCAGCTTACTTGGCACTTTCTATTATATATTTTAATATTTATCATCGAAATATTTTCAGATATTTACATTTCTGTGGTCCACTGTTCATCTCCCCCACCATCCCCTATTATTCCCTATCAGAGGGCTCACCTGTAATTTTTTCTACGTGGTCAATCAAAACACTCTTATCCTCTTCCTTATACAGATTCACTCCTCTCTCCCCCATCTTATCCTCTTCCTTATACAGATTCACTCCTCTCTCCCCCATCTTATCCTCTTCCTTATACAGATTCACTCCTCTCCCCCATCTACTCAAGTATCCGTATTTTCGTTGGGGTCTCCAACAAAACTCCGTGGGCACCCAGGCCCACAATAGTGAACAAACAACAACAACCTTGTTGAAAACCTTACTTGAAGATAGAGTCGAGGGAGGCCAGCAAGAGGTAGGGAGAGATACAAGAGGAAGATAGACATCACGAGATGAACAGGTTACAGTCTAGCAGAGTGACCCACCAAAGCAAGAGACATAGTATTTTGGAGGTCTGTTGCAGTCAACCTTCGTTGCCGAGACGAAAATTCCTAATGATGACTGAGGTACCAAGAATTTAACACCATAAGTTGGTTCGCAACTCCGCATGTCCGTGTTGTGTCAGTATTTTTCCAAAGTATGAGAACCAAACAACAACTGATACATTACCCATCCATTAGCTTTAACTGGCAAATACGATACTTATCCAAGGTACAAGAAACCCGTATCCGCCTACAATATGAGACGATTGGAAACAGCCATAAATATTACCAAGATAGAAGGAGAAATAGTAACTTGAGATCAGCTATACAAGTGCTTCTCAACCGCCGGGCTACGGTAACATATCTACCGGGCTTCTCTTTGAATTGTTTAGGTATTAAATAGTATGTTTGGACTGGGTCCTGGTCTTATTTCAAAATGTTTTTACCTTCCTTTGTCTCACAAAGGTTGAGATGCACTGCGGTATATGAAACAACACCTTGTATCTAATATATCAGTTTCACCAGCCTAATGTTTCCTTATCTCCTTGAAGAATATGTCTTCAATAAACATCTTTCGTATGTAATTCCGTCGTTAGCGATGCAATACATTCCTTTCCATGTTTTATACTGTACTTTCCCTAGACTATCATTGTTCTATCATTCAGCCCAGGTTTGTGAAAGAATTATTTTGTATAAGGTCACAGTATTGTCACAGGGAATTTCTGGCTAGGTACCCCACCCTTTACATAAACTAAAGTATTTTCTGTTTTTCGCTCTTGGAGAATGATGTTGGCAACCTCAACGGAATCGAACCATCCAGCTTAGTTTCATCGCTGTTGGTGTCCTTGACAATCTCTACGTCCTTGCCCCTGTAAAATATACTAAATTTGTTTTAGCTCTGGCACCACTTGGAATTTCGTTTTCCGCATCCGACCGCAGTAACCCCATTCGTCCTTGCCTAATTTCGGCGCGGATTCAATAATATACTGTATAAGAAGCTGTTAATATGTTACTGTATAAGACGATGTTGTTAATATACTGTATAAGACGATGTTGCTAATATACTGTATAAGACGATGTTGTTAATATACTGTATAAGACGATGTTGTTAATATACTGTATAAGACGATGTTGTTAATATACTGTATAAGACGATGTTGTTAATATACTGTATAAGACGATGTTATAATAGATAACTCGTAGATAAGGGAGGGGTGTGAAGTGTTAAAACATCTCCCTTTGGAAATCAGACATGACTCAGCATTAGAAATTTAGCTAAAGGGCCGTTAAAAAGCTCACAAAACCCATCATTTAATTTTGTGCAAAAGGGATCATCAAATTTTTGACAAACGGCCCTTCTTGACGCACGAAAATGTACGACTGACTTTTTTTGTCAGAAAAACCCACCTCCCTTAGGGAGAACATATACACGGCCCTGTTGTTATTAATATACTGTATAAGACGCTCTTATACAGTACATGAGGAGCGCGGTAGCCTAGTGGATAGTGAGCTTGCTTGCTATCATCTGGTTACAGCGTGCCAGGTTCGAAACCACGTCCGGACATTAAAAAAAACATCCGGGTTGTGATTTCTCACTTGACACGACCACTCCTCCAGTCGACTCAGCTGTAAATGAGTACCTGACGCATGAGTTAGGGAAGGTAAAAAACAGCAAGGAAGGGAACTGGCCACCCCACCTAATAGTTGCTGCGGCTTAGTACATGAAGAGTTATCTTCATCCCTGACGGCAGATGCCATGGGACCTACCTTTACCTTTTTTATACAGTACAACCACCAAACAGATAACAGATGGACAGATAACAGCAAGATACTTGAACAGACATTGATAGAAGTACGAATGACACTAGTTTCATGTTTCTTTTCTAAATTTATTGTATCTTATAGTTTGCTTCAAATTCAAGTTATAGTTTCAGACAAAACAAAATGGAAAAACTGTCCTAACCTGTTCAAAATTCAGGGACACATTCTTAACCGGATCTTACGCGGTGTAGTTTATTTCTTCCTTCTTACAAACCACTGGACCATTTTAACATTATTGTATTCACAATATTAAGTTGTACATTACACTTCCTTTAAAACCCAATGTTTTATTTTTATGGATCCTTGATATTTTTAAGATGATACATGATTTGTGTCATACAGTAGAATTCCGATTATCCGAATTAATTGAGATCTGACAGATTCGGATAATCGAAAATTCGGATAATTTGATAAAACTCAGGAATGACGCAAAACAGTGTACATACATACAATCCTACATTGAAATGAACGGAATTTTATTGATAAAAGTACAGACAACTATGAATTACATATAAACTACATACACTACAGTGCTGTAAAAATATGCAAAATTACATAAATGGTACATATGTGCAGTATTAGCCTACATTGTACATATTTATGTTGTCATGTGACGTATTCCTTCCAGAACGTTGTCTTCTCAATGAACTCTCTGAACCTCTCTCTGTCTTGGGCGATGTGGCTTGTATTTTCTAGCGATGTATTCATGTTATCTTTAATGTCGTCAGTCCATCGTCTTCTTGGCCTGCCCTTTTTCTTCTCCCATGTACTCTTCCCTCCATTATTTTTCTTTCTAAACAGTTGTGTCTCTTAATATTATGACCAAACAGGCGTAGTTTTCTTTGTGTTATTTGTTTAGTAACCAACACTCTGGAATCTTCAATGTGTTTATAATATCTGAGTTCCTGATTTTTTTCCTTCCATGATATTCTAAGTATCTTTCTGTAGCATATGTATGTACATTGGTAAATCAATTGAATCAGTTCTTTTTAATAAAATCTTTTCAATAAATATATGTATCTCACTTGAATATCTCGAGTAGAGTACGTTGGCTTGACGTAGTACCACGTTTCCGAGCGGCAAGGTACCGAAAGCGCTTGGCGGAAAGAAATTGTACAGTATCGCAATTCCGGTTGCCGCTCCATCCACTTAAAAGCTTCCCCGTGTGTAGTAATATTTTCATCGTCTGTCTCTCCCCCGGTAACATCCTTATCTTCGTTATCACATTGTTGTTCATCCATGCAGTGCAGGATTTACCTATAAGCTAAACAAGCTATAGCTTAAGGCTATATAATTTGTTCTCTATTTCCCAAAAATATTATCCCCAAATTATTTAAATTTCACTATATATATATACTTCTTAATAGTTAAAGGGCCCATATCTCATATAGCTTAGGGCCCCATATAAAGCTTAGGGCCCCATATCTCATATAGCTTAGGGCCCCATATATAGCTTAGGGTCCCATATCTCATATAGCTTAGGGCCCCATATCTCATATAGCTTAGAGTCCCATATCTCATATAGCTTAGGGTCCCATATCTCATATAGCTTAGGGCCCCATATCTCATATAGCTTAGGGTCCCATATCTCATAAAGCTTATGGCCCCATATCTCATATAGCTTAGGGCCCCATAACTCATATAGCTTAGGGTCCCATATCTCATATAGCTTAGGGCCCCATATATAGCTTAGGGCCCCATCTCATATAGCTTAGGGCCCCATATCTCATATAGATTAGGGCTCCATATCTCATATAGCTTAGGGCCCCATATCTCATATAGCTTAGGGTCCCATATCTCATAAAGCTTAGGGCCCCATATCTCATATAGCTTAGGGTCCCATATCTCATATAGCTTAGGGCCCCATATCTCATAAAGCTTAGGGCCCCATATCTCATATAGCTTAGGGCCCATATCTCATATAGCTTAGGGTCCCATATCTCATATATCTTAGGGCCCCTTATCTCATATAGCTTAGGCCCTTATCAAATCTAAATCCCGCGCTGCGTCCATGACACCCTTTGGCGTTCTCATCATCTGTCATTATCTTAAACTATTGATCGTTTTTATCACACAACAACCATTCCTTCACGTCATCAACATGCGACATTCTGATTAATCCAACAATGAAAACAAACTAACACTAAACAAGGAAACAGCAAGCATAGTGAAAACTGAATAGAGTCCAAATCAAATTGACCAAAAATAATGGCGATATGCACAGCAGAAAATGGCAATAACTTTAGTTACAGACCATAGTAACGGCACGTGCGCACTGCCCTGTGACCTATTTTTCCGCGTCCGCTAACGCTCTCAAAGTATTTCACCCAAATTAGATTTGGATAATTGGGGATTCGGTTAATTGGGATTCGGATAATCTGATTTTTACTGTATTCTGCGTGTATATATATTTGTTTAAAAAAATTGTGTGCATATATTTGTGTACACACAATTTTTTTGGCATTTTTATAACGTACAATTTTCCTATATAGTATTTCATTTCAAATTCACTGCACGACTATGCACGACTATGGTAATTCTGTTTTTCTTTTAGACGCATAAAGTGACATGATGAGTTTCATAGTGACATTTGAATTTCTTATAGAATAAGGTCGCGGCAAGTGACTAAAATCCAGAAGGATGGGCACGGAAAACTGTAACAGAATGCAACCATCCATGACAAGAAATATAAAAGAGATCTATTGCACCCAGTCTTCTATGGGGATGTGACACTTTGAATTGATTGTAAATGTACACACGACATAACGTTTACTCCATTGCAACACGCTTTTTCTATTCTGGAGAATGACTTAATTACAATTATTGTATATCCCGATTCACCATCAACTCTTCTTGTTCATAGACACAAAGTCTGTACATGTGTTTGCATAGATGCAGAAACGCCCTGTGTGTTTTGGTTACCAAACCACACCCATATTCTCGAATACTAACCACAAAAACACCTTTTAAAATGGGTTTTATGTACATGCCCAGGTGTAAGTCTTGATGTGCCTTAAAGCTTTGTGCGTGTTCTTTTACTTTTGTTGAAATTAAAGCTGGATGCTCTACTTTTATAGGATGGTTTTTTTAAATAAGATGTTTAGGAGTGACGTGGTGCATTGAAAATTGAATGGGAAGGGGTTTGTGATCTCTTACTATCTAAATAACAATAAACATTCCTATTGTTCAGAATAATTGATCGAGCCTGTGACTCTCATTATGGATCAGTATTGAGCCTGTGCCTCTTATTAACGATCAGTGATTGAGCCGTGACTCTCATTAATGATCAGTGATTGAGCCGTGACTCTCATTAACGATCAGTGTTTGAGCCGTGACTCTCATTAATGATCAGTGATTGAGCCGTGACTCTCATTAATGATCAGTGATTGAGCCGTGACTCTCATTAATGATCAGTGATTGAGCCGTGACTCTCATTAATGATCAGTGATTGAGCCGTGACTCTCATTAACGATCAGTGATTGAGCCGTGACTCTCATTAATGATCAGTGATTGAGCCGTGACTCTCATTAATGATCAGTGATTGAGCCGTGACTCTCATTAATGATCAGTGATTGAGCCGTGACTCTCATTAATGATCAGTGATTGAGCCGTGACTCTCATTAACGATCAGTTGTTGAGAAGTGACTCTAATTAGGGATCAGTGATTGAGCCGTGACTCTCATTAACGATCAGTTGTTGAGAAGTGACTCTAATTAGGGATCAGTGATTGAGCCGTGACTCTCATTAACGATCAGTTGTTGAGAAGTGACTCTAATTAGGGATCAGTGGTTGAGTGTCACTGCCATTAAGGATCAGTTGTTGAGTCTGTTACTCTCATTAAGGATAGCGAATTAACATGTGCCTCTCATTAAATGTCAATGATTTAGCCTATACCTCTAATTAAACGTCAGTGATTGAGCCTGTGCCTCTCACTAAATGTCAGTGATTAAGCCTGTGCTTCTCATTAAATGTCAGTGATTGAGCATGTGCCTCTCATTAAATGTCAGTGATTAAGCCTGTGTCATTCATTAAATGTCAGTGATTGATCCTGTACCTCTCATAAAAAGTCAGTGATTGTGTCTGGTACTCCCTTGAAAGCCGATCCAACAGTGTAGACTTGATTGCTGATGACAGGTAGCTGTTTATAGTTTCTGGGGCAGTGTTCCCTTATTGACTATTTTAGCTAGTAATTTTGTTTGGATTTGCTATCTTATTTTATCTGATATCATTTTCTACAGTACTTGAACTATCTGCTGTCACTTTCTACAGTGCTTGAACTATCTGCTGTCACTTCTACAGTGCTTGAACTACCTGCTGTCACTTTCTACAGTACTTGAACTATCTTCTGTCACTTTCTACAGTACTTGAACTATCTGCTGTCACTTTCTACAGTGCTTGAACTACCTGCTGTCACTTTCTACAGTGCTTGAACTATCTGCCATCACTTTCTACAGCGCTTTAACTATCTGCCATCACTTTCTACAGTGCTTGAATATTAAACTTGTGCTGCTTATTTCATGTGACAATTACCATAATTCTTGTTTTCTCTGTATATTGATGTCTGGCTCTGTGGCTGCAAAGGCGCCGAGTTCAAATCTCGCTGCAGGCAAATATGCACCCAGACAGTTCACAAATCAATGACAAACTACTGGATGTAAATACTGCTTAGGAAATCACCACAGCTAAGAAATGCTACGTTGATTGTTACGTTTTGAATAGGATATGATACCATTTTTTTTTAAATTCATATTCTTTACAGAATTTAGCAGGTCATTTAATGTGCACCTTTAGTGGTGATGAACGCTCTTTTCAACAGCAGACTTGAGTCTAATTTACTTATATTAGAGCTCTTTTATCATCAAATAATCATGGATTCAACTAACCACAACCTCCGAGGTATTTGGTTTGGTTACGTAAAAAGATACCTTTTTTGTTGAGGTACGTTCCTGTCAACCGTGGATGTTAGTCCAATGTGGTTATATCAGAACTTTACAACCATCAAAAAATAGTGGAGGTCGTGATTCCGGTAATCCAGTAACCACGACGTTCGAGTATTGTATGTTAAGACATGAATCTGGTAGATTGGTAGTTAATGACCACACCTCTCTTTTTGGAGAGGTGCGCCCTTTCAACCAGCGGATAACAAAGTCCAATTAGGTTATAACAGGACGCTCTACTATAAAATATTAGACGTAACAAAGACTCCAAGTTGGTTATGAGTATCTGTGGTTATGACAGATTTTTATCTGTTAGGTCCTCTAGTTTTTGGGTTTTTTTAACGTTAATATTCCATCTTTTACAAAGTCGTATCTACAGTTAAGAAACAGCGCCTATTAATTTGTCTTCTCATGAATGTTAATAAATAGAACTTAAATTAAACAAAAATGTCACGTGATTACCGTCAATGAGATGTCAATAGCCAATGTTGTTTGGATGTCGCCCTTAGCTAATTATATAAAATACATGTAAATAGTTTATGTAAGAATGTAATTATCGCCCTTAGTCAACAGTAAAATAAAAAGTGAACATACATGAACCCCAATACGCTGTGAGTGTGTTATCTAGAAGATTCACTATTGTTTCACATAACCATCCTCAGTGCATTTCAAGTAGACTCACAAGTGATCAGTCTCTAGTGACAGGTGACGAAATGTATGCAGATTGATTACTGCATAGGCCTATAGTTCGTTGTGTATAGGGCCTACAGTTTACATAGGTCTCGTACAGTAACTACTCTAATAGCCTTCGTCTACTCGTGCTATAGGAATTAACGGTGATCTCGTGTTAATTCTCGGATTAGAGCACTTGCCTATTCCGTGGGTTGTCTCGTATATACGATTCAGTGAAGAGGGATTTTAACCTTAGAACATAATTAAATAGAATAACAAATGTAATTTGATCGTTTTAGTGAGAAATTCCTTCTTTGTGATGACCTTATTTTAGCGAAACATCGATAAGGGGGAGAGGGGGTGTTTAGCCACTCTTGCAACATTACTGTTACTAAATGCCATCTTGTGATTTGCTGGGGGGGGGGGGGTTGTTGAACCTCCCAAACCCTCCTTATCTACGGGATTTCTTGCCATGCGTGTTGTAGGCACCTACGAGATGACGAAGAGGGTTTGAGGGTGGAATTGGCTATTTCATCCCATAGAGTGATACAGGTCACGCCGAAGTTGTATGTGTCAGGCCAAAATGCACAGATATCGCAATCAATCAATAAACAATGATAATGAATTCCGTTCAACGGACTGCATACTGCTCATCTTCAGGAGTTTGAGAATGAAAGTAGAAGATTACTTGCCAACAACCTAATGTAATATCAGCCTGGAATATGCTAAACATAGCCAAACTTTATCTTGCCGACTTGCCTGGCTATATAAAGATAATTGAGCACGGACTGATGAATATTGTGTATGGGGTAATATTTAGTTGTTACAGTATTGCAAACAAACACCATTAAGCATCAGTAACCAGACAACGCAAATAGTTTATTTGTCTAAGGCAGGGTTTCCCAACCTTTTTTTTTCGGTTGAACCCCCCCCCCCCCCCATGTAATACATAGATATTTTGTTATATTCAACAACTGAATTATTCCTAAATGAAGCCTAATTACAACGTGTTCGAATTGCCCACTGCCCCCTCTGTGGGGCAGCCCCACGCTGGGAAACACTGGTCAAAGGAGAGTATTATCTGAAGTCGTGGTGGCAGGTTTACCTGAACCTCAAACTATGTTAACTTTTATAAGCATAATCTAGAATGTAATAAAACTGGGCTCCAAATTCACAGTTGAAAAAAAAGTTGCGTCTCGCTACAAGAGGTATAAATTAAACGACCGGACATGTGTATCGCTTGTAAAGCTTGCATGGTTTGAAAACTACACCGGTGATATTTGGTAGCTGCGGTGGTGTAGTGGCAAAGTCACTCGATAGCTCACCCGGTTTCTAGTTTACTGTATATAATAATCAAGAGGCTAATGAGTATGTAACAAAATGGCGAGGTAGCTGATCAGCTATAAGCAAATCCTCGTGACCAATGTCATAATCAGATACAACTGTGCATGTTTTTGTGTGTTATTGATGTTTACAGTACACATAATCAGATACAACTGTGCATGTTTTTGTGTGTTATTGATGTTTACAGTACACATAATCAGATACAACTGTGCATGTTTTTGTGTGTTATTGATGTTTACAGTACACATGCCTTCCAGTACGTGCTGCAGGTAAAATGTTAGTGGTTCACGAGAAATGTACATACCTGTGCAGTTTGTGTGTTGTTGTTTATGTGTCGTTCGACCGGTCCATATACATAGTAGTGTGGGAGCATAGGCGTTGAAAGTCTTACCTAAAATCACATCCTGTTTAGGGATGATTGTGGCCGAAGACGGAAAACGTATTGACTCGTTGCGAGGCGAGTATGTGCCATCTGAGCTCACCTGGTTGCCACCCAGTTGTTGTATTATGGTTTTTCTGTAATAAGCAATACTGGAAGCTTCTATATTAGGTTTTTTCCCATATCCCAGGACTACCTTTCACTTTTTAAGAAATCTTCGCTAATCCGAAATTTTTTGTACTTTGTGGCACAACAAACTTCGTGGAAAGAGAAGAAAAATAACTAGCTAACGTTGTTCTAACAACACTTCATTTGAATAAAGATTTGTTAAAGGAAATAAAGATCAAAGAAATAAAGTATTTTGTACATACTAAATGACATGACACCTTGTTGGAGACCTTACTTGATGGTAAAGTCGAGGAGAGGCGAGCAAGAGGTAGGCAGAGATACAAGTGTTAAACATCATGAGATTGACAAGTTACAGTTACCACCAAGACAAGATACAGGGAATGTTAGATGTCTGTTTCAGTCAACCTTCGTTGCGAAGACGGCATTTGATGATGACGTCACTATGCCGCTTCATTCCTAGTTACAAAATGGCTACCATATCTACGCTGTACATGCTTTGGCGGATAAAAATGTAATACTCTTGCTACAGATGGGAGGAGTACTCCTGGATGAAAGGATATTTCCACAGGAACATGCTGTGCGGATAAAAATATATGCGCACAGGCACATGTTATGACATTAGCCTAATAGACTGAGGGAAGGGTCCATTGAAAGTGCTTCTCTAACAGTGCGACATCATTTGAAAATCTATCTTGCGCATGTTGCGATCTAAGCTACAGGCGAAAGTTAACCTGTACTATAGAAAGTTAGCACATACTGACCCTCTTCTTAACTCCAGTCTGTTCCCACCCACATAACTCTCCTAACCAGCTCGTACAACCGTCCTAAATAAATTAATATTTAAATAATAAATACCCGTATATCTGATAAATAGAGCCAAGGGAAATAATCAAAATAAATAGAAAGTTTCAAACCCCGCAAAAAAAGTAGGTTCAGAATATTGGAAGAACTCTATAGTATATTATTTATTTATTAAATTGAGCTTTAGAGAGCTGTTGAAAGGATCAAAAATGAGAAAAGCATTTGAAACAACTGGAAGATATATATCATGAAAATATATAATCATGAAAAGATTATATATAAAGATCTAAAAAATCCCATTCTTACAGGTTAAAATAGCACGAATTAGGATGGATCTGCCACCTTTATTGAATCCAAGAGGGTCAGATATGGACAGGTATGGGAACTAAAAATTAGGGATCCAGACACCTGGAAATACCCAGTCAAGTGGGATAAAATTAGATAATAATTGAGGAATTTCTTCTGCATTCATTCTCAAAATTCTGCAGATTGGCAAGATATCGTCTAGAAAAAGGAATGTGTTGTGCCATGATTTACAGTTTGATTGATATCTGCGCTATTTGACCAGACAATCCGAGTGCAACATGACAGGTGGTGCCTGAACTGGGGATTCAAGTGGAACCAGGCCAGGAAGAAAATAGTTGATAGGATTATCTGGTCTTCTTCTAAAAAACAAGGAAGACTATGTAAGTAAGGTTATTAGGTTTGGATTGGAATGAAAACAACAAAAAATTCTAGGTTTCAAATTTTTGCTCAGGGTCAACACACACCTTTATTACACACACATATTATATATAAATAAAGTACATTTTTTTCTATTGTGTAAGATGTTAACAGCCATGATAACAAACTGTAAGCTGTGAGAGTGTGCTCATCATTAGAAGATGCCACAAACAGAACTGAACACTGCACAAATTCAGAATTGTAGACCTAAGGAAGGTCCTCAAGTACTACATCGAGGGTGATTTATGCATGCAGTGTTTTTGCCTGCTCAAATCACTGTCTGGTCCGATCATGCAGGATCAATTTTAGGGGGAATATGGTTGATACTTTTGATTGCTTCAGTGGTCATTGGTTAAGAATACAAAAAAATGAAGAATGATTTTGGTATGTGATCCTAAAATGAAGCCCAACTTTGAAAATCTGTCTACATTGGTTTCTTTAGAATAAGTTGTTGGTAACGAACAGATGTCTTGAAGTTTTTTTGGGTTTTGTTTGTATAATGCAAATTATTAAAGAAGTGCTGTGTTTATTACCATAAAGAACTGCATTGAATAAAAAAGGGACTAAACAAAACTACTCACAACACTGTGAATAACAATAATATTTTATTAAAATACATTCACTACAATGAGGCACTAAACAAAACTATTCATTATAACGATGAATAAAAACTGAGAAACGATTGAAGTGTTTACACCTAGTAGCAGAATTGATATAGAAAACAATGATGTATGTATATTAAGAGTCTCCATGCCTTTTTATGTGTATTCCTGCCACTAAGCAGGACACAACACTTCACTATGGAAACATGTGTGTACACATTTTCAAAGTCCTGTTTTATTTTAGGATCACATCACTGACTTCCAACTGAAAGATGAAGATGCTACACTGAGCATGAACAAGATTATAATTAAAATTGAAATGAGCAGAAAATCACATGCACGAACGGATGAAATATTTAACAAGCAAATCATCACCATTCATCATGGTGGATGAGTATTTAAAAGTCTGTACTCAGTTTTATCTTCTGCTGTTGCAGACACAGTGAGGTATATATTCATCCATTTTCAGCATAATTGTATTTGTGGGGATGGAGGGAGAGAGGGTGTTACAGTGGAGGTTGTGGCAGAATGGCTGGAATACCAGCCTGATGTTTAAATTATGTTTGGCACCTGGATTTGCATCTTTCAGATTAATTTTTTTTTTTAATTTAAAAAAAAATTCTTCTTGTACACATTGCGACTGCTAATGGCAAAGCAATCTATATTTCCACTGCCTATAAAAAAGTTTCTTTGTACTACTTATGTAACAGGAAAACAGACATTAAGTTTTTTTTATAGTCTTGTTACATAGGACATTACTTGAAGATGAAATAATCTTGACTTCCCAACAATATAATGTTGGGTCAAAGGGTATGAGCACATGAATCAATGGATCAGCAACCAACCAACAGAATAATCTTGAAAGATGAAAGAGTTTGGTAATCTCTGATGCCAACTATTCTTATCTCCTTCACTATCTGATTGAAGTAAGTTAACATCACAAATTCTTATTGTCACAAGTAAATGATAATCATATCTGAAGTTTCTGTTGTTTTGATCTCCAGGATTTACTAGCGATTAGCTATTAATTATTATGTGCAATCGGGTGGTTTTTCCATTCCAGAGGTTTACTTCATTTCCAGGAGACTCCAACTCTCAGCTGTGTGCCCTAACCAGGAGACTCCTGATCTCAGCTGTGTGGCCTACCCAGGAGACTCCTGGTCTCAGCTGTGTGCAATTATTTGAGAAGAGGTCTTCTATTCAGAGGCAGTAAATCACAGATGTAGCAAATCAACATTTAATCAAAGACCAAGCTCCAGTTTCAAAAAAGCCTTAAGTGAAGGGTCTTCTATATTTTCCAATGCTAATTTAACCCTTTCATCTCCATTCTTATAATACTCTCGCAGTTCTTCAGCATATTTTATCCACACACAATTGGCACACCCACTCATACAGCATGTGATTGGAGGTTCAGGTGGAGGACCCTTTCCAGGCACAACTGAAATAGTTTTTAAAGCAGACTGAGGTAGATTTTTCTCTGACATCATGGCTGATAAAGCTGGTTCTAAATGCTTTTCATCATCAGGAAGTGAAGCACTCAAATCTGAAACAATATTTTGCTTATTCACAACAGAAACTTGTTCATTACTGTTTTCATGTATTGTATCAAGTTCTGATGTTTTCTTTATTGAAATGTCTATTTTCTTATCAGTCTGTAAGTCAGTTTTGGAAAAAAATAATCTCCTATGTAAATGAGAATAATCATATTTTAGACTGCTTAAACTGCTTACATTTTCAACACATAAGTCGATTTCTGATTCAACTTGCAGTATAATTATTCTCCGTGTGATAGCCTGGGCAAACAGCTTGATTCCATGCCTTTGGCAGTACATTTTTATTTTATCCCATCTTATTCACTTTAGAAAATTCAAATAGAAGCTACTGTCAAACATGTAAGCTATTCTGTAATTTCTAACCATAAATACGGGCATAGAGTTGTCCACAAGATGAATGTTGGGTGCTCAGTACTTGCTTGTTACAGGCAGGAAAAGGCACTGGTCTTGTAACTGTTCAACAGATAGTGCTCCCATTTTATTCTCCATGCAAGGAATATAACGTTTTATAATTTATCTGAAAACATGTACAAACTAAGTCAGTGAGATATAATATGCTATCTAACACAAGCAATATGTTTCTATGCATGTTGTCTTAAATATTGTTCCATCTATTCTGTGGATGACTTTTCTCCATGCCATAATGTAAATTATTCAGTATACCATTTCTATTCTTTCTATTAGTTATAGAGTAAATTCAAATAAAATTTGCTGGCTGTACACAACATTTTGCATTTTTTAAGTTATTGTCAAATTCAAGACATGGGAATAACACCATATATGTACACGATCAGTCAAATTAGTAATTTGCCTTGTTAACCATTCTAATGACCATGGTAGCACAGCAACAACGATGGAAGTGTTGGGCCATTTGTACAAATAAAATGGTGACAATACATTTCCATTCACTGGACTACATCCTGCCAGAAATCTAGTATGGCCAATGTCCTGCTACAAGAGAGATCCTGCGGGAGTTTGATAATTAAATACATTTTTTTAAGATGTAATATTTTCAGTCAATAAATCAAAGAGTCCCTGTCCTGTACCATCATTACTTGACATAACTGAAAGTAATCAGTTCCAGATAACTTGCTATTCAGAATGTAGCACTCAACCATGGACATCAAGAAATACTAGCAGGACTAACTGCTGCATTATAGTAAGGGTTAGTTGTCAATAATAATAAACCCATAACCCGTCAGGGTCATAGGAGTGTCACAATGAGACATTTGGTGTAGAAAGATCTCCATGCATCTCTACCATCCTGATGAGTTTGGAAACCTCACACTCTGTCCATTCTTTAATATTTAATAATATTTAACATGCCTCGATGACAAAAGATGTTCTTTAAGGTACAGTGGAGGGAGTAAGAAGACAAAGTGACCAGAAGAAGACATGGCAAAAGATACCATCTTTTGTCATCGAGGCATGTCTCATCACATGCCCATACCATCAGAGTTTTATTTCCTTAAAGATTTCCTTTTTGAACCAATTTTCACTAGTATAGCTAGAATTGCATGATGGCATAGAAAGATTGTTGGTGCAGGGGGCGATAGAGGGCAGAGGCTGACCAAGATGTCATTGGACAAGAGATATTCTGGAATGCATGCACGTCGCTAGAGGAAGCGGGACAACTTGACAGAGCCACAGAGATTTCAGGAGATTCATAAATTAGACTACCTTCTGGAGAGAATACATGACAACAATAGCTAGAAAACAAGTCCTTCTCCAGTTTAGTCATTAGCAAATTTCATGAAGTGTCACTTATCTGATTTATCTGTGCTTTTCATTGTCTGGTAACAATGTATACATAGAGCGAGAAATGATTGTATCAGACAAGATGAATGACACCAAGATCCAACATGCAAGCATGTTCTGGAGAAAAAACTCAGCAAATACTGTACAGGAAATCAAGGCAATGTATGTTGATAACAAACCCTTATTTTCACACTAGTAGTTAGGTCATTCTTGTATTTCTAGATTTCTGTGGATCACCTAGTATGTTTTGGCTGTATGGTTATGAATCAACATTGTTGCGCTCCAAGCAAAACCCATAGGAGTCTTTCCTGACAGATGATAAATGGTATGCATGCTGATGGTTTCTTTGGCTAAGAAATTTTGTATAGGTGCTCCTAGTCAAAGTGGTGCTTGTGATATCTTGGTCACTGCTATTTTATCATACATAATGGACCATTGGAACCACTTTCACACTATGGGAACTTTAGAACCTGCATTCATTAACCTATGCCATAAATTCTTTTAAATCTTTTGGAAGGCCCAGAAGATCATGTAATCAACACCTGACAAGGAATTTAAGTCTACATACACTGAGATGGCTGCTGGAATGGAGAGCGGAGCACTTATGGGAATGCCCAATGTACTGTGAAGCTTGTTTCTAATCAAGAATAAATTATGTTGATACCTCAATCTATATCTTTGCTCTCTCTTTTATACTTTTATATCTCTGTCCTCCTTTTTAGTTGTTGGGGTCCATGTTCTCTACAAGTGTTTAGAATAGCTGGATATCACATGCCACTATCAAGTATCCGATAGTCTGCATCCAATTGAATGTACTATCACTGTTTTAGAATTGTTTTTCATGTTCCTTGTGCAACTGTACTTTCTCTACGTTATCTACCCACACCATTCTCGCCTCTGTCTTTATGTTACATTCCTGACCTGTCAGCCCCCACATAGCTGACATATAGTCTTCGCTTAATGTGATGGTTCCCATTCTGTGTTAGTCCCCATCTTGATAAAAACCACTTTGTTAAAACATTCATTTAAAACTGCTATTTAACAATGTTTATATTATTATTTTTGCTACATTTACTTACCAATTGGTGTACAGCTTTACTGCAGTCACTTTACTCAGTGTAATATAATGGACTCATATTGCCAGATTTTCAGTTTCTATTTCTACTCTGCTAACTCTAGAGAAATTGATCTTTATCCAATTGTCACACTGTATTAGCTTTTAATGTCACTGGCAACTATCTGAGTAGGTAGTTCCATGCAGTTTGGCAAAAAATCGGTAGGAAGGGAGTTTAGATTTTGGCCCTTTTGTCTACGTTCCTAGTACAGTGGACAGACAAAATATGTTTGTAATAACAGAAATTCACAATATACAATAAAAACAATATAGAATAAATATAATTTGGGATTATGAAAAAGTGTTGTTATTGGCCTATAATGCAATTTGTAATAAAGTAATGCGATATAGAGGGATTCCACTGTACTAAATGTCATGTTCTCATTTGCTAAGGGGGTTAAACACCCCTCCCTTCTTACATACAGCCTTAGTTCTATTTCTTGTGGAACAGTCTGCTGGGTCTGAAATTTTGCAGTGTTTTTCTTGATTACATCTTGAATATTTTTATTTTTATTTGATCATCTTTTAGAGCTAATAGAGTAGACAGCCATTTACAGATACCTCACAGATAACTACCAACAATTATTGGTGGTAAACCACTTTATAACTTGCATTATGCCGATGATATCACATCTTTTGGCTGGTTCTGAATCTGAACTCCAGGAACTCCTCAAAGTTGGAAGAAGTTAGTCAGAAATATGACATGGAAATTAGCAAGATATTGGTGACTAGTGAAACCAAGAAAGATCCCATGAATAGGCATATAGCCTATGGTTAAACGGTAACAATCATGAAGTTACCACCTTCAAATACCTCTGGTCGCAAATATGTGATGTCAGCCAGTTCCTTTTTTGTCAAGTTTGGCACATAGGGCAAACATCATAGTTCTCCATGCCTGTTGACTTTAATTCATTCATAAATGTTCTTCTGAGCGTTGTTTTTGGTCTTCCCTGATTTCTTTTCCCATCTGGTGTCTACATGAAGACTTGTCATGGAATTATGTCTTCCTTCATTCTAAGTATGTGGCCGATGTATATTCAGCAGCGTTTTCTGATGATGGCAACTTGGGAAATGAGATTAGCTAAGACCTGAGATGACGGCTCCCAAGGAAAGCTTCAATAGGATTTGGAAGTACGATCAATGAGTACCAGTAAAGTAAAGATCAATCTATTCAGATAGTGCTAAGTTACAGTAAACATAGGGGCCTATGGATGTGAAAGTTGGATACTTGATACTCAATGCAGACAGAAAGATTCCAGTCTTTTGAGGGAAAAAAACCGAAAAAGTGCTACAGACAATTGTTAAGACTTATTAGTTATATGCTTACTATATAATTGTTACATATTGAAGACAAATATATTTGTCCGTAGCAAATAAAACTCGCTGGTTATCAATAGGCACTTTTTTGGCAATGACGAAACAGCATTAATTCATAATTAATGTTTACTTTTTTTGTGTGCCGACGCATGACCGGGCTTCAGCAGAAAGGCCGATCAATATATTTCATGAAAATCGGAAACTAGTTCATGTTTTAGTTGACAGGTCTCAATACCTTCATCTGTCACGGCTGACGACACTTGACTACATCATGTACTAGGACTAAGCACAAAATTGTGAATAACATGCGAGTGTAGTAGTGTGGCAACCCTACGACCCTGACGCGTTATTTATGCCATACTAGTATGGCCCATAGTATAGAGTATAGACTATAGTTATGTATTTTTATTATTCGCAGATAAACTTTATAATAAATCCATTAAAGCAATATCAACATATAGCAATGTTATATACCTGCAATCCGCTTAAATTACGTCAATTTGATTATCTACATTTATAGATGAACATTTTATAAATGTCGACAAATATGATTAATCGAAAGAAAAACAAGATTACTTTCGTTCTCTTTGGGTTTGCAGTTCCGGTATTATTCGGAAATTTCCGCTAGCAACTATTTTTTTCTGACTGATAACACGGCATCACAAACAACAAAAAAAAGCACACACAAAAAAAACGAGGTAATGTCAATCACAAAGACAGAAAGAAACATGTATTCTCATCGATGACCAAACAAGAGGAAATAATTCACTTATATTATATTAGAAGCATCATATCATCAAATGGGGAAAAATTTTAATAAATCCAGCAATACATAGCCCCTAGGCCCTAGATAATGCAACATCATTCGTCATGGACAACGACAGCACAAGACAAACGTAAACTTATGAAAGCAGAAAAATGTTTACTTGCGCAGAGTCCTATGAATATCGCTAGGAGACGAGTGAGAAATTCTACTTCTGCCTTCGTTCTCAAACTCCTGCAGATTAGCAGGATGTAGTCCAGAGTACGGAATGCGTTGTGTCATGGTTTACATCATTGCTGCGATATCTGCGCCTTTCGGTCTGACACATCCTACTTCAGCATGGCTTTGGGTCACTGACCCTATATGGGATGGGACAGCCAACTCCATCCCATAGCCTCCTTAGTCGCCTTTTACGACATGCGTGTAAGGTAAACAGTGTAGCTATTCTTTGCTCCCCTTTCGGTCCCCTGCGACACAAGGGCGAGAGTGAGAAATGAAGACATTAGACAAAGTACCGGTACTACTCCAATCTTGGAATATATTAAGAAACAACAGATAAAATGGTTTGCACACATCAGCAGACTACTACCAGACATCAAGCTATGCTGCAAAGATACAGTGAAGGTAAACCTAGAGGCCGACCACGAAAACGATGGACCACCGAAATATATTCAGCACACATGAGGGCCATCTCCAGAAAACTCTTCTACCCCTGACGCTGAAAAGCAACAAAGTGTTTAGCGAATATATATATTCGTCATTCTACGTACAATTCTCGGAGTAACGAGATAAACGCAGAAATGAACACATCAGAAGACTGACTAATCAACACAATGACAATCCTAGATTGCATCAGAAGACAACAGATTACGTGGTTTTCAAATACTTCCAGTCTACCATCTGACAGCTTACCTCAAAAAGCATTCCTATAAGGCACGATTGTTACAAAGCCAGGGCAGACGATGCAAACGATGGATTGCAGAAATAAAGGAGTCCACGAAAACACAAAGATATACGAAGCACATTAAAAAGCCATGTCAAGATAATTCTGCTCATGACGCTTCAAGACCCAATGGGGTAGGCTATACAGCGAAAAGAAATAAAGAAAAGAACATGACAACCAGTGAAACATATCTTGGAGTATCAACAGAAACTAGTAAATTAACGTCGAGTAAAGCATTACCATATATAGGCCCTAGTAAATACATGAATTTATGTTCATACTTGCATTTGGCCTGTGTGACTGCAGCCCCAATATTTCCGGGTTGTTGAATTGTATCTGGTACTATTTTCTACAGTACTTGAACTAACTGATATCATTGTCTATTGTACTTGAACTATCTGCTATCACTTTCTAGAGTACAGTACTTAAATAGTTAACCTGTACTGTTTATTTCCTGTGACAATTACCACAATTTTTGTTTTATCTGTATATTGATGTCTGGCTTTGTGTCTGCCAAGGTATCGAGGTAAAATCTCGTTGCAGGCAACTATGCACAAGGACAGTTCACAAATCACTGTCAAACTATTGAATGTAAATACACCACAGTTAAGAAATGATGTGTTGATGGCTACGTCCTGAATAGAATAAGCTACTAATATTTTTTTACAAAATCCATATTCTTTACAAATTTTAGCAGGCAATTTAATGTGCACCTTTAGGGATTGAGGTACACTTTTTTCAACCGCACACTTGTCTAAATTACTTTAGCCTATATTAGAGCCCTTTGATCATCAAACAATAATGGATTCAACTAAACCACAACCTCAAAGTATTTGATTTGGTTACATAAAATGTAGGGCCTACCTTTTATGGTGAGGTTTGTTTCTGCCAACTGTGGATGTTAGTCCAATGGGGTTATATCATATCTTTTCCCGCTTGTTGAACTATTTGTTGTGTGTTATTATGTGTGTCTTTAGTGATTTGCAAAACTTTATTACCCTATTCCTGGATTGACCTCTTGGATTTCAGTTTTGCACAGTAAGTATACATTGTTGAATTATCCATGGCACTAGTTAGTTATCTCTACGTCTTTGGCTTGCTAGAGATTGTCCATGACGACAGTGTCGATAGCATGCACATCCATCATTAAAGATGGAACCAAAGAAAGAAAAGCTCCGGGCAGTTCGTGTCTGACAGTATAGACATCAAGTAGCAAACAAAAGAAAGAAGGTACAATACTGTAATCCCACCCAGTAACGCTTAGGGTTATGACCCGGCTATGCCTAATAGCTGTATTGAGTGAACTCGGTATACTATAATAGGCCATCGGCGGGAATTCACTTTACAAGCTATGGAAATAATTAAACCTACATAGAAATATATTATTTGAGAAATGTTAAATATCTTGTATATTTTACGGTGAAGTGACCAATTCTGTGGTTTTTTTTTGCCATACTTAGCAAACCGAGTAATTGTGTTTTTTCAGCTCAGCCAAGTGGAGTAGGCTATGTTGGATGGGAACACAGTATGTCTATGAATTTTGAAGCAGTCTCTCGAAGCCATAGGAGTTGTTAGTGTTTACTATTCATCTAGCTCAGCGAATACCAATTTTGTGTGTGTTTTCCATAGACCCCCTTCTCGCATAATGTTGAATTTTCCTTAACATATTAACTAGAAATGCCTATTTGACAGCTGACACAGAGCTGCCCATTTTAATATGATTTTTGTTTGTAGAGTGGACAACTGCACAAAACGAATATACAATTTGTATTCATACCTTTGTTGAAAGTACACCTCGGCACCCACATGTTTCTCTTGCTGACACGAATCCAATGTAAGTTGAAATCGATCCTTGGGGCCTATGTAGACCACTTTTATAACCTTTGTTCTAGCTTTTGTTTTGATAACAGAAGGGACTGCAGTAAAACTTATGTTTTGGCTCTTTTCAAGCTGACAACTTTGGAGATAAGTATTTAAATTTTTACAATTTTCAAATGTATCTCATTTTACTTGCATTTTCTTATCTATTTTCATTTTGTACTTTTTTCTGTGCACTTTCCCCTCCTTACTTACACTATCTTCTCCTCACACCCTCTTCTTACCTGTCATGCTACTCTATCTTTGCTTCTTCCGTCATCCATTCGCTATTGTCCTCGCTCCTTCCTATCACAACCATGTTTGTCTCTGTGTAAGATTTTACTGTCTTTTGTTTGTCCTGATGAAGGCTTTTTAGTCGAATCGTCGTCTGTCACTGTCTCGTTGTTAGGTTGTTTTATGACATTTTGGTAACACTTATACATATTTGTGTTCATTTTGATATTTGTCCGGTGTTACTCCAGCCACCCATTTCCTGTTCAGTGTTGTTACCCGACACTGGAACATTTATCCCTATCAATAACGACCTGTAGTTAAATGATTTTGTGTTTTGCTATAGTCCCCTATGCTTCCAGTGATTTAGAAAGCATTATTACCTATTATTTTCACCTAGTTGTAGGCTTTATCATATACGCTTATGTTTGCATGTATATTAACTACTGAATAAATCATAAATTCAATTCACTACTGAATCCAAACTTTTTATTTGATACAATACAATAAAATAATACATCAAGAATTATATACAATTTAAAAACAAATAGAAAAATAATTTAGGCCTACATTCAAAATGAGTTATCAAAAATACATGAGCTTGCATAAATGCATAGTGTGACAACATTACAAGGTACATCAGTTAATTCAGCGACAAAAGATTACAGTTTAAACAAAATTAAGATTGGGTAAAAAGTTTATATGACAGCAGGGGTAAATATTGACATAAGCATAAGTGAATATCGAGAATGTGCGATTTGGTAGCGAGAATAGGCATAGACCATAGATACAACCTAACAAAGATTTCAAATAGAACACTGAACCAACATAGCACCGGAACCATCAGAAGCTACACCCTAAGAAATTTATTAACGTTGAGATCTGAGCCCCTATGGACATATCCGGTGTGCGAAAAGGATAATGAACAGACCTAATCTAACCTAAATGTGTACTTAAAGCATTGATGATTTAGAAACATTGAGAAACTATGAAACCGACGTGAGCAAAAATAAAAAGTGCTAAAGTGCATAGGGAAAATATATTCTAAATATAAATATATGTGGCAAGATGAGAACATTGAAAAATCTATATTGGTATTGTGAAAAACCAATAGGTCCTACCTTAACACTGCTCGTATGTTGGTGGCTCCGAAAGGGGAGAAATATATGGCAAACATATCATAAGAGTTGATTAAGGAGGTAATTTAGGGTAGAGTTGGTGTTCCCATCTAATAGAACTATAGGGTCAAAGTGACTCGGAAGTCATACTGAAGCTGGATGTATTAGGAGAAAGGCAGAAACATCACAGTTAAGCTGTAAACCATAATACCACATTCTGTTATCTAGACTACATCCCGATAATCTGCAGAAGTTTGAAAATGCAGAAGAAGAAAAATGTGCTGACACAAATTTCAGATGTGAGTAAAAATAAATGTGATTAATTTAATACTTAAAAATAAGTGATGAATTTTAAAAATATGATGCAATAAGAATGAATTTAAAAATATACAACAGGACATAGTTTGGCTAAATTGAGACAACTTATTATTAAGCAGCTTAGACGTTATATACGAATGCCTAGTCCCCTTCACAATAGGTCTACAGTGACACTCAGACAACATTCTTAGTTGAGCAATCTGGTTGTATCATTTTTGTCCACACTTTTTCAGCATGTAGACTTCATCAGATTTTTAACAACAGCTGTCTGCAACAACAACAAAATAATTCATTTTATTTTCTTGATGGTTAAAGATAATTACAGTAGAAATTCGATTATCTGAATTCCAATTAACAGAGTACCCAATTATCCGAATCGAATTTGGGTGAAATAATTTGAGAGCGTTAGCGGACGTGGTAGAGAGGTTCAGGGGCAGCGCGCACGTGCCGTTACTATGGTATGTAACTGGAGTTATTAATAGCAGCGAAGCAATGAGTCGTTGTCCTCTACTGCTGTGCAGATCGAAATTTGTGTGTGTGGTCACTTTGGTTCGGGCTCTATTCAATTTTCACTGTTCGCGCTATTCAGATTGCATTGTGTTTACCGTTTCATTGTTTAGTGTTAGTTTTTTTCATTGCTGGATTAAGTGCAATGAGTAGAAATCGTAAATGTGTTGTTTTGTCATTCAGTGATAAAGTGGTAATTATTAGTTTAATAAAGGTGTTCCTGGAAAGCAACTGGCAGAGAGGTTTGGCATGGAAGCGGCTACGATCTCTGATATTAAAACTAACAGTGAAAAATGTTAAGGTTTGTGAGTGCATTGCAAACAAAAGATGGATGTTCATCTAGAAAAGTTACTTACATATTAACTTACTGTATTTTTATCAATAAAATTCCGTCTATTTCAATATATTCTTGTATGTATTTCATGTATTTACTGATTTGTTTCATTCCTGAGGTATATCCAATTATCCGAATTTTCGATTATCCGAATCTACCAGATCCCCAATTAGTTCGGAAAATCGGACTTCTGCTGTACATGAAAACGGCAAGTATGTAGCATTTATTGCATTTACGAAAAAAAAATATTCAACAATTAGAGCTGAAAGTAATCAATTTAAAAACAAATAAATAAAGCAAACTTTAGTAGAATAATAGTAAAATCCCATTTTTAACAATTATGTTGGTATCGAAGAAATATGTAGGGTCTATATACCGGCAATAACAGAAAATCGCTGTATCAGCCCTACAGCATAAAAAAAGTCATACAGCACAAACAATAAAAATATAATTGAGGATTTTAAAGTGTAAATAAGGAAATTTATTATAACGTGATGCGCTATAGAGTGATTATAGTGTAGCATAAAAAAAGAGGTTGATACTATTATATAAAATGGCTCTATCAAGGAGCCAGAATAACAGTTGTTATAATAGTCACTAGATTAAACAATTTAACATATCAAATTCAAGTTTTACTATTTATACTTTAGTCCAATCCACGTAATTATAAATTGGTACCCAACTTTCTGAATGCATTGGGAACTGATATGAAATATATCTGATCCCCACGGTTGCAAGCCTTCACTCTTTTTCCCCCTGTTGTGATATGTGCATATCTTCTTCAGCTGTGTTGTGTCTGTATAAAGGGTGTTAGTGATGGAAGTATTTGGTGGTAGCAGTTGTTTTCGGAGGTCTTGTAGTCCATGGCATTCAATAATGTGTTTTACTATTTTTCATCCTCTTGTCTGTTTCAGTGGTTGCAGCCATTACATTATGGTTTCAACCATAGTTTTATGGTTTGCGGTAATTTGTTGTAGGTGTTTAAGTTGTAGGCCTATATGTTTTGCTCGTAGTATAAATATTTGTAGTTTTATCTTTGCGGTTTAGCCTATTTATGTTGTCCTGTGAATTTGGTTGTGACATATCTACATATAGCACTCTTTTTTGAGTCAGTGTCCCATCGCCACTGTTTACTGTTTTAAAAATCCATTATTCACAGTTGTTGCTGATAATGTGTATAGTTCTAAGGTTGCTGGCAATTCCTGGTTGGGGCATACTTGCTCCCTTTTTTATACCAGTTTATCACAACTTTCACTCCCGCTGACACACATGTGACCTGGTATCCACTGTAGTGTAGTATTGATGCCGTAAGATGTACCTATTTTTGTAGCTTGAAGTATGTTGCTTATAGTTTTCCCTGTTGTTTAATTCTTGCTTAGGCACTTTCATGTTGGGTTATTTTTCTAGAGCTTGTTTTCAAACTCAAGAGGGCTGATCCAACAAAGTAGGGTCTGGGACCAGGAACACCATTTTCCAACTAGCATGATGCTGCTTTGACTTGACTTTTCCCAGACTTCCATCTATTGGTCAGTGAATCAGAGTCGTGCTTCATCACTTTCCATTCCCTGGGATTATCATATCCTGAATTGGATGGTTTCACCCCAGGTTTCCTTTTTCTCCAGTTGGTTTCTGGGTGTCAGTTTGACATACAGCATCAAATAAATGGGATCTTAACAGCCCCGGTCACAGGACCTAGGTTCTATGATGGAGTGCAGTGCCACAAGTTTGACACCCTCAACTCCAGGGGAGGGGGGTGAATGACAACAGGATATTACAACATAAAAACGTAACTGTAGAGATAGAATGTTGGTAGGATTGTCATTAAAAAAGGCCTCACTATACAATCATATCTTCTAGAAATATGTTGCATGATGGCTGGTCTGGTAGTTGCCACCCGACCTTCCGTATGCTGATAGGAGGGTCTGGCCCGTCTTAGTTTCTCTGGTGGCTGGACTAGTCATTTCCACGGCAAGGGGCTGGCCTCAATGGGAACAGAAATCACAACAAATTGTTTTTTTCCCCAAATGGTTGTTATGAAGCACAAGAAACAGTTTTTTATTGCAATTGTAAAATATATTTTACTATCAGTTTAGCTGTTATCAATTTATCAAACTTACACATTGCATCTATTGTCAAACCGTTCACTACTTCTAACATGATAAAAGAAATTCAATATTGAGTTTTTGTGAGAGTTTTACTTAGCATACGTGCTATCAGAGGACTAATCTGAGATCGAATCTGAGTTTAGTTACCTTCCCCATGATTCCTACTGTAATGAGGACCGTATTATTAGAAGACTAATTATTGGAAGACTATTGGAAGCAGAATCAACCCTTTTTATCTGCAGCCTGCTTGAGATTACAAGAAAGTAACAAAAATGCACTTTCTACAAGAATTCTCAGCACAATACAGACATTGTGTAAAATCCCTTAGAGGTGTCATTAGAGATGAGAAAGAGTTCTGCAGTGCTATATAACCCATATACTAACATGTGAGTGCGAGTCTGGGACAATAAACAATAAAATATTAGACACTTGGACAGCCTGGCACGGCAAGGAAACAACAACGACCTTGATACATAAAACTGTCGACAGAGAGCTGTGGAGAGCCATGACCGCCTACGCCAGCCGGCATGGCACCTGATGATGATGTGTAAAACCGTCATGAAGACTTATGAGAGCTTTAGAAAACATCTCCATAAAATAAAATGTCACGAGACATACCAATTAGAAGCTGAAAGTACATCTTTGCTGTGAAGTATGAGGAGCTCCGAGCAAGAATGACAAACTTATACTGCCTCTGGATTATATCATTTATACAAGAATGAAAACTGAATTTTTCATGATATTTTATGACACAGCATCTATGCATTTCTTAATTTCTAGATCACACAGATCTGTGCATAGAGTACATGATCAATTAAACATTTATGGTAGATACAATATTTACTTACCTTTTGTCTGGTTCCAGCTTTTATAGACTTGCTTAGTTTTGGTGTAGCCGTAGCCTTTGTAGGCTTGCTTGATTTTGGTGTAGCTTTAGCTGTAGCCTGTTTAGTCTTGCTTAGTTTTGGTGTAGCTGTAGCTTCTGTAGCTTTGCTCAGTTCTGATGTAACTGAAAACTTTGTATTCTTGCTTATTTTGTGTGTAACTTTTGTACTCTTTATTTTTTGTGTAACTGTAGCCTGTGTAATCTTTCGTTTTGGTGTAGCTGTAGCTTTTGTAGTTTTTTGTTTCGGGGGTGTTGCAACCACTGGACTTTCAATTTTTTTGGAAGATTTCTTCTTTGCCAATTTAACATCTTTCCTCTCTGAAGCTATTTTTGACTCAATTTCTGGAGATTTTGTAGCTATCTTTCTAAGAGCCTTTACTTTTTTGGGGCTAAGTTTTCCTGATTTTGAAGACTTTGATATGGATTGATTTTTGACAACTGTTTTTGACACCTTTTTCTTGAGCAGCTTATTCTCAGGTATTGCAGACTTCTCTTTTGTCCCTAATGCTTGTTGCTTATCTTTATCCCGCTGAGAATGGAGAACTCTGTTGAGTAAGAAATAACCTTTCATACCAGTATCTTCAGAAGATTTTGGCCGTATGATTTCCTTTCCTTCTAACCCTTTCAAAAATGCCTTTTTAAATCTAATATTGGAGAAAGTTTCTTGTGAACTTGGATATCTCTCAGCAATATAGCGTTTCATGCCCTGTTTAAAAAATGTTAGTGGAATTTTAGGTTCTTGTAGGAGATTTATGATTTAGTATATGTAGGTCTACTATTATATATGCTTAAAGAACATTGTAAACGGTAAGTCATAGTAAATATGTTTTGAATATACACAGAGGAAACTCAAATATTGTGGTAATAAATGAAGCTAATGGAAAACATGACACCAGGTAAAAGTGAAACAGTCATGCAGGATGCTGATAATTTATAGATATCTTAGCAACATAAAAAGGAGGGAAACAGATGGACGCCAGGATTGGTATAAAATTAACAATATGAAAGTTTGATTTAAATATATGTCTATCGTTTTAATCCTTATCTGCCTTGTAGCATCACCAGTAGACGAGTTCTGGAGATGGTATTTTTGTGTTCATTAAACATTGTTTTCTAGGATTATTTAATGTGTACAATCCATATTGGTTGGCCTCTGGTTTTGCATCCATGGTGATTGTAAAGTACTGATTTTAAGGAATGCTATCTATTAGTATTCTTGTGGTCTGTGAAAACCATTTAATCTGTTTTCTTAGTAATCCAGGACTGGCAATGTGTTAGTCTCCTGATGTTTTTGTTTTCTGATTGTCTCTTATTAAGTTATTGTTACACAGAGAATTCTACATAAGCATGTCATTTCTGTCATTCTAAGCGTTCATTTAATTATGAGAGATATGGAAAATTTAAAAAAATTGAATACATAACAGAATATATAATTCAAATCTTTATAAAACTCGAATTTCAGAACTTTACTGTTGTTGGGCTCACACATGGACAACAATACAAGGGATGACCAGAATTCTACACGATCGCGTCAAGGGATGTCTGTGTAGAATAGAAAGTTTAGAGTAGTATAACCCCATTAATGAGGAACTCATAGAAATAATTAAACAGGCAGCAATAGAGACAGAAATCAGGAAACGGCAGTAGAAGTGAATAGTGGAGACATTAAGAAGACCAACAGTAAATATTTAAGATGGATTTAAGATTAAATATTTTAAATATTTAAGATGAATCAAAACTATTTTAGATAAATATTTAAGATCTGGAAACTACAGAACAATGTGGAAGACCAAGGCATATCTGGAGGAATGAGTTAGATAGTTATACAAAGGATGGATACAAAATATAAGTAACAAAGTGTTATACATAATCCAATAAGCTAAAATTAGGCTTAAGAAATGGAAGCGATAACTAAAGATAGCTAGCACAAGATGAAAGATTTGAGGATAATGTTCATCCACCACAAGTGATAATGACCATTTGTTACATCCACTTCTGAAAATTCAATTAGAATTATGTCCTTGATTATGAGTTCGTAGATGGCTAATGAGCTATATTCGTTTGTAAATGTCCTTGGACAGTTCGGGTATGGAATGACCACTGTAGACGGATCTTGGTCTATCCGTGACTTTCTAGCTACTCTCCGCTGTTGAGCTGCTGCATTTCTCCTCTTTTCACAAGATGATGCGCTCTTTTTTATTGTAGAACGCTAATGTAGATCTATTTTTTGCAATTTTTTTCGCATGTATCGTGGTCTTTTTCAAAGGCTTTCAGTGAGGCCTTTAACGAGGTCTTTGTAACACTTCTTTTCGCTACCTTGAGATCGTGTACCCTTCTCCAGCTCACCATAGAAAAGAATCTTTGGCAGATGAACGTCTGGCATACGCACCAAATGACCTGCCCATCGAATCTGTCTGCATCAGGATAGTATAAATGCTGGGGATACCAGCTCTAACAAGGACATTGGTATCTAGAATCTTGTCTTGCCATCTAATGTATATAACTTTTCTGAGACAAGTTGTGTGAAAGTGATTGAATTTTTTTTCACATGAAGTCTATACAGTGTTTTATATGTAATGTTTCACTAGCGTATAACAGCACTGGAAGTACCACTGCTCTGTAAACTTTCAGCTTAGTCTGTAGGTTAATGCTATTTCTACGCCAAATATTTGCCTACAATCTGCCGAAAGTGCTTTTGAGGATAATAATTAATAACACATATCCAAGCTCCATCAGGATGCGCTATTAAAAAGTCATTGCAACATTTGAGAAAGCGACAGATGGATATTATATATAATCTTTCTTCCTTTAACCAAACAATATTCCAGTAATCAGTGGTTGCCATTCCGGGTTGCATCTGAACAGCAAGCAACTGGAACTTGCTGGATATTCAGACGTTTGTTGGTCATTTAGCATTTCATTGTATCGGTTTGGTTAATAAATTCACTGGTAATGATTTGTCATTCTTTTGCTGGTATCTTTAATCTCACGATCTTCTACTATTTATAATGTTTATTTCTGTACAACTCTGTCTGTTAAACCGATACATTACATCTATGATAAGTTCTAAAAGAATGGATTATTTCACTATAAAAAAAATGCTGTGGGGATGTCACTTTAAGAAACGATATAGGAATGCCACTTTAAGAAATGCTATGAGGTAGATATGCTACCACTTAAAGAATAACATGAAACCTCTAAGAAATGACAAGAATAAAGTTAAGCAATTTTAAGAAATGACAAAACAATTTAAGGATTGGCAGGAAGCCACATAAAGAAATGAGAGTGAGCCAATGAAATAGCAGGAAGATATTTTTAAAACTGATACGATATAATACAATTTAGGAATTTAGTCTAACAAAAGTAATTGTTTAAAAAATGTCTACATAATCTAAAATTTAGTCAAAGAGTAAATAGTGCATTCTCAACCCCCGTATATTAAAAAAGGGTGTAATCCAGAGAGCAGAACGCATTGTTATGGTTAACAACGTGGACGCGATTTCTGCGCCTTTTAACCCGACACATCCAATTTCAGAAGGTTACAAAACACTAAGAAATAATACCAAACACATGTTAGAATATTACATTAGGAAGAGTCGGGGTACCAATTCTAAGAAATTCAAAGAGATACGGCTACTAATAAATTCAAGGGGATGAATCTAAAAATGACCAGGAGGTAGCACTTTGAAGGAAGGGTGCAACATTTCTAGAAAATGAAAGGGTATATCAATTCTGAGGAGCGCGGTAGCCTAGTGGATAGTGAGCTTGCTTGCTATCATCTGGTTACTAAAGCCAGGTTCGAAACCACGTCCATTAAAAAAAAAATCCGGGTTTTGATTTCTCACTTGACACGACCACTGTCAAGGGAACTGGCCATCCCACCTAATAGTTGCTGCGGCTTAGTACATGAAGAGTTATCTTCATCCCCGACGGCAGATGCCATGGGATCTACCTTTACTTTATATCAATTCTACTAAAGGATAGGTAGTACCACTTCTAATAAAATAGTATTAAAAAAAAAGATGGATACCTCTTCTAATAAAAACTATGGGTCACATTACTAAGACTAAATGATACAATTTTTATGAAAAGCTAATAGACCCTGGTAGATGTGAAATAGAAGTTAAAATGAGAATAGAAATGGTTGAAAGTGCTTTCAATAACATATGGAAAATATTAACATCTAAATAAATAACGAGATAAAAATTAGAATTGTTAAATGCTACAAATGCCTCTACTCAATATTAATGTATGGCTCAGAATCACAGATAATGAACAAATAACTAGTAGACATAATTGATGCCGTTGAGATGTGGACATGTAGAAGAATAGGGAGGACAAGGAAAGAGAGGAAACAATTCTGACAAGTCTTCCTAAAAAATAACTATTAAAGGAAATAAACAATAAAATTAAGATTTTGAATATATTAAAAGACATGAAACCGAAGAACAAATGCAACATTATGTTAACATTATCCGCAACACGTAAATACAACACGATGAGCAATACACAAACGACGGAAACTATGAATACACACAGATAGACAACATAGGAGTAAAACAAGTATTGGAGTTCAAATATCTCGGTATTTTCACAGAAAATGGAAGCCTTGATAGAGAGATAGAGACGAGATGTCAAAAGGCAAATGCAGTAACATACCAACTGTCACCACTTCTTCACCCCATGATCGAGATGGAAGTTAAAAGACAAATTATTTACCGTGTATTCCTACCAACACTGTTAGCAGTACGAAGCCTGATATCTCTTATCTTCACGTTACAGAAAGATAGTGACGTGAGACCAAATGCTTGAGGAAGCTGCTGTGGTCACCACGCTTGACAGATTACGAAATGAAGACAAGGAAAGAATAGGTATAACGCATGCACGGAATACATTGAAAGACAGCAGATCAAGTGGTTTGGTCACATTATGAAAGGCCAGTGAATCCAACTATAAAAGGGTAGTGGATCCACCTATACAAATGAGTAGGCTAGTCAATATTGTTTACGAAAAAAAAGTTCAAATCCTCATTTAATTGGTGTATATAAAAAAAATGTTGACAACTTCTGTCAAACTTCCACACCCCTCCCCGTTAACACTAGCGTTTCCTAACCCCTTCCCTCTAATTCTTGATGTAATTTATGGAGGCCCCATCTGTGTTGAAAGGAGCGTACCTCACCACAAGAGGTAGTCTTATGTGTGGACGAGTTAGATGAGTGTTCTAAGAAAGACTGGTTATGGTTGTATCTAATATTTTTATATACAAGTCATTTCAGTGAGCAGCTAAGGGTTTCTAGAAGTAATTTCAGTGAGCTAAGCGTTTACTAGAAGTGATTTCAGTGAGCTAAGGAGGTGGTGGGTTTAGCTAAAAAAAAAAGCGAATCTTGTTTTTGTAGTGTTTGTTATAGTGTATTAAAATGTGCATACTACTATATGAGAGAACTGAATACTGCTAAATCTGAAGGAAGTCATACCAGAATTGAGAATCCAAAGAAGGTAGTCCTACTAATATAGTGGACAACATCCCACTGTGACATACCGGGAAACGAGGAGGCAGATATGCTGACAAAAGATGGAGCAATGCAGGAACAAAAATACTAAGAGATCACCTACAAAGAAAAAAAGAGGAACTTCAAAGCTATTAGGAAAGTTGACTACCAAAAAGATTACTGTCACTATCAGGTTATCATCTTCAGCATCAGGGCAGGACACAGCAGACTAAACAACCACTTAAATAGACTAAGACTGGTTCTAGCATCTCTGTGTCCATGTGGGCAGGCAGCATAGACAGCTGAACATATGCAAGACTGCATTACACTAATGCAGTTCAGGAAGGGACACTGATCCACAGAGATATATCCACATAAAGGTGTATGGGATCACTGAGAAACGTTCAAATACAGCAGCATTCATTAAGAAAATCGGACTTGCCGTGTAGACATGTCAAACTGCGAACGAGAAGAAGAAAATTTGCATGACACCTTATTGAAGATAGAGTTGAGAGCAGGCCAGCAAGAAATATACAAAGATACGAGTAGAAGGAAACAATCACGCGATGGAAACTATAGCAGAGTGCACCACCAAAGGCAAGGATCAGAGGTTATTGGGGATTCGTTGCAGTCAATCTTCGTTGCGGAAACGACTCTTTATTAGTTACGGTTTTTATGAAAACCATAAAAGGTTGAGAGTGGTTGAGAGATGTAACAGATTATCAACATAAATATAGTGTTTTCTTTAGGTGACATTCTATACAGAAGGATTCTATTCAGCATTCTATGCTGAAGTCATGTTTAAACCGTGGCTATTAACGGTACGACATACCTTCTAACCGAATTAATAAGGACTTAATTCGTTACTTGTCTTGATTAATCCAGTGTTTTAGGTTGGTCAATATTTATATACTTGGATTCGTAATGCCAAAAATAGCCAAAGCTACTCCAAGTATATAATAGTAACATATGGGAAAACGTGACAAATATCTAAAACGTACCGAATGAAGGCCTGTTTACGGTTAGTAAGTAGTTAGGTCTTCTATATCCGCCGACGCTCACGTTTTAAAACACTCTTGTATTCACCTTCGTCCTGGGTGGAATTTCCCTTTACCAGAAATCATGCCTTCCACGATTAATTTTCTCAATGTTGTTATAGGCCTACCACTTTGCACGGAAAAAAATCAACAGCAGCTTATGTGTCAAGTTTAGTAGCCAACTCTCTTCGACATTTACCTTTCTTAACACTTCTTGGCTCGACATTTTTGGCTTTCCATGAAATTATCAAAATGTGTCTTAAGCATTTCGATGACCGCCACAATTTTCGTTGCCACTGATTTATTAAATGTCCATGCTTCACAGCAAGAAATCGATGTTGGAAATATGCTTGCTCTAATAAGATATCAAATAGTTCAGTATATATATTTTTGTGTAAGTAAGCCTATGTCAACCTTATACGGTTAATATCACAGGCTAAAAGCATGAAACGTTACAGTATACGGACATTGCTTATGAAAAAGATGGAACATGCATCTCAACTGACCTGCGTTGTTAGTCCCTTGGCTGATGCATTATTTTTTAGGGCTTCCAGTACCATGTTCAGCATTGTAGGATTTCGAGATTTGGCAGCCTCTGGTGACTTTACTGGATTAAGACTTTTTAAAACAATTGGGTGCTTTTTCCCATCCATACTTTTCTGTGGGCTCTTAATTGGCGGTTTTGCAGATTCTTTGCTCGATAAAGATGCAGTCTTACTTTTTTCTTTGATTGCCTTCGACGTGGCTGCCTCTTGGTGGCTTGAACTAACAGCTTTGGTCGGGGATTTCAGTGGAGAAATTGAAGGTTCATCAGCCATAGTTCTGCTGATCAAGTAAGCAAAAGTTAACTGCAATACAAATATATATCAAGCAATAATGTGTTAATATTCACAATACGGTCAAAGGAGCTTAACTCGTTACTGTATTAAGCAGGATAGAGGAAGGACGGTTAACTGAAAATGACACCACTTTGTTTAATAATAATAATACACGCATCTATGGTAGAAGATTGGAACCCCCAGTTCCCCTCCTATCTAGGGACTTGCGCATTAGCCAAGATACACACTGCCACTGCTTATAATTTGCACGCAGAACTATTTTGGAGAAGCACTTGGTTGTACTATGTTTTCAGCCTAGTTACAATATATGGCGTTTTTCTCCTAGCAAATTATATTTCAGCTTACCTTTTATAGCTGTTTACCCGTGACAATCTACAATACTCTGTATGTAATAAATATGTACTGAGATTGTCCATGACACAAGTTTGTCTTTAGCTGCGTTACCTTGTAAACATGTTCCTAAACAGTTTGTTTACGAAACGAAGATATATAGAATAGCAAGTTATATTGAACACATTGAGATAACATATAAAATGGTATGAAAATATTAGAAGAGTTAATATCTACAAAGATAATGTAAGTTAAGCATACATAGACTGACTCAGTACGACCCACCTGGCATTTAATTAAGCGCTCTCACCAATGCAACGTTCATTTGCAAGTGTGGATAATATCCACAGCATCTACTCGGTGAGAGACAATATAAGCATACTAAAGATGTGGTTCTCAAGCTTTTTTGCGCATGGCCCATCTCTGGACCTTTCAAACTCGAAACTAGAAGAAAGGTCACAGTGAAGAACTATACTTTACTTGCGCCGAAGACAGCTTGTAAACTTTCAAGTTTAATTATGTATTTTATTATTGTTGAAGTCCGATGTGTCTGGTCATTGACGAAAATAAAACGGCGGAATAACGCAACTCCGTTCTCTAGACTATATCGTGCTGCAAGAGACATCCGGTAACAGTTTAAGAACGACGGCAAAAAAAGTAAATACAACTAATATGCAGCAGACGTTTGATTAAGTTACGCAAAAATATTATATATCGTTCAAATAATAATTATAATTCTGTACGTTTCTGCGTCAGTACCAGCCCCTTAACAAAACGTTGTGCTACCAATGAGAATATGGTCATGTTGAGAAGTACTGGGCTAATGTATACCCAAATGTAGGTAGGCACTGTTGACAATTTTTTGGTTTCAGACTAATGATGCACTAGTCTTTTTTGATGAAATTGTGGGAGTCAAATAACTTAAGGGAGTCTCATTGGTGGGTTTTGTTTTTTTACTATTGTAATTTTCTAAAAAGTGAGAAATAAAATACGTAAGATTGCGACAGTGATTTAATTTTTAAAATTGTTCATTATTGTGATGTACAATTTGGATTGCCAATACAGTATTATGATTATTGTAAATATTCGTTACACTGGGGTTCATTAAATTGATTCTTTCTTATTACAATAAACTGCGCGAATCATGAAAATGTAGAGATAAAAGCTCATAAATATTTTATAAAATGCAATCGATTTCATTGTTTACACACCCAGTATAGTCCTATATTAAATTATGCACATCTCACCTGATTTATACAGTCGACTTTCAATATCTTCAATTATTGTGACAGTAAGATGTGAACAGGTCGAGCGACATACATACGACTTTTTGTGTTAGCACTTAGTGAACGGGACTCACTACATATTTCACGAGATTTCAGCTTAAAGTTGATTACATGCGATAAGGTGTTGCTGGTTCGAATCCTTAGTAATTACCAAAACTGATCTCTATATTGCATCCACTTGTGTCGTTAGTGGAAAGGGAGAGGGGGAGGAGAAGAGGGAAGACATATTTTCAGATATTTATTTCATATTCAGAAAACTCCAACCGAGTCCATCGTCAATTGTACATTATCATAGCCAAAAGGCAGTTAACCCGCCCCCTTCCCTTTAAACAATTTCCCCCAAAAGGGTTACATAAAATCTTACGAAAATTAATAAATTACGCACTTAAATGGGAGAATAAAGTTTTTTTAATGTAAAACAACTCCCCCCCCCCTTTTTTGGTTGTTGTACTGAATACTTATCTATGGTTATTGGTGAAGCCGTCAGACATTCCGCATTTACTGATAAACTAGGATCGTAAATAGTAAAAGAAGACTTTGAGGGATTAAACCCATCCCCTACTTGATGTTACTGAGTAAATAGTGCATCGAAATATCAATCTTTTTATTTAAATAATAACAATAAGACACATAACCCATCAGGGTCGTATGGGTGTCACACTGGAAGCATCAGCACAAAAAGCTCTCCAGACAATTCTATCTTCACAGCCATTCGGAGGAGTGTAGAAAGATTACACCCAGACCACTCCTTGATGCTATCAATACATGACTTTCTCTGACCTCGTCTTCTTCCATCTTCGACTGGTCCTCGCAAAATAACTTTAGAAAGTGAAATGTGTCTCGTTACATGTCCAAACCAAACACGTTTACGGCGTGTCACCACTGCCAAAAGTAGTTCTTGATAACCTGCAAGTTTTTGTATTTGCTGCCGGACAAATATATTTGTCTTGTGTTCTATAGGAGCCTATAGATAATTTTTTATAAACGTCTGTAGCACTTGTTTCCAAAAGCATGATCCTTCTTTCCTGGTCTGGACTGAGTTTCCAGCTTTCACAACCGTATAAAAGTATATCTAGCATTAACGATCTGAATAGATTAAGTGTTACTGTAATACTGATCTTACTTTTTCTGTTTTCTTTTACTCTTACTTTTACTGATCTTACTTTTTCTGTTTTCTTTTACTCTTACTTTTACTGATCTTACTTACTTTTGATGTTTGTGTCAATGTTATAGGGCCTATTGTCTCAGTGTCTGCCACAGACTTTGGTGCCACAACAATCAAATGCCATTGTGAAAACAATCAAATGCCATTGTGAAATCAATCAAATGCCATTGTGAAATCAATCAAATTACGACACAAAGCACGTTGATGTTGTTAATGCTCTTCTATAAATATTTTGAGGTTAAAATGTTCCGTGGTAGTTCTGTTTTTACGGAAATGGTATGTTCTTATGCCAAGATTTTCTCTGATTTAGTTTGTAGGCCTATTCTATTAAGAATGATCTTTAGCATCACCTTTCTAGAATTGGTGACTACACTAATAGTTCTTTCATTTTTGCAGTTTCAGATTGCCTTTCTTAGGAACACTAACGATTATGTCCATTTTCTAGGCCACATTTTTCTAGTTCATATTTACTGGAATATTATCCACCTCTGGTGATTTATTTTAATTCAATGAGTATACGGCCGTTGGCATTACCTCCTTCAATATTTCTGCATTGCCCAATTCTCTATTGTTATTAAACACAACACCTATAAATGCTTGAGATTCTGGATCATTTTCACATTTATATACATCTCTGCATTATTCTGTCCACCTTTTCATTATGTCTTCTTTTTTCATTGAGCAACACTCTGTTGTTATCTTCAATGATAGTTGTTCTTGGTTGGTGTTAACCTTTTCAACGTTGTAAACGCCTGTTTTCTTGTTAGCGTGTCTGATATCTACAACGATTGACACACATTAACGGCTTTTAAATTACCTGCGAATACCACGAACAGAGAGGTAGTCTACCAAGAGATGCTAAACTAAATTAACGCCCAAGAAAACTGGCTTCTAAACACCATTTTGAGAATGAAGTTAGGCTTTTTCGGTCATGTAAAGTGACATCACAGAGACATTGTGGTATGGAAAGAATATGGATGGAGGGAGCGATAGAAGGGAGCAAAGGCAAGACGTTGGTGGACATGATATATCCAAGAATGCCTGCATAGGTCGCTGGAGGAGGTAGGACTACTCAGAAATAAACTGAGAATTTCAAGAGATTCACAGGGAAGACAAGGTTCTGGAAAGAATATGCCACACAGCAACAACACGTTCACTTGGCTTTTTTTTATCTTCTTTCTGATATCTTTATTTAATTTGCTTTACTACCACGCAGAAACAGGATTTTATTTCTTGAGTTCTCTCAGGACATTACATAACATTATCATGTCGTCGGTTGCCCATACATTACATGCTTTTATTTCCACCTAGAATTGTTGTTGTTGTATCTAGAAGCGTATTATTTATGTTGTCTGTTAATATAGACATTATCCTCAAGAAGAATGAGAGCTGCGAAACCTCATAGTTGCCGTAAATATATCCGCAATTCCTGCATGTTTTAGCTTTTCTAAATCAAATCTCAGATAAGAGCTTTTGTTATAATGGTAGTTTTTTATGAGTCTAATTTTAATCAGCACATCACTTTTCCTATTGTCATCTATCTATTCATGCCTTGGTTGAAAGTCCACCTGCTCTCTCATTACAGAATAGGACACGCTTCAATCAGTATTCTATAAAAGATGTCAAAAGTCTTTTCAACATGACTTCACATAATATCATTTATCTCAGCTATTCTGAATCCAGTGCTGTATGATGCCCATTTTTGCTGTAACAATGCACTGAAAAATTTCACTTATCAATATATTCAATGTGAAAAAAACAACACAGCTAGCTATGATAGGAAGCAAAATGATGACAAACAGTAATACCAATAATAAATATAACAATATTTATTGATGTCAAATATGACTACAAATAGCATTAATTGGTGACGGTGCATTCCACAATTTTCAGCTGTATCTCTTTACAATCATTTACATGTGACAGTGATGTGAATACCATATTTACAATGAATAACATTTCTGCTCAGTTACAGAGTTGATTCTAAAGAATTGAAAGAATCTTGCTAGAGTATGCACATTGCACAAATGACACTTAACAAGTAACTATAACTTGTTATCTTCATTCTAACATAGAACTGAAGTGACAAACGCAATAATTTGAGCTTAATGTAAACTGAAAGATGGACTAATTAGACTTTATGAATTCCAAAAAGCAAACAAATTCAAAATTGTGATCAAAAGGCTTTCATCAAGCCCAACAATTATGACACAGTCGATAAAAGACAGTACTGTTCAAGGACAAGACTATACACAGTGGGTAAAAGACAGTACTGTTCAAGGAAAAGACTATACACAGTGGGTAAAAGACAGCACTGCTCAAAGGTAAAAGACAGTACCGTTCAAGGACAAGACTATTATACACAGTGGGTAAAAGACAGTACTGTTCAAGGAAAAGACTATACACAGTGGGTAAAAGACAGCACTGCTCAAAGGTAAAAGACAGCACTGTTCAAGGACAAGACTATAAACAATTAATGCAATCAAACATTATTCCATTGAAAGACCTTGCGGCCAAACTTGTGTGTTTTTGTGAACCTTCATCATTACCCCGTGCTTTTTCGATTGGATCACAGTTTTACTGCAGTCTAACTTGTCACAGAATACCATGGAATCCCTTATAGTGCAATCCTTTATAACTAAATTCCTTATTTAACAAAACTTCTAAAAATCCTCAATTAGTCTATTCCTTAATGTCTATACAATGATGTTTTGTTATTACATACATACTTCTGTCAGTCCAGACCAAGTTGTTATAATGGGATTCCACTGTATTAGCTTACGTTTGGCATTATAGAATAAGTTATTTCACTGACAGCAAAAGACCATAGCACAAGTAATTGTTTGAGGATATCAGAAAACTGCTGCCAAGAATTATCACGAGAAGAGAACAACAAACTTATAAATTTTATTATGAACACTGTCAGAAATACAAACATAATCATATGAATATTTTTTAGAACAAAGACAAAGAAAGCCACATACATACCACAATTAGTTCTATATTTGTGTCTAATAGATTACAACAAGACTTTGACATGGTGAACAATGCTGTGGTAGAGAAGTAATAAACACATTTCTCAAGTGCACAACCAAGTCTTGTACTTAGTTTGAAATAAGCTGCAGGGGCAGGCAACTTCAGAAAGCAATGGGCAACACACTGAAAGTAAATATTGCCTAGAAAATAACTATAGCTAAAAATTCTGGTTTCATCAGTACATCCTAAATAAAATATGCAACTAAAATTGTCCAAGGTACACAAAAAAGATATCTGCATTCTAGAACACATGAATACAAGCAGCTAGGATCTGACATTTATCAAAAACATTGATTAGAAACAAACAATAGAAACACATTGACAACCAATTAGGGAAACAGGAAGTTGGGCAAGGATGTGTGAAGTCATCTGATGTGTTTTCATTATACAGTGAACATATTGTGAAATCTAAAAAAAGTTAGGCTGGGAAAAAACAGGATGGTAAAATGGGATTGCAAGGCAAGATACAACATAAATGATTTAAGAAATTCTAACAAAACCATCTTATTAGTGAAATGTTATCTCTTAAACAAATCTTAAAGCACACATCTATCCCAATGGAAACCAAAAGGCAAATCATAAATTCAATCTTCATACCAACATTGTGTTCGATGTCAGCTGTGCAAACTAGCTAACAAACAAAAGATAGCATTTACTACATGTGAAATGAGATGTTTAAGAAAAGCAGCAAACAGAACTGGAAGAGATCACCTAAGGAGTGAAGAGATTACAAGGACAGTTGGAACAATATTTGTGGTCAAATATATTGAAAAACAAAAACCTAAATGGTTCGTCTAATTAATAAAAATTAACCCATATTGACCAGAGCAAGAGCATACATGAGAATGGAAAATATCAAGCTGTGGAAGACCTAGAACACGATGGATTGAAAGAGTTATCAATGAACTGAGACATCACAATATTGCTGCATATGAAGCAACCAAATTTGCTATATCTCAAAAATCAATCACCATTGAATATTGCAATGCCTTATAAAAAAAGCCAATCATCATTGAATATTGCTATGCCTTACAAAAAAAAACAATCATCATTCAATATTGTTATACATTACAAAAAAATCAGAGAAAGGATGGTAGATAGATAAACAGAACTAGTACCTACTACTTTTGCTATATTGTTAAGAAAACTATTTCCGTCTCAATAATTCTTTAACTGGCATATTGAAACACTTCTCTTGTAAGAACAGTTCTACGAAGAAATTTCCAACAACACAATCAGTAATTTATCACGGTTATATGAATCCATTTATGAAATACTGAATTTTTTTTTTTTTAAATTGCAAACAGTTCTATGAAACTGCTGTAACAATTCCTTGTAAGTCATACTCTGATTCCTTAGCATGAATAATATCTGAATTATATGAATATTATTCATAGTAAGTTTCATAATGAACACCATAACAACTGCCCATTTATGTTCTTGTTAACATTTTGCAACAACTGTATACATGTAAGGGTTGTCACATTTTCTTGTGACTATATCTTAGCTCCACATGTAAGGATTATCACATTTTCTTGTGACTATATCTTAGCTCCACATGTAAGGATTATCACATTTTCTGGTGACTATACTTAAACACGACATGTAAGGGTTGTCACATTTTCTGGTGACTATATCTTAGCTCCACATGTAAGGATTGTCACATTTTCTTGTGACTATATCTTAGCTCCACATGTAAGGGTTGTCACATTTTCTGGTGACTATATCTTAGCTCCACATGTAAGGATTGTCACATTTTCTTGTGACTATATCTTAGCTCCACATGTAAGGGTTGTCACATTTTCTTGTGACTATATCTTAGCTCCACATGTAAAAATTGTCACATTTTCTGGTGATTATACTTCATTACCACATGTAAGAATTGTCACATTTTCTGGTGACTATACTTAAATGTGACATGTAAGAATTGTCACATTTTCTGGTGACTATACTTCAACACCAAATATAAGAATTGTCACATTTTCTGGTGACTATACTTCAAACCCTCCAAGTAAGGATAATCACATTCCAGCTGACTGAATCCCAACATCAGCACATCTAAGGTTGGCATTTTCTATTAACTACAAACATCCAACTCAAACAGATATGAGACTCAGCATAAACCCTAATTAACAGATATTATTTACCCCCCCCCCCCCAATCCCAATTTTATTTTTAAACATTAGAAATTGTGTGTCTTTAATGCACACATAACCATAAGTCATAATGAATACTGGAACATGGAGTGAAATTCCCCAGAACCATGCTAATGAATACTGAGAAGTTCATTTAAGTATAATACACATCAGAATCTCATGCCATTCAGTCATTTTTGGAAGTAAAAAAATATAGAGCCCATCTGTTTAGTTCAGCATTCATGTTTACAATATGAACATATAGACCTATCTGCCAACACTCATCTTTACAATCTGAACATAAATCTTTCAACACTCATCTTTACAATGTGAACATATATCTGTCAACTCATCTTTACAATCTGAACATATATCTGTCAACTCATCTTTACAATCTGAACATATATCTGTCAACTCATCTTTACAATGTGAACATATATCTGTCAACTCATCTTTACAATCTGAACATAGGCCTATATCTCTCAACATATTGAGATGAAAATCTGTACATAAAACCCACAAAAGAAATTTTTTTTAAACTTACAAGAATGGTATAAACTTTACAGAATAGATAAATATATATCCAACGAGGCTAGGTAATTTTGAGGAGATGGGTATCATGTATGCCATCAGCAGTAGAAAACTAAATTTGGCCAGGTTGTGCTACACACATGCAAGACCACATTTTGTCCTAGAATGTAGAGTTACTGAAGACGGAGGCAACCAGCAAAGAGGCACAACATGGCACTTAGAATGTCCCCACACCAAAGCTGTGGAAATATGTCTATATCTCATTTATGGTATGGTGAAATCAGAAGAGACAAAACTGAAGATATTGGCACATCTGGAAAGACATATGGGACTGACTTTATTGCACTCAGGTTAACCCATATGTACTCCATTCCTCTCAACAAAGCCCCTTTCCTCCTACTGAGAGTATCATTCACAGCACAAAACAATTTTCTTCAAGCGATAATCCCCAGGGATATAATAAAAACATCAGCATACTACCATCAAACAGCATACCACAGCAAGCTATGCTACACAGATACAATGTGATACAATACAATACAGCGAAGGCAGACCTAGAGGCAGACTACGAAAACGACCACTGAAATAAAAGAGGTCACAAATTCCACAATGTACTCAGCACACAAGAGGGCTGTCTCTAGAAAACTCTTTTACCCCTGATGCTGAAAGGCAACAAAGGGTTTCAGTGAATAGATAGTTAGATCTAATAAAATATCTGCCATGTAAACCAGACAGGATTCAAACTTGCAACCTCTTGAGCACACAGTTAAAGGCTTAACTACACCAGAGAGATTCCCAATTTCATTTACAATCATATTGAAGGCACTTCTTTAATATCTCTCTAGCCGCGACATATCGGCAATAGCAGACCTGTTCTCTGTATTAATTAGGCCTTCATTTGTTCCTTTTCTTGATTATTTATGTTTTCCATTGGTCAATTTATACTTGGAATTGCATGTCAAAAATAGCGCAGACCATGTATATAAATAGTAAACAATGGAAAACATGACAATAATCAAAAATTAATGAAGGCCTGTCTACTTTTTATAGTTAGGTCTTAAAGTACTGTTGATGGTCACACTCTAGCAAACCACATAAATGGTTTTGTAGATCCTAAATACATCTACAGTGCCAAGAATGGCTTTAACCCTTTACTAACCAATTTTGACGATTGTCAAAACTGCTATGAGGCTTCAGAAATATGGCAACCATGGCGATACTGTTACGAAAAATAGCTCACCAGGAAAGTATGCTGATTCACAATGATGGCATCCATGAAATACAACTATAGACATTGTTCATGAGTATTTATCATGACTAAATTGGAGTTTTTGAAGGTGAGATTGTATGATATATAAAAAGTAATGTAAATCTAGGCCTAGCATTATGATACGCAGGATTTTTCACTTGAAATAACTTGGGAGGCTTTGAAATTCACTCAGGAAGTTGAAACATTCATTACGACACACAGAACGTTTCTAGGCTCTCTTGCACAGGTTTTATATTACATGAATTTTTAAAGACGAGATATCGATGCCTAAAATGTATATACAACCTCGGTAATGGGCGATAAGTACACTCTGGATTGCTGGTCTGTGTTAATTTGAAGTGTTAATTTGAAAATCATGAAAAAAGGTTACATTGTCAGGAAAAACATTACAAGTTGATAGAAATATGACTTATGAAATTAGAAATGCTACAATTTTAGGAGCAACATGCAATCTCTGGTAACAATATCTATATCAGAATAAGATGTGCTGTAATGTGTAGTATTAATAGAGAATACAAGCTGGACATGTACATGTATGCGTGTCAATACAGTGAGAACACAGGCTGGACATGTACAAAGGTGTGTATCAATACAGCGAGAACACAGGCTGGACATGTACATAGGTGTGTATCAATACAGTGAACACAAAATGGACACCTGCAAATATATGTATCCATACAGAGAAAACAAACCAACGTGGCAGATTCACACAAAAATTATAATGAGATACTAACAAGGACAAAAAAAATAACTTGTTAACATATACATATTGCACTTAAAATAATAATCTGTATTATTTATGATGTCTTCAAAGAAATCTGCTACCTGTTGCCAGATTTAGAATTGAGATTTTAAAATGTTGAATATAAATAACAATGTTTCACATGAGAATCCACATACTGTACTCATCAATACATAGCCCAAACAAAAGTGAACTATGTTGAACAGGTTAAGCTTTATAAATATAAATCATTAGAAATGATTACCACTACTAGTGTGAATATACACTGATACCTAAACAGCCTTTTATTACAATTATTTGTCTTTTAAAAATCATGCTACTAACAAGTCTATAAAACTAAAATAACAGCGTTTACAATGAGATGTTAACATTATATGCGAAAGGTCTTCGGGTCTTACCCACATTAGATGTGAAAGTCTTCAGGTCTTACCTGTGGCCTAGCAGACAAACCAGCAAGGTACATTAGAATTCTAGTAGATGATATGACTATATAACGAGTCTTTTCTTCCAGTGAAAATACCTGCAATATTCATCTTTACAGTTACGTTTCACTCTGTATGTCCTGGTGTCCCCTTCCCCCACTAATGGGTTAAATGAATGATTTGTCTTCATTTTTTTTTACTTTTGTCTTCTATTAAATAATTCCCATGGGTGACAAACAGATGAAAGCTAGTGGATATTGCAACTTTGTCTCTTCATGACAGATTCCTAGGTAGTGGTGAATTCCAGATATACTATCACTCTAGATAGGGCAACAAATATAAATAATAAATAGTAGGCCAAGAGGTATATGATATACTCCTGACAAGATGTGATGATTCTGAGATACTGCTGCACTGGAATGCCTTCCTTTGGGGACAAAACACGCATCTATAAATAACCCTAACAAAACTATGCCTTTGCTACGACAACAAACCTTACGAGCTGAGTATCATCTTGATTACCATAACACAACTGAGGTGGAATGTGCTTTTGTGAGAAATACTATGAGCTGTCAAGAGCTACCTACTCACATCTAAAGGGACTACTTTATCAATCATCAAGAACATTATAACGATGTGGACTACTTTATCAATCATCAAGAACATTATAACGATGTGGACTACTTTATCAATCATCAAGAACATTATAATGATGTGGACTACTTTATCAATCATCAAGAACATTATAACGATGTGGACTACTTTATCAATCATCAAGAACATTATAACGATGTGGACTACTTTATCAATCATCAAGAACATTATAACGATGTGGACTACTTTATCAATCATCAATAACATTATAACGATGTGTATCTTCCAAATAAATAAACTTCTTGTAATGAAAGTATACTTTCATTAATAAACCAGTCTTTTAATAAAGGTATACTTTCATTTGCATGAGCCCATGGACCGCTGGATCAGCAACCAACCATTAATAAACCAGTCTTTCTAGTTTTAAATTCTTGATAAGCAAATGTAAACAATTAAATTGATCATGCCAAAGCTGGATGTGTTGGATCACTGGCACAAATAATATGGTCACACAATGTGTGTCCATTCTCTGGACTACATCATGCTGGAAATCTTTATGGACCATTGTCCTATACGAGAGATCTGGTAGGAGTTTGAGAAAGAACACACACACACACAAAATTGATCAAGCTCATAACCAACATTTATTTTTGTCTAGATTGTGGACTATCTTATGATGCTAGTGAACAGAATACAAAATGAATACTAACAGGGAAAACTGCATACACCTGCCCATAAATACACATATGTAAATTCACTTAGCAAGTGTAGGAAGGCAGATGCTATAAAATAAAGTTTAACTAAATACAGAAACAAACCAAATCTTTGCTTTGATCAAATGGAATGTAATCAACAAAAGATAAAATATAGAAAGGTAATAATTTGGGGAGGAGATTTAAAGTTTGTAATCTGGAAATACTGCAGAAATAATGATTTTCAGGATTGAGAGAAAAATCAGGTGCAGTTGGATGAGTCGGGCCATTCGAGCAAATAAAATAGAAATATAACACATTTCCGTTTTCTGGGCTACTCAACCTCTGCTGAAAATCTAGTAGGACCATTGTCCTGCAACAAGAGAGATCCAGTGGGAGTTTGAGAACCAATGCAAAAAAAACATGAGAAAAATTTAATTAGGTTGTTAAATTATATGGCAAATGAACAATTGAAATAAAAATAGTTTTACAAATGAATACAAACACACAAAGTCAATGTTTCAACCAAAACAGTCTTTTATCAAGATATGTATGAACGGATACAAAATAAACAGGTGAAGAAAAGTTGACTTGACAACATAGATATTTTAATGACTGCAACAAGGCTTCCCTGAATAGGCAATCGGAGACTAGTAAGGTAGAATACAACAGAATGTGAACAAAGCTACTTGGTCTACATAGTAAAAATGGAGTCAAGATTGTAATATCTTGTGTCATGTAATATACTCTCTCCAGAATGTTGTCTTCTCAATGCACTCCCTGAACCCTTCTCTATCTTGGACCATGTGCCTTGCATGTTCCAATGATGTATTCATATTACCATATTGGCCTGTCTTTCCTCCTCCTCCCAAGTGCTCTGCCCTCCATTACTTGTCTTTCTAAACAGTTGTGTCTCTTTATATGACCAAATAGGCGTAGTTTTCTTTTTGCTTTTGTGACAATATTACATTATACAAGGTAAAAATAATTAGAGCTATGAACACATTATGATAACTGGTATAGTTTAATTAATAGGAGATTTGCACAGCCTAACATCATGGCATTGAAAATGTGAAACATAATCAGTATTCATGACAGAATATGGGGAGATCCAAAACAGATAATCAGTATTCATGACAGAATATGGGGAGATCCAAAACAGATAATCAGTATTCATGACAGAATATGGGGAGATCCAAAACAGATAATCAGTATTCATGACAGAATATGGGGAGATCCAAAACAGATAATCAGTATTCATGACAGAATATGGGGAGATCCAAAACAGATAATCAGTATTCATGACAGAATATGGGGAGATCTAAGATCATATATGTGAAATGGCACAATACATTATGATAATAGTTACTAAAATTTTAACTATACTCATACTGCTGAAGTCTGACATGTTGGGCCAAAGGTGAAAATAAAATGGTAACACAATGCATCAATGTTCTCTGGACTACATAGTGCTGGAAATCAAGTAAGACCTTTGTCTTGCTACAAGACTGATCCAGTGAGAATTTACTTTTCTACTAAATGAACTTCATCAATGTCTTTACTCATATATATTAACTAAATCCCCTTAGCATGTATGCACCTCCCATAACATGTATTCATCTCCCATAACATGTATTCATCTCCTATAAAATGTATACATGCCTCCCATAACATACATGCATCTTATATTAATTAATCAGACAAGCTCATGTATGCATCTCCCATAACATGTATGCATCTCCCATAACATGTGCATACATATCTCCCAAAACGTGTATGCATCTGCCATAACATGTACTCATCTCACATTCATTACTCAGACAAGCTTATCTCCAGTTACATTCACTCAACTTCTGCCCAAAAACAACACCAATTACTACATGTTTTCACATTAAGGAGACCAGAAGGGATTTAATAGGCTGTGAATAATTCATGTCACTTTGTCATTGAAGTCATGAAAAAAAAAAAGGCTATAATTTTCATTTTTCTGTACCTACGAAAGAGAATTATTTAATTTTTACCAGGATTTAAACCTAAGACGTCACAACAGAGACCGGCATTCTAATCATTCAGCAAAACTAATTATTCTCACAGAATAGTTACTTCCCTTGAACAATGTTTAATTAATTCTTGATTAGGAACAAGCGTCACAGCACTGACTGGGGGCATTCTCATATATGTACTGCTTGCTGTTCTGTCAGCCATCTAAAAGTGTATAAGCTCAGTGTCTCAATTAGTTGCTGATTACACGTTCTTCTGATCTTTCAGGAGAGTGAGCACTTTCTCCCATCACCTCTAGTCACTCCCATTTCTACCATTCTCTGAATATGTACATTGTCACATTCGACTTCCTCCTCGTCTTCTCGTAGGGTATCCATGACTGCTCTAATCAATTCAATCCTGTCTCTTCTTATCTCGGTGCCATTCACCAAAGCTTTACCAGCCAACACATCGGCTCTTTCATTTCCCCTGACCCCAGCATGACCAGGACAGTAAATCCATGTAATGCTCTGTGCATTGTTGAGAAGAGTAACCCATTCAGTTCTGATCATACACTTTTCTATCTTGCGCAGCATACTTTGAGAGTCCGATAGAATCAGAGTCTGTTGGTGGTTGTGTTGTTAGCCAAGTGAGAGCTGCTGTCACCACTTCTATTTCCATTCTCATACTCGATGTTGTAGTGGAGTAGGCAGCTGACTTCTCAGCCAATTTCTTGCAATTTTGGTAGGCCACGAAACCCCAACCACACCTGTTTGTTTCTTGCATTACTAAGCCGTCTGTGTAAATTATTGTATTGTGTAGTTTCGAATGCTGCAGTATGCGTTTGTGGATCATTTTTTCTGTTCTGTTGGCAGCCCAGTCGCAACACTCTCTTCCCATCTGTATCACCACTGTTGTCAATAATTTTCTCTCTTTGCCAAATGTCACCCATTCACAGCCTCTTCCCACTTCCTCCAGCTCACAAACTCTGAGTAGGGTCTCTTCTGCTTCTGCCATCCAGGACCTTCCTCTCTTGATTCTCACTTTCCTTTTGTGCTGTCTAAAGATTGGTGTAAGACGTGATGATCATTATTGCTTAATTATGTCGCCAATGTTTAACTATACTATGGGCTAAACAGCAATTATATATTCTACCAGAACAGGGATTGACAGATAAAGAACAAAGAAGGAACTAATAAGGAACAAAGATGACACCAAGTGAACACATATGGAATATGCTCATATGAAGAAATATAAATAAAAGATAAGAAATAGGTATATATGATCACTGGCTTGTGTCCCTATAGGAGACTTCTCGTCGTTCGCAATTTAACAAGTGTACAAAGCAAGTTCAGTTTTCTTGATAAATGTTGCTGTATTTGAAAGCTTCTCAAGGCTCCCATACAGCTTTCTGTGGATATCTATCCCTGTGGGCTAGTGCTCCTCCCTCAACTGGTTTAGTGTATAGGAGACAAAGGCACTACAATAATGTATGAAATGATACAACAATGAAGTTATTATATAGTTAATACATAAATAGACATTCGATATGAATGTCACAACCGGAGAAATGAGAAACACGACAAATCAGTTGCATGTCAGCAAGAAATAAATTAACAAACAAGAATGGGATAAAAAAAATGCTTCTCAAAACCCTTGTCTCTTTCACAAAGTTCATAGGTTATTGGCCATGAATCGATATAAGTGGACTCTGGGAAGACCCATTGATTTTCTAGTCTCCCTCTGCAGATAACAAAGGGTATGCACACTGATGGTTTCTGTGGCTCATTGGTTGACCATGCTCCTTAGTCTGTCACACAGGCATCCAGTTCTACTAGTTCCACATTTAATACTGTATTTATCAAATCTAAGCCTCGGTGTTTCATCAATATATCAATAACGGTGTCCGCCTCCAACAGGTGCTCATGAAACAACTTAAAGTTCATAGAAATCAAAATAATGTAATTTAACGGAATCTGCTAAGATATACTTGCAAAACTAAACAAGAATCTCTGTTAAAAAATCTTAATTTCCTGCTATCTACACATGCCAACAATAGAGTTTGTTTCAGCAATAAATAAAGTAAGGAAAAATAATTCATTGGCTCAAAAATACAACTGTTCTTCTACGTTCATCCCTCACATTCCTACAATGTAGCATGAAAGGGAGTAGTCTAGAGAATTTATTGTGTGTGTCTAACATGTCTTCTAACTGCATAACAGCACAACTCATCAGAAGGTATGGCATATAGAATTTATCAATCTTCACTGCAACCCAAAAAAAGGCCTTCACGTAGTACCTCACATTCATCTCTGAAGCTGCAAAAACTGACATCTAATCTACACATGCAAGTATATTGTTTCAGAGGGAACTTGCGACATGACATCTAATCTACACATGCAAGTATATTGTTTCAGAGGGAACTTGCGACATGACATCTAATCTACACATGCAAGTATATTGTTTCAGAGGGAACTTGCGACATATCTAATCTACACATACAAGTATATTGTTTCAGAGGGAACTTGCAACATGACATATAATCTACACATGCAAGTATATTGTTTCAGAGGGAACTTGCATCATGACATGATTTACAGCTTAGCTGAGATATCTGTGCTGTTTGGTATAACACATTCAACCTCAGCATGTCATAATAATTTGAATTTCTTTCCATCCTATGTCAGGTTACCACACAGACTGTTAATTTAAAAAGAAAAATATATGTTTATAAATTAATATTTTAACTGCATTCATTGTTTTCTCATTATGATAGTTACGTTCAGATCTTATAAAGATCTTAGACCGAAACATCAACCTTTTTTTGGTCCTAATTCATTCTATTATAATTGCTTCTACTGTTGTTTTATTATTAGTAGCAGGTATTTGTAACACATATTTACATATTCACTATTATTACTTTGGTATTTGCATAACTACGGCCAATACCTGATGGATCTTTTTATATTTGAGCATAAGCATTAAGCTATTAGCTTAGACAGAGGCAATTATATACCATATGTATGTCATTTTAGGTTATATTTATTATCTGTAGGATGGAGTAGTCAATTAGACACTCAACCCTCCTTATTCATATCTTATAATATGCATGGCAGGCGATAGTGTTACTATTTGATAGTGTTACTACTCATAGTAACATAGTGTGATTGTATCATAGGGCGATAGTGTTACTACTCATAGTAACATAGTGTTGATTGTATCATAGGGCGATAGTGTTACTACTCATAGTAACATAGTGTGATTGTATCATAGAGCGATAGTGTTACTACTCATAGTAACATAGTGTGATTGTATCATAGGGCGATAGTGTTACTACTCATAGTAACATAGTGTGATTGTATCATAGGGCGATAGTGTTACTACTCATAGTAACATAGTGTGATTGTATCATAGGGCGATAGTGTTACTACTCATAGTAACATAGTGTGATTGTATCATAGGGCGATAGTGTTACTACTCATAGTAACATAGTGTGATTGTATCATAGGGCGATAGTGTTACTACTCATAGTAACATAGTCTGATTGTATCATAGGGCGATAGTGTTACTACTCCATTCTCTATATGTAGATCATGTACACTGGTGACTGTACAGCTCTATCTAGTTTGGTGATGTTTATTTATATTCAAGAAGCAAGTTAAAAAGCTTTACAAGTAATAAGAAATGGTACATGATAATAATTGAGCCAGGTATCCTATTGTTTCAGCAATAAATAAAGTAAGGAAAAATAATTCATTGGCTCAAAAATACAACTGTTCTTCTACGTTCATCCCTCACATTCCTACAATGTAGCATGAAAGGGAGTAGTCTAGAGAATTTATTGTGTGTGTCTAACATGTCTTCTAACTTTACTTAGATTCTTTATGTGCCATGTTCTTTGCAGAATATTGCCCTCACTGCAACTCTGTAAGCTTCTGATTCAGTGTTAGCTGTCCAGTGTTTCCTAGTGTCGTAAAGGTCTTTGATATTGTGTATCCATACAAGTCTTGGTTTGCCTCTTGTATAGGAGTCTTTTCTCCATCACTAATCTTTCTAACCTATCGTGTATTAATCTTTCTAACCTATCGTGTATTAATCTTTCTAACCTATCGTGTATTAATATTTCTAACCAGTCATGTATTTTCTATATTAAAAAAATTTTGCTCAAATTAACTAATTTAAATATAATTAAGAAGACAACAAGTATTGTAATAACATGTTTAATGTATATAGTTTTATTCACATACAGGAAAAGCAACAAACTGACTGAGAATATAAATGACAAAGAAATGATCAACAGTATCAGTCAAGAGTTCTGATAACTGATACCAAACACAGTGGTGGTACAAGAATGATTATACATCTGACTGTATGATATTGAACCTGTGACACAATGAAGCCAAAACAACCATCTGTGACATCATGACTAATATACTTGAAATTGGTAGGAAAGTGACAGATCTGGAATTAATTCATTATCTCTAAGAAAATATGAGAATCAGTCAAAGATTTCTGGGAAAGTGACAGATCTGGAATTAATTCATTATCTCTAAGAAAATATGAGAATCAGTCATAGATTTCTGGGAAAGTGACATCTGGAATTAATTCATTATCTCTAAGAAAATATGAAATCAGTCATAGAATTCTGGGGTCACCTCTACTACTCTACTGATTAAAGAAATTGGTACCAGTACAAATCTGGGAAATCAGAAATGGATGACAAGATGCTGCCGACATCATTCCTAGGCTAATGTTTGTCATTAAAAATTATGGACCTAACACCACATTGAAGGCAAGATTGAAGGAACTAGAGACAGAGGGAGACAACGTGAGAAATGATTAGACAGTTTGACAACCTGGCACGGCAAGGAAACAACGACGACTTTGGTACATAATACTGAGGACAGTGAGCTGTGGAGAGCCATGACCGCCTAGGCCAGCCGGCATGGCACATGATGATGATGAACACCACATTCCTCATGAAAAGGAACAGTACTATGACTGACTCTGGGCTTTGTACATACACTTCAATGCAAAATTTGAATTTAGACCTTTGAAAATATGCACCAGGAATGACAATTGTACAAAAACCTATGGTGATAGATCTGGTCGAAGTAGACAAGATAAGATATTGATCATGAAAGGACAATGTATTTCAACCAGCAGATTAAGAATAGCCACACACCTGAATGTAGAAGGGTACTTAAGGTAACATAATTAGATATATTAAAATAATGTTAGAGACATTACAGTTGTAAGACTTACAATTTGGAGGGAACCTGACCCGGCCAACACTAACTCTCTTTTCCTGACTCAGCACAGTTAGTATATTATTTCAAATCAGCAATAGGAGAGTGCATAAACTAGGAAATAATCCTAGTCTTTATTGCAAATACAACCCTCTGGTCATTCATTTACACCAATAACTGTAACCTTTTTCTTCAAACTAAAAATTCAAGACATAAATATTTTATATGACACAAATACTTTCTAGCTGTAAAAACTTTGAATGATTCTTGGCATTAAAACTTCAGAACTCCATCTATTGTGACTTGAGCTATATTTGAGCATAAGCATTGAGCTATTAGCTTAGTCATAGGCTGTGATGTTTGCATCTTTCAGATCATCATTTCTGATTTTCATTTGGTGTCAGTATTAAGAACAGATTGATCACAATTTAACACCAACAACTAAAAACTTAGAAATTAGAGAAAACAACTGACTACGGGTATTAGGACATTAAGAAATCTAGAAAGTTGACTACATTGAATTATTCTGCATTTAATGATCCATTACTTACAACTGCAAGTTTGTTTTTTTTAAAGTGGAGAAAAAAATAGCAACAAATAATGAAAGATAAAGCAAGGAAAATAAATGGGACAAATTAATGAAATAACAAAAAAAAGGGAAATATTCTTGTTTTCTTATCTTTCATATTTCTAATTTATAAAATGATTTTTCCCCCCCAGAACTACCACAACATAGAACATTACTGAGTTTAACATGTGGATTAGAACAGAACACATTGATGAGATAAATAACATTTTGAAATTTATATGATATCTAGATGTTTCATAATTTTAAAGCATAGTTTTTAAAGTATAGTTTTTAAAGCATTATTTTTGTATGCCATATGCTTAGCACTTGCAGATGGCAATTGGTTAATAGCAGATGAGAAACCAACACTTAAAAATGACTTAATGTTAAAATTATTCTCACTCAATATTTACCACAAGCAGCGACAAACGGCAGTGATGTTTTCTACTCTTTGATTGAAACATATCTGTACAGAAATTTGTCATCATAAGCAATCTACAACAGAGGCCGCTCTATAACAGTGACACCTGCATAAGAACGTCCTGTCATCATACTAGATGGCAGTAATGTCCATTTATTGGCAGCTGGGTCATAAACTTCCACGGAACCAAGATTTGATGATCCATCATCTCCACCAACAACATATAATTTGTTGGCATTGGCAACAACACCTTGAATACAGGGGAAAAAAGTATATAAATGCCAAGTTCATGCTTAGATAAGTCTATGATTGTCAAATTAGTGCTTCAACAAGTCTATAATTGTCAAGTTATTGCTTAGACAAGTCTATGATTGTCAAGTTAGTGCTCAGACAAGTCTATGATTGTCAAGTTAGTGCTCTGACAAGTCTACAATTGTCAAGTTAGTGCTTAAACAAGTCTATGATTGTCAAGTTAGTGCTCAGACAATTCAATAATTGTCAAGTTAGTGCTCAGACAATTCAATAATTGTCAAGTTAGTGCCCAGACAATTCAATAATTGTCAAATTAGCACTTTGACATTGCATGGGGGGAGAAACAAACAATATATATTTATAACTATCAATTAAAAATGATAAAATTCAACTCAAGATAACCTGACGAGTGCTCAAACAACTCAAGATAACCTGACGAGTGCTCAAACAACTCAAGATAACCTGACAAGTGCTCAAACAACTCCATAGGCTGTGGTAGATGGATTACCAGAACCACAATTATAACTATTTTTTATGGTTAAAAAGCTCTGATATAATCAAATTGGACTAACATCTGTGGTTAAAATGAGATTCCTCACCACAAGAGGTACTTTTTAATTTAAATCTAAAAACTAATATTTATGATTTTAAAAAAAATAGAAACACTAGTACCCATTTTCAATTGGATATACTTGGGAATTGACAATGTGGAATTGAACCATATGTCCTGCCGAAGACGGATGTGTCGGGCCATTGGCACAAATAAAACGGCGACACAACGCATTTCCATTCTCTGGACTATATCCTGGTGGAAATCTAATAGGGCCATTGTCCTACTGCAATAGAGATCCAGCAGGAGTTTGAGAATGAACGCTGAAGAAGAAGAACCATATGTAGTGTTGATTAAATCTGGAGATCCTCAACTATGCTGTACCAACTCACCACTGGATCATTTTCATTATACATATCAGATCAAGCAATATTGTACCTCATACACAAACCAGATCTAGATAAACTAATGAACATTGTCCCTTACACACAAACTAGAATCAAACATTTGATATTGTTCCCTTGCCCCTTATACACAATATAGATTCAAACATTTGACATTGTCCCTTATACACAAACTAGATTCAAATATTTGATATTTTTCCCATGTCCCTTATACACAATATAGATTCAAACATTTGACATTGTCCCTTATACACAAACTAGATTCAAACATTTGATATTGTCCCCATACAAAAACTAGATTCAAACATTTGATATTGTCCCCTTGTCCCTTATACACAAACTAGATTCAAACATTTGATATTGTCCCCTTGTCCTTTATACACAAACTAGATTCAAACATTTGATATTGTCCCCTTGCCCTTTTTATACAAACTAAATTCAAACATTTGATATTTTCCCCTTGTCCCTTATACACAAACTAAATATTTTCTCATCCCATCATCTTCTGTCTTTCTTTCCTTCAATATTGCCTGTTGTTACTATGTTCTCCTAACTCACTGATAGTCTTGTATGTCGTTACTATGTTCTACTAACTCCCTAATAGTCTTGTATGTTGTTACTATGTTCTCCTAACTCCCTAATAGTCTTGTATGTTGTTACTATGTTCTCCTAACTCCCTAATAGTCTTGTATGTTGTTACTATGTTCTCCTAACCCTGTTGTTACTATGTTCTCCTAACTCCCTAATAGTCTTGCATGTCGTTACTATGTTCTCCTAACTCCCTAATAGTCTTGTATGTTGTTACTATGTTCTCCTAACTCCCTAATAGTCGTGTATGTTGTTACTTTGTTCTCCTAACTCCCTAATAGTCTTGTATGTTGTTACTATGTTCTCCTAACCCTGTTGTTACTATGTTCTCCTAACTCCCTAATAGTCTTGTATGTTGTTACTATGTTCTCCTAACCCTGTTGTTACTATGTTCTCCTAACTCCCTAATAGTCTTGCATGTCGTTACTATGTTCTCCTAACTCCCTAATAGTCGTGTATGTTGTTACTTTGTTCTCCTAACTCCCTAATAGTCTTGTATGTTGTTACTATGTTCTCCTAACCCTGTTGTTACTATGTTCTCCTAACTCCCTAATAGTCTTGTATGTTGTTACTATGTTCTCCTAACCCTGTTGTTACTATGTTCTCCTAACTCCCTGATAGTCTTGCCTGTCATTACTATGTTCTCCTAACTCCCTAATAGTCTTGCATGTTGTTACTATGTTCTCCTAACCATGTTGTTACTATGTTCTCCTAACTCCCTGATAGTCTTGCCTGTCGTTACTATGTTCTCCTAACTCCCTGATAGTCTGGCCCGTTGTTACTATGTTCTCCTAACTCCTGGATAGTCTTGCCTGTCATTACTATGTTCTCCTAACTCCCTAATAGTCTTGCATGTTGTTACTATGTTCTCCTAACTCCCTGATAGTCTGGCCTGTTGTTATTATGTTCTCCTAACTCCCTGATAGTCTGGCCTGTAGTTCCTATGTTCTCCTAACTCCCTAATAGTCTTGCCTGTCGTTACTATGTTCTCCTAACTCCCTAATAGTCTTGCATGTTGTTACTATGTTCTCCTAACTTCCTGATAGTCTGGCTTGTTGTTACTATGTTCTCCTAACTCCCTGATAGTCTGGCCTGTTGTTACTATGTTCTCCTAACTCTTGGATAGTCTTGCCTGTCATTACTATGTTCTCCTAACTCCCTAATAGTCTTGTATGTTGTTACTATGTTCTCCTAACCCTGTTGTTACTATGTTCTCCTAACTCCCTGATAGTCTTGCCTGTCATTACTATGTTCTCCTAACTCCCTAATAGTCTTGCATGTTGTTACTATGTTCTCCTAACTCCCTGATAGTCTTGCCTGTAGTTCCTATGTTCTCCTAACTCCCTAATAGTCTTGCCTGTCGTTACTATGTTCTCCTAACTCCCTAATAGTCTTGCATGTTGTTACTATGTTCTCCTAACTTCCTGATAGTCTGGCTTGTTGTTACTATGTTCTCCTAACTCCCTGATAGTCTGGCCTGTTGTTACTATGTTCTCCTAACTCTTGGATAGTCTTGCCTGTCATTACTATGTTCTCCTAACTCCCTAATAGTCTTGTATGTTGTTACTATGTTCTCCTAACCCTGTTGTTACTATGTTCTCCTAACTCCCTGATAGTCTTGCCTGTCATTACTATGTTCTCCTAACTCCCTAATAGTCTTGCATGTTGTTACTATGTTCTCCTAACTCCCTGATAGTCTTGCCTGTTGTTACTATGTTCTCCTAACTCCTGGATAGTCTCCTAAAAATAGACACTGTCTCTTTCTGATATTTCAGCAACCTCTATTTCGTATTTCACTCTCTGCACCTCATCATTAAGTAACCTCCATTTGGTATATGGCCCTCGGCACCTTCTCATTAGTTTATCTAGCTGTTTATGACACTCTTAATATTTTTCTATAGAACCTCCATCTCTTTTTCTTCTGTTTCACTTGTTCTCAAACTCCTGATGGTTAGCAGGATGTCTGGAGAATGCAATGTATTGTGTCATGGTTTACAGCTTGATTGTGATATCTTTGCCTCTTTTCCTGAAACATTCAACTACAGCATAGCTTTAAATGTATGGGATAGCTAACAGCACCCCCAAAACTTCCTTACGACAAGCACTTTTGGACCCAAGCAATACACGAGCTTCTAATCTTCCACTCATCTGTTTATTTATTATAAGCACTACCTATCTTATACTAAAGTTGTTTGTTTTTTAAAAAAAAGAGAGTTGGAGAAACATATAGTCTTTTACAATGTAAGTTTTACACACAGTAATATAAAAGTAATGAAGATAGTAAATAAAAGAATATTCTCAAAGACAATAACCCCAAGCAAATTTAATTCTCAAGAATAGACATAAAGCAGATTTATAACATTTAGAAAGAATCATTTCAGGGAAATATTTTATATAACACCAAGATGACATATGAAAGATTTATAATAAAAATAGATCTGACAAACAGTATAAAATAAAATAAGTAAATGAGAATTATAAACATAACACAAGTACGGCTAAACAAATAATTTACAATATAATGTCAACATCAGCATTATGTTCTGTGCCAGCTGATGTAGGCTTTCTTGGCTCTCCAAAAATATCTGTTCCAAGAGCTAATATCAGTCTGAATGTTGAGAGTATTCCATATCATAATGCTAGTCTGTCCAGAATGATCTTTTGCTACCAAGTTCTACCCCACCCCCAATTGTGATGATGTTCCTTAAACAGCCATAATTTCCTAAAACAGGCCTGAACGAATTAATTGATGTTTCCTGATATTGATAATATATTTCCTCTGTGTATTGACCTCTTTCAGCAGTTCAATGTCAGTTTTTTTAATAGTCCATAAGTATTCTCAGCTTTCTTATGTACAAGACACATCTATATGGTCCACTGTGGCTTTGGGTGTTTATTGTTCAATTACTCACTTACTTATGTCAGTATTGACACTACGTAAAACTAAATAACTCTCATGCTACTTGTGCCTGGTCTATTCTATTCTTTATCCCAGATCAGATGTTATGCTATCTCCAAAAACATTCAAATTTACATGTCTATCTATCTATCTATTGTCATTTCCACTTGTGCCGTTTAACATCGTAGTGAGAAGTTGGGAGTTGTCTGTCTTTGGCCATATGGGTTGCATAGGTCATGGTTAGCCCGTGTCTCTTTAAAGTATCTATGATTGTCTCCACCCATCTTGTTCTTCCTCATGCCATGATTTTGTTAAATAGATGGTGGTACACTCTAGGATTTCACCTCCTTCAGCAGATGGATAAGTTATGTATGCTGATATTTTCCTTCGCCAGCTCATTGCGTATCTTTTCTGTCATACCAATTAATCGTATTCCACTAATATCTTCCCATAATTTCAAACTCCTTCAAACTTATTACAGTCTTGTCAATAAAAGGTAATTCTGCTAGTAAAACTGTATGAAAATAGTAATAACATGTAATGAAGTTTTACTGCATGATGACTAACACACTATCATTATCGAAAGCTCACGTGAAATAATACACAATGGAAAACAAGCAAAATCATACAAATAACAATACACATGACATAATCATAACTGAAAAATCTCACTTCCACATTTCAGTTGGACACTTTTGCATGTTCTGATCATTTCTATTCATCATCTTTTGATGTTTTGTGCATAAAGACCTTTTGGTTGAAACATTGATTATGTCACGTGTATCATTTTGCTTGTTTTCCGTTGTGTGTATTATTTCATGTGAGCTTCCGATAGTGATAGTATGTTAGTCATCGTGCAGTAACACTTCATCACCTGTTTTCTACTTCAGTACTATTTTCATACAGTCTTGTCCATATGGTTGTTCTTGTCCAAAATACATGTTTATGGAATTCAAAAGATTCCTTTTATCCTTTTATCATCTGTCCTAATATCTGTACTCTTGAAGTGAGTGGCTCTCATTACCTCAAACTCTGGTATGCCCAGGGCAAAATATGTAAGTCCTTCCAGGCATGAAACTCCAATATACTCTATTTACTTTTGGCGCAAATTCCATCCTGAATCTTGCAGATTATGTATTGAGAGTCCTACACAATAACTGCCCTGGCTGCCACTGTTTTAGAGACCCATTTTAAGGATGCCATAACTGTCTTAATCTCCCATATCAAACTGAAAGCTTTGTCTCTATATACTCCATACATTTCAGCAATGGCCTCTTTAAATATAAAAAATAACCTATTGTCAAGACATTAGCAACATCTAATTTACTTTAGTAGCACATTCTGATAGAATTAATAGTTTTCAGATGACAAAATAACTATGAACTTAAAAAGAATTGCTATTTGAGAAACTGCAGGACAGAAGTAGATGAACACATTCAAAAAAGAAAAACATCTAAGGAAAGAACTTCAAAACTCACTGTGATTTATGGTACGGCAAAGAAAAACAAAGTTATTATAAATAATAATAAACATAGTAAGTAAAGTCAAGTATACCTTTTTCCCACAACATTGAGGCATATAAGGTAATATGATGTTATGCACATATCTTTGCAAACCAAAGGCATATAAAGGGATGATATGGTCGCATCACATCTATTGCCTTTATGTTGCCAGAATATCTGGTACCCATTTCCTTAGAGTGGGTGTACCCAGGGATCATTAGTGTTCTAAAAATATGTCCAGCTGAACTAGAAATCAAGAATCATAGTGCTAAGTATCACTTGATTTGATCTCTAAAACCTCTCATATTTAAAATCTCTCCTATTTAGTTGAATTCCAGACTACAACATCAGCTAAATGTAGGTCTATCATTAATTTATTGGCATATCCCAGTCAGCACATAGGGATGAACCAAGCCTTGTTTGGCTGCAGTTATTTTCTAGATAATATTTATATTCAGTAGGTTGCTATTTTTTTTTAAATGGTCTGGATTCACAACTGCAGCAGACATTGAGCATCGGTATTCGCCCATGTGTTGCCTGGGCTCATAAGGGAAGCAAAGAATAGTGACACTGTTACCTGCCAGGCATATCATAAGAGGTGACTAAGGAGGTTTGGGGTGGAGTTGGCTGGCCTATCCATAGGTTCAAGATGACCCAGAAGCCATGCTGAAGTCGGATGTGTCAGGCAGCAAGACGCAGATATCACAGCTGAGCTGTAAACCATGATACAACACATTCCATTCTATGGACTACATTCTGCTAATCTGCTGAAGTTTGATAATGTAAGTAGAAGAAGAATAAGAGCCCAGTACCTTGGAAATCAAATGTCCCATTACATAACTAAAAATTTACAACTTCAAGTGCAGTTACTGTAAGTTTACTAACAAAATCTGTGTTAGAAATCTTCTTCCTCTTCTGTGTTTATTCTCAAACTCCTGCATATTAACAGGATGCTGTCCATGGACCGGATATTGACATGGTTTAAAGCTTTGCTGTGATAATCTGCGCCTCTAAGCATGACACATTTGACTTCAGCATGGCTTCTGGCTCACTATGATCCTATATGGGAGGGCACATCCAACTCCACCCTATAACCTCCTTAGTCGCTCTTACGACATGCATGAAAGGTAAATAGTGTTGCTATTATTTATAAAGTACCATTATATATGTTAAACCTAACCTCTCACCTGCATTTCTTCTGCTCATATGCATATCAGCTACAGGTGTCCATGTGTTTGTATCAGGGTTATAAGCTTCTACGCTTTTTCTAACCAGGGGACCATCATGGCCTCCAACAGCATACAACAACCCATCAACTACACCAACACCTGAAGAGAAATTTCTTAATGTTAATCGATAACTATTAACAAAACAGGATAAGTAAACTTCTTCTTCTTTGTTCATTCTCAATCTCCTGCAGATTAACAGGATGTAGTCCAGAAACCAGAATGCATTGTGTCATGGTTTAAAGCTTGGCTGTGATAACTATGCCTTTCAGCCCAACATATCTGACTTCAGCAAGAAAGATAAGTAATAGAAGAAAGTCCTTTCCTATTAGAAGGGTTTACATTTTTAATGTAACAAAATTAGGTTGCAAAATGAAATTAGGTTTCCACTATGAAAAAAGTGAGAATAAAATTGTGTTCTTCATGTTTTTATTGATTATTTCCCTGGCATTAAATCCTAAACACTGTCCCTGTGTTTATTACTCCCCCCCCCCCCCCCCTCAGACTACAGTGTGGTTCCAGGTAGTACTTTTCGCAATGGAATTAGGTTAAGATCACAGTATGTCCCTCATGTTTATCTTTACATCTTGGAACACTCCTTGCAACAGCAACAGTGACTTTATCGGCCAAACAAAAGTTCAGCACAATTACGGCTGTTGTTTTTAACTAAGAATGCAGTGACAGAGTGAGGTCACATATTACAAAAAAAATTAGGATTGGCACAGATTTCTTAAAAAGTGTGAACTGTAGACCTCCTAGGAAAGAACCTCGAAGAAAGACTAAACAAATCTGCCCTTATATAACTGTACATTGTCTACTGAAACAACCAATATTAAACAAGCAACCATCCTTCTAAATATGGTGTACAATTTTCATTTGCTTCATGGCGTGCTTCATGATTGAGATATCAGCTCATGGGTACAGGGGATAGTGATACACCTCTACTTCCAATCTCTTTCATCTGACATGGATCTACTGCCATAGAAGGATGTTTCTAAGTAATGTTTTTAACCATTGTGCCAAGAGGATAAACTGTATACATATCCTACTATAACTGCTAGGACTTACTGTATACATATTCTACTATAACTGCTAGGACTTACTGTATACATATTCTACTATAACTGCTAGGACATACTGTATACATACCCTTCTATATCTGCTAGGACAAACTATACACATACCCTTATATATCGACAAAATTGAAAGAATGATTTACAACATAGTGTGTGTGTGATATCGAGTGAAATAGTGACTACTGTGCTATGTTTAGTAGATAGACATAATGGATCATTAGAAACGTGATTAGCACAACAACACTCAAATCACTTTTTCATGTGGAATTATGTAGGTAAACCAATCCAAAGTACAGTGGAATTCCATTATAACAATTTGGCTCCGACCAAATATAATATTTATGTAGTAACAGAATTTGCTATATATATATATACAGTACAAATAATATAGAATAAATATAATTGGAGATTCTGAAAAGTGTTGTTATATAAAAATGCGATATAGAAGGATTCCACTGTACTTATCTAGAAATATACCTGCACCACTTCTTCGGCACGACATCTCAGCAACTGTTACCCACATATCACAAAGTGGATTGAAACATTCCACAGAACTCAAGCATTGACGTGACGTTCCATCATAGCCACCCACTGCATATAACAAACCTGAATAAAGAAAAGGATATGTATATTTGAAGAAAAAAAATGGCACTTACTTATCCGAAGTTGTCTTTAATACTTTCATTACCATGCCTGATAAAAGCTGTCTTAACACTTTCATTGCCATGGCTGATAAAAGTTACCAATGCCAAACATGGACAATGACAGCACAAGATAAATGTAAACTTGCGACAGCTGAAATGGCATGCTTACGCAGAATCCTAGGAATATCGCTAAGAGTCAGGGTGAGGAATTAGGATATTCAACAAAAAACCCGCACCACCCCAATCTTGGAATATATCAAGAGATAACAGATCAAATGGTTTACACACATCAGCAGACTACCATCAGACTACCATCATACCACAGCAAACTATGCTACACAGATATAGCGAAGGCAGACATAGAGGCAGACCGCGAAAACGATGGACCACTGAAATAAAAGAGGCTATAAAGTCCACAAAATACTCAGCACACAAGAGGGCCGTCTCCAGAAAACTCTTCTACCCCTGACGCCGAAAGGCAACAAAGGGTTTTAGCAAATAGATAGATAGATAAAAGTTGTCTTAACACTTTCATTTCTGTGACTGATAAAAGTTGTCTTCTTCTTCTTCTGCGTTCGTTCTCAAACTCCTGCAGATTAGCAGGATGTAGTCCAGAGAACGGAATGCGTTGTGTCATAGTTTACAGCATTGCTGTGATATCTGCGCCTTTCGGCCTGACACATCCGACTTCAGCATGGCTTTGGGTCACTGGCCCTATATGGGATGGGACAGCCAACTCCATCCCATAACCTCCTTAGTCACTTTTTACGACATGCGTTGAAGGTAAACAGTGTTGCTATTGTTTGCTCCCCTTTCGGGCCCGGGCAACACACGGGCGATAAAAGTTGTCAAAGCACAGTCTTTTTCACTGACTACTTTTGTCATCCATTAATATGTAGTTTTTTTTGTGGGGAATTCTGCAGACTCTACAACCATTCAGTGCAAGAATTCCATTTATTATAAATGTCATTCTAATATGGTAGAGCTGGTTATTGGATCGATTCAATGTTGATAATTGGAGGTTTAGTAATTTTATTGTGTTTTTTCAATGAACATTTCAAATTGGACGATGTAGCTGATGATTGGGGTCCAAATTGGACGATGTAGCTGATGACTGGGATCCAAATTGGACAATGTAGCTGATGACTGGGGTCCAAACTGACTCATATTCAGACATTCAACAGGTAATAGCAATAAAATGGATTAATAATCAGATATAGCATTGGACTATGGTTAAAGTAATGATGGTCATAGGATATGGGATAGTTCTATGGATTCAAGAGTTAGTGGTGGACATCCACTTTGAAAACAGAGCATGTCACTGCCATTGCTAGGCAAAATTATTTAAAATAAATGGAATTTATACTTTTTTTTAAATAAAAGCTTGAGATACATGTTTTTTGGAAAGCTTATTATTGTCTGAATGTCTTTTGAATGTTTCAGCACTCTGACATCATTGGTTGATTTTTTAATGATTTTTTTTTAAATGATCACTTGCAGAATGCATCATTCCTAATAAAAATGGTAAGGTAGTGCCAAAGACTTGGACTTAAAAGATGTGGGAGCAAAAGTGTTAACAGAAAATCATGCAGTAATGACAGTTTTTTAAAATGTTAATATGACTGTACTGTTGTCTTCTTCTTCAGCATTCATTCTCAAACCCCCGCTGGATCTCTTGTTTCAGGACCATGGTCCTATTAGAATTCCAGTAGGATGTAGTCCAGAAAATGGAAATGTTTTGTCTCCATTATATTTGTGCCAATGGCCTAACACATCCGTCTTTGGTGGAGTACTGTCGTCAATAGTTTGCCATCAATCTATCCAATGTCTATAATCTCTACAGTTTGCCACCACTCATCAATAAATTAATCAGGCAATTAGGACTCCCACTGAGTATAAGGCTTATTCAACAGACATTGCCCTCAGCTGAAAGAAGTCTTCTGAGAAGCTCTTAACCTTTAGGTCTCTATCGGCGCAATATTGCGACGAAAGTGTGCTCTCCATCTTGCCTGCTGTAGCAATATTGCGACGAAAGTGTGCTCTCCATCTTGCCTGCTGTAGCAATATTGCGGCGCTAGAACTTAACAGATAGTGCCCGAATCGCGAGTACGGAACTTCACAAAGTAAAGCTTATATGACGTAGAAATTCCTGCCACATGAAGCTAGGAATACGTCACAGTCTAAAGGTCAAAAACCGTTACAAAAATTCAGATTGTATGGAGGAGAAAGCCAGCAGATTTTGTCAACGCATTTCTAGAATGACGTTGGCCATTTTCGGCTGTATTTTACTATCAAATTGAGTACTGCGTGGCATGGGTAAGTGATCATGACTGCATGTTCTAATTGTTTTTTGTGTTTAATATGTTGTTATTTGATAAGAATGTTTGTGTATTTGAATGAATACACAAACATTCTTATCAAATAACAACATATTAAAGACAAAAAAATAATATGTATCAGGGGTGCCACATGTGTGCATGGACAATAATTACGTTGCGTGTCGGCCTAGATCTAGTGTTGACATGACGGACATTATATGCGATTTCTTCACGTTTTATTAGTTTTTTTTAGTCCATATTATATTAATTTTGATATGAAACAATATATATACAACAAGTATAGGTATTTCGATCCTCGCCACGATTTCGAGTTCGATCCTCACCACAGGCAATTGTGCATCCGGACCGTTCAGAAAGCAATGGCAACCTACTGAATTTATTTATATTGCCTAGAAAATCACCACAGCCAACAAATGCTGGGTTGATAGCTACGTCCTGGATAGGATATGCTACCAATTTATAAATAGGTATTTATGAGGATTTTATGAATGTTTCCACACATTGATAAAGTATTAGGGTCGTCATGAAGTTAAATTTGTGATTTTGAAAATGGCGTTTTGCGATTTTTTCCCGAATTTTCAACTTCACAACATGCTCATATATGTCATATCACACATACAACAAAAACATTATTATATTCACTATTCACTCCTTTATTTAGATGTGCAAAAATTATTTTGATATCTTTTAAAACAAAAAAGTTATCGCGTTTTCAAAACACCCACCATCAATAACGAAAATTTTCCAAAAAATAACCAGGCCCCAGGGGATATTGCGTAAAATTTAAGTTAGGGCTCTAAAGGTTAAAAACTACTCCCCCGCACATAGGAAGTAAGAGCACGTTGCTTGTAATTCCTAGGGAATGAAAATAAACAAGCATCAGGCTCTTAGAAAATGTTCATACATGTCAGTAAATGTCACACTTAGTCTTACCAGCAACCACACCAACTCCTACACTGCTCCTGCGAGTGCTCATATTTCCAACTGTCTTCCACTGACCTGTTCTTACATCAAAATATTCTGCAGAATCCAGGCCTAAAACACAAAATATTATGAGAAAGTCTTATAAAGCAAATACATTAAACATTTGTTAAAGAAACCAGCTAAAATTTGTAAGCTGCCAGTCTAATATATATCATCTTGTTTTACAATACTCAGGCAGAATTGAAATCACTGAAGGTGTACATAGACAACAAGCAACAAATGTCAATGTGATGAACCACTCATAATCCATTCAAAGACAAGGTTGTATGATTCTTTTCCAACAATATGTTACACTTTGTGTTGGGAGGTTTCAAGAGGGGCAAGAATAGCAACACTGAAAACCCACTGTTGTTATTACCACAAAGAGGTGATTAAGGAGGTTTTAGTGCGAAAGTGGCTGTCCCATCTAAACGGAGTCAAAGTGATCACAAGTCATGCTGAAATTGGATATTTTAGACTAAAAAGCTGTAAATGACACACTGCATTCTGTTGTCCTGACATCTTGTTGATCTACAGGGAGTTTGAGAATGAATGCAGAAGAAAAACAACATGTTAGTTTCAGAGATACAACCAGCTAACAACTTGTTAGTTTCAGAGATACAACCAGCTAACAACTTGTTAGTTTCAGAGATACAACCAGCTAACAACTTGTTAGTTTCAGAGATACAACCAGCTAACAACTTGTTAGTTTCAGAGATACAACCAGCTAACAACTTGTTAGTTTCAGAGATACAACCAGCTAACAACTTGTTAGTTTCAGAGATACAACCAGCTAACAACTTGTTAGTTTCAGAGATACAACCAGCTAACAACTTGTTAGTTTCAGAGATACAACCAGCTAACAACTTGTTAGTTTCAGAGATACAACCAGCTAACAACATTTTAATTTTTTTTAAGATATACAGCCAGCTAACACATGCAAGAGCACCAAAATTGACTTAAAACAGATCTTGAAATATCCTTTGATTTAGTCTTTCATTCAAGAAATCAGATTGACAATAAGATTCAGAAAGCAAAATAGACTGAGTTTTTCTTTCAGCACCAGATTGGTATTTCTCTAGCATTATTTTTTATTGGGATGTTTTCCAGAGATTTTGTGAGCACCATATGAATGTTTCATTTAGCTTTAGGGTGCAATGCCATGAACTGTACAGGCCAATACTCCATAGGGGAATTTCCAACAAAATTCTTGCAATCTTGAGGCACTCTGCAGATGAAAGGGTTGATCGCCTCCCAGAAGTCCAGACATGGGTCTTTCTTTAGTAGGCTTTATAGCAGTGGAAATTATAGGGTGGAGTAGCCAACCTCATACCAAACCTCCTTAATTATCTCTTACTGCACAGCAGGTGGCAGTATTATTATTTGCTTCTCTTCCAGAGTATGCTGACACGCGAGTGGTGTGGGTAGATAGAAAGTAACAAAGACAAAATCATGGATGAAGTAGCAGTAAAAATGTCAAACAAAATCATTGTTTATATACAAACATTTCTCACAACAAATCCAGATACATGATATCGCCTGAAACTTACCTGCGGCTCCATCAAACCCACCAACTGCAAAGATATTGCCATTGAGCACAGCAACACCTAGGGTACTTCGACGGGCCTCCATGCTGGGACATGAATTCCAGGTATCCTTGAGTGGATCATATACATCTATACTTCTCACTCTAAGAGAGCCATTAAAACCACCAACTGCATACACTAGTCCATTCAATACTGCAACTCCTATAGTAAGAACATTTCATAATTAGTTGGAAACATTGAGGAATTATAAAAGTCAGAATGTAGCAAACATAACTCAAACTCGATCACTTCTGTTGGCAATGCTACCACAAGTTCAAGAATAATATAATATAGAAGCATTTGAAATTTATTATTAACCTTCAGCACGCTGTAGTCACCAACTGGCACCAAACTCAATAGTTGTAGTAAAAATGTGGTGTCTGTTGCTGTTGTGCACCTCCTTCAACAAGAAAATCCTGATTGCAAAAAAATGTAATTTATCTGGGTAATGCAGGAATTGAAAATAGACAGAATTAACCTCCTTTTCAGATCGGTAGGTTGTGTTTCAGATATGTAGTGACCACTTGTTTAGCCGCCTATATAATCCATCAAAATCGGTCACAAAGACAGACATTTTTAGGAATGTTTATATGCAGGACTAATAGTCATAGTTGATAACGTTTGTTATATCAACATGTTTTGTTTGTTTTCACAGACGATATTATGATCATGTTAGTTTTTCTATGTAATGACATCAGAAAGAGAATAGACATAGGAATTTAGCAGCATTATATCCAGAATATAACAAGAATAGGTGAGTCACTTATGATTATGTATTTTTTTTTTCATTTTCTCATATATCAAACATACCCCAACAAAACTTATTTCATTACATTCAGTAACCATTTCTTTATTCCCATAAAAACTAATTATACAAAAACAAAAAATATCCAAATAAACCATATAAATAAACTTGTATAGTAAGAAAAGAATACAGAGGTGAAGGAAAATGTGCTAACGGTTAAAGACAAATCATAAGGCAGCAAACAGGATTTGAACCAGGTCTGCTCAGATGGAACTCACTCACCTCACAACTGGAGTCAACTGAAGCAACCTTATTTAAGTGTTATTTACGTTTACAAGTAGGCTTAATTTGGTCACTGTAGTACTAAGGCCTTTTGGCACATTACTAATGTTTGTGGTTTGTAAGGAATGTACATACCTGTGCAATATGTGTATTGTTGTTTTCTGTGTGTCATTCAACCAGTAAATATTTATAGTAGTTTGAGAATATATATATATATATATATATATATATATATATACGCTGGAAGTCTTCACTAAAATTTCATCTTTTTTTGGGATGCAGTGTGGTTGATGATGGAAAATGTGTTAACTCAAGTTGTGAGGCGAGTGGGTGCCATCTGAGAGGACCTGGTTCAAATCTCATTTACTGCATTATGATTTTCCAGAAGTTAAAGACAAAGTTAATATCCATATTTGTTCTGTTTTGCCACAGCCTTCACATTTCCAGTACTTGAGGAGTATCCTGACACTGGTAATTTATCTCTAATCTGGTAATCTAAGTACAATTAAGTCAATCTCTACTCGTGGGTGTCTGTGGTGAAGTCAATAGGGACACAGACAGAGGCAAAAGGTCAAGCAAATTTGATCGTAGTTAGCTTTCGGATTGATGACAAGTGTGTGGTACAGGCAATGTTAATAAACAAAGTGCAATGTAAAGCTGGCCTACTAGCAATATGGTTACAGACATCCACCGTTCAATGGAATTGGTAAAAACACTTAACATATTAATTACCACTGCCAAAGTCAGATGTGTCTGGCAACTGGAGCAAATAAATGCAGATACAATACATTTCTGTTCTCTGGACTACATCCTGCTGGAAATATAGTATGACTATCGTCCTGCTACAAGAGAGAACCCAGATGCAGTTTGAGAACAAATACACACACACACAAATTCTCTACGTCTTTTGCGTCATTAAAGTGTTCTGGGATTTTTATGTGTGCATCTCTTAAACTTCTTTTCCACTGATAGCAATGTCATTTCTCTTGTCCACATGCATTCAACCTTTGTTGTATAATACTGTTTTCATGCAGAAGATCAAGGCACTGATTAGCACATGAGCTACAGTGGTCAATATCTCAAAGCTTGTTGCTACCATCAGTGAGTGACAGCAAACCTGAGCTATTTAACAAACTGCAAAAGGGCACAGTTGGGAACAAAGACTGGAAGCAATGTGGTATTGAAAATTACCAGTAGGCAGTAGGAGGGATTTAACCAGGTCCATATCAGCTGGCACTTATGTGCCTCATAATTTGAGTCAGCATGTTTTCTTAAATTTGTCCACAAAGATCTCTAAAAAAAAGATGCAGTTACAGTCAAGACTTCCAATGCATATATTCTCAAGATACTATGAATATGGACTGAGTGATTACAACTCAGCAATCCTGTCTAGTGCCTCCTCATTTGTTTATATAATTCTCTGATGCTTTCTGTTTAATTACCAAAAACTATGTATTCTAATCAGATGTGTTAAATTAAAAGGCACCATTAACCTTTAGCAAGCCAGATTAAAAAATACGAAACGTATCCCTGCCACCGGATTCTTTTTTGAAAATTTGCATTATTGATGGTGACTGTTTTGAAAATGTGATAATTTTTTGGTTGTTAGAGATATTTAAATAATATTTGCACATATAAATAAAGAATTGAATTATGCATATATTGGTGTAATTTATGTACGTGTGTGTGTGATACCAGACGTATGAGAAAGTGGTAAAGACGTTTTTCACAAAAAACATATATTTTATAACAAATAAAGAGGAAAAAAATAAGAAAAAAAATAACTTACCTTACATATCGAATTCCTTGGCAACACTGTCAACTAAATCACGTAAATCTGTTGTATTTATGTTCTTTAACTGCGAAATTATCAAAATATAGCCGGGGGAACTGTATAAAACATGTAGATTTGCAGTAAAATCGTTCTTTGAGCTTAGGCCTAGAGTTATTTTTTCTGCCACTTCAAAATATTCGATATCAAACGTACAAGTCCCCAAACCAGCACGGCATTCTGTATATTCACTGCTGTGAAACTAAATAACCTAATAATCCATGATTCAATCCACGATTCAATGTTATTTTATTCGAAATACGATGAAATAAAGGTCTGTAAAACCGATCCATCATCATGGCATCGTACCGGTGTACAGATGTGGTCAGATTAATTGCTCTTAAACTTTTACGAATAGCCAGCCATTCTCAAAAACGATCATGTCGGAAGTGGGGGATGTACCGGCTTCGATTGCGCATGTCCCCAGCTATGTGCACGAACTGTGGTACGTGTAAATCTCACGATAATCTCGCTGGGAGGGACGGCCCGCCATCAGCGCGCGCGGCCATTTTGTTTTTCGGCGGCTGGATATCATATCGGCTCGGTGAAGGTTAACTCAGCCAAAATGCAAAGGTTTTCATAAAGTATCATGTATTTACTACATATTATATATGCATTTGCTTAAAAATATAACAAAACCATTAAACTACAATATCATGATTCATTTTTTTTAATTATAAATTTTACAGCAAAGTCCCACAACAGATATCCAGCTAAGCTTTGCAGAAAATTGCAATATCTATATTTTTATTCTGCTAATTTATGAAAACCATTTCTAGTAGTTTAAACTTAGCAGCACATGCTGAAGTTAGGACACTGGCAAAAATAAAATGGAGACACAGCACAATTCCGTTCCCAGGACTACATTCAACTGGAAAACTACTGGTACAAATGAGATCCATTGGAAGTTTGAGAATGTAAAACAAATTTAGCAACATAAAGAAATGATACAAATGTATATTACAGAGAATTATCTACAAGGACAGAAGCAAGCAAGGACAGAAATTAATAGTAACTTGAACCTTTCATGAGAACTGGCAAGACATAAGAACAAGTTCTCTAATCACTACATCATCATTACAAATGAAACAAACAATGAAGAATAATGTGAAAAAAAAACAACGTTGATCTGTTCTAGCATATAAAATTGTTCCAACAGAAATAAAACAAAATGGTCAGTAAGTATATAGAATATTGAAAAATACCCAGTACATACCACATCGACAACGTCTTGAGGGCATTTCTGCCAACTGATACCACCTCTCTTCTTGAAAGTCATAACACTCTACGCTGCGGATAGCTTTTGGGGCCTGTCCCCCAATCACAAGTAATACCTGCCAGATAAAATAACATGTCCAGTTATTTACAGTAGAACTTACATTTATTTACTGTAGAACTTACATTCTTACTGTTGGAGATGTCTTTACTGTAGAACTTATATTCTTACTGTTGGAGATGTACTTACTGCGGAAATATATTTATAATGACAAAGTAGCTAGCTATATACACACACACACACATATTCATAATGACAAAGTAGCTAGCTATACACACACACACACATATTCATAATGACAAAGTAGCTAGCTATACACACACACAACACCTTGATCACTTATTGTAAGTCTAGTACAGATATACGAAACCATATCTTGAGTCGATGAGAAAAATGTTGGAGTTTTTTAAAGTTCTTTGAAGTACCAAAGGACATCATAAGAACGCGTAAACAATTTCTAAACATCAAAAGACTCCTGTGTTCTTGCCACCTCTCAAGTCAAACATCAAAAATTGGTTGTTGGTGCTTTCTCTGAAAGTCTATTTCATCATGAACATTGTTTTCAACTACCAATGCAAACTGTTTGATGTAATAATTTCCTCCTATCACTGTTTAGCATCTTATTTTACAGCTAGCTAAATATATTTGTGGTTTGATATTTTCTGAGATGAGCTTACAAATTTGTAATTTTAAATTAGCCTAATGGACAATTAAAAGTGGGTTGCCAGACCATATTTTTCTCACTCTTGAGCTAGTATCGTATTATTGTGGAAGAATATAATAGACGTCCATCGCTGGTGACGAAGATAACTCTTCCTGCATTAGGCTGCAGCAACTATTAGGTAGGACAGCCTGTTCCATTTCTTGTTGTGACACACTAGACAAGCTGCAAGCAGTCATCAAGAACAAATTTCTCCATAACATCAATGGCTACATTACAAGTTTGGAAATAAATAGTGAAACAAAGTATTCAGGTCCTCACTTAACTGTACCTTTGGCAATCCAACTGGATTTCTTGGCTGAGTTCGTGGAGTTTTATAAAGAGGCTTTTGATCTGACTTCAGTAAGTGATACTTCATGGCCTCAATTAGGTAATCTTTACATCTGAAAAATAAAGTAAAACCTTCTCGTATGAAGCAAATTAATAAATAACTTACATTACAAAATAATAGTAGAATAAATAACTCAGAGTGGCATACCCCCTCTGAACAGAAGGCTTCTTCTATAGGCATTGCATTAAGCTGAAGTCTCCTGGGCATGAAAGAAAGCTCTGAGAAACCATCCCATTGCACATAGGAAGTAAGAGCAAATTGCTGGCAATTATTGGGGTTATTGACAACAAGAGCTAGGAGGAGCCCAGCAGGTACTCAATAACTGAATAATATAATATAGAAGCTTCAAGGATTTATTAATAAAGAAAAATCATGCAGCAAACAGAATTTGAACCAGGTACACACAGATGGCACCCAATCACTTCGAAACTTAAGTCCTCATCTTTCATCTTCAACCACACTTCATGTGAGGTACTCTATAATATTCAGCAGGCTGTTAGACTAAGGGCACCTTTCACAATAGCTTCAGCAACAACTGTGACAAACAGTTAGGAATACATATGATAATTTCATTTTTGCTTTGTCTATTTTCATGATTTTTATCATTTGAAATAACAATCTGATCTGGACTCTCTCAAAGGGTCTCTAAAATCATCAGCAATTGATACCGCCTATAAAAATTATGTGGTCACCAAAGGGCAAGAGAAAATGAGGAAGACCAAAAGAAACCTTATGCAGAACTACTACAAGAGAATGTTTCACCATCGGTATCAGAAACAATGAAGATCTAAAGCAAACTGCAATGAAACGAGAGATATGGAAATCTATGACATAAATCCTATGTGCCTTCTTTGACCCTAGAGGAATAACTAACTAGCTAACTAACTAATAAAAATGCACTGCAAAATCAGATTTACTAATGTAGCGCAGCAACTCACAAAGTTACTTGTATCACTGAGCAGCTTGAAATTTCAACAGCACAGAGAAAATTCATGGAGAGATAGAACAGCAAATGCAGATGTCCAACTTTGACTATACATGTTGTAACTGTGGCAGGAAATTATGTGCCAGAATTAAACTATTAAGTCATCGCAGCACACACCAGAGAGATGCAACAGCATAAGTTTCAGACTGTTGTCATCATCATATATGATGGATGGTTATTATTATAATAATATTATGTTATACGTGTAAACAAAATTATAAATGTGGGAGGTTGGCTCTTAAACAACATTATAATAAGAAAGCTGATAATTTTTTGTCATATAAAGAGACATTCATTTTCCTTTAACTCTGAAGTTACCGCATAGGGCAGAGGTCAGATCTCTTCAATTCTGTCTGTTCAAAGCTATTCTATGCAGTTCTTGAATAGTATGAATATTGTTTGTTTTAATTTCTTTAAGTATTGTTCTTCTGAGTGTTTCCTTTGGTCTACCCCTGGCTCTTCTGCCTGTTGGTATCCATGCAAGAGATTGGTGGTGTATTCTGTTATTGTCTGAGCATACGACATGTCCGATGTAGACATTAAAGTATGGAAAAACTAGTAATGAAAGACACGGTTGCTAGTAATGCGAAATAGCCTCCCAACACGACAGTGGATATTTCAGATATGTCCTTGGCTGTAGCAAATCAACTTGTCCAGAATTATAAGAAAGTTGAGAGCTTTCATAAAGACCACACTATAGAAAGAATATAACACCTGAATAATAATGTTATACAAACCTAGAATTTGTTTTTACAAGTGGTTCCTCTTCCACCTTTTGTACAATATATTCCTGATTCATTAACGGCAAGCGAACATTTTCTAACAGTTGCTCAATACATTCTTGCCTGGACGGTAAGTTATGGTGTACCCAAGACATCACAGCTTCATAAACCTAACAGAAATATTAGTACTGTATTACTATTATTATAGTACGTCAACACATATAAACACATACAGTGTAGTCATAACAATCCTGACATTATAACAATATCATCATCAGGTAGCATATCCTGAACAGGATATAGCAGTCATAACAGCCTTTCAAAACTTCTGTCGATCTTATTCCAGCTTCTGTAATTGTCATGTTTAGGTGATCTTTGATGTCTTACATTCATCTTCTTCTGGTCTGCCTCTTGTTCGACTCCCTGGCATCATCCCCTCTATTATGGTTTTCTCTAGGCCGTCATGGCGCTTAATACGGCTAAAATATTGTAGTTTTATGGAAAGAACCATGTTGGTTAGCCAGTTTCCTTTTACATTCATTTCCCTTAGGATGACTACATCATTGATCTTTTTGGTCCAATGCATTCTGAGGATTTTTCTATAACATTTCTTTCAAATGCTGCTATTTTATTTTTCACTTTGTTGGTGATTATCCAGGATTCACACCCATATATTGCCACTGGGAATATGTAAGCTCTTAGGAATGTTAGTTTTTGTTGTTTTGCAGCAGCTCAGCCATATGTTTTTCATTTTTATCAGTTTCTTTGACTCGATAGCCAACGGTTTAGTCACTTGTCATAATCTTGGTCTTGTTTCCATTCAGAAATAGGTTTTGTTTTTCACTATGTTGTTTAACGGAGTTTATGAGATGATGAAGATCTGCTTGACTGTGTGCTAATAATGCTGTATCATCAGCATATCTTAGTTTTGTTATCTCCTGACCTCCAATATTGAGTGGATCGATGTTATTTCTCTGTTGGTCATTTCTTACATTGCTCATTGTTTTGTACATAAATGTTGAAGAGATATGGTGATAAGATGTATCCTTGTCTGACTCATTTTTCCATGCTGAACCAATCAGATGTTTCACCATTTACTCTCATGCTGCTTGATGGTCTTGATATAATGTTTTTTATGAGGTGGATTAGGTGTTGCAGGGAACCCATGTCTTTCATGATATTCCAAAGTTTTGTAGTAGACAATTAAGCATTTGTAGATGTCGACATTAAACTCTGCATTTCTCTATGATGTTCCGCATATTGAAAACATGATCTCTGGTGTCTCTGCCCTGTCTGAAACCTGCCTGTGCTTCATTTAACTTTTCTTCCAGCTTATGTTGTAGTCTTTTAATGATGATAGCCAAGTAGTTTTGCTGGTGTGACTGATCAGTGCAATGGTTCTGTAATTCGTGCATAGTATTAGATTTCCCTTCTTCAGTAGCGGTATGTAGACTGATCATATCCACTCCTTGGGCCAAGCTTCAATTTTCCAGATTTTGGTGCAAAGTGTGTGATGGTGATTTCTCCTCCTGCCTGGATTTCAGCAGTTATATTATCAAACCCTGAAGATTTTCCTCTATTCAGGATTTTAATGGCCCATTTGACTTCATCTAAACTGAGTTTTGGTTCTATTTCCTTGTTATTGTATTTGTTTTTATGAATTTCCTCATACATTTCCTTACAGTATTCTTTCCAAGATATATTTGTTTTCTGTCAATTTGTTATCATGTTTGTCATGAATGATGTTTAGTGTTGGCTTGAAATAACCTGTTACAGTTCTAATCTCTTTGAACATATTATCACTTCTTCCTTGTTTGTTCATGTCCTCTGTCTTGCTGAAGGTCTCCAGGATATATTTGCTTTTGTCTTGTATTCTTCCTTATTTTCTTGGTGATTTCTTTGTATTTGCTGTGATTTGCAGTGTAATTCATTGTTTTCATTTGTCTTCTTTCTTCAATTAGTTTGAAAGTTTCATCTGAGATATAGCATTTTTTCTTGGTAACTTTTTTGGGTATAAGATTTTGTGCTGTAGAAACAAGAATATCTCTTGCATAGTTGGCTAGTTTATTGGGTATTATTCTTCTTGTACAGCCAAAAGTATTTCAAATTTGTTGTGAACTTCGATACTATATTCTGCTGGTATGTTACTGGTGTCAAAACGGATGAGTCTAGCACTTTTTATACCTTTTTTAAGCTGTCGGCACTCGTAAGAGGTCTTGGTGCACAGAATGCTTGATCGCTATCTGTGTTGGATTAAGATGTAATATATTTTATTTTGACCTGCACTACATCATCAACGCAAATAAGCGCACACTTCTGGGCATAATTCACTCAATACCGTAGTCGCAGAACTGCAACTGTCACTAAGCAATTTTGTAACCATGATAAAAAGTTTAATTTTTTATATTTTTCTTCTGGGAAAAAAAAGAGTTGCAACACTACTAGCAATTTAAATATAGCCATATAGCCTTGTTTCCAGTCAAGCTCAGAAAATACAGGCAAACTTAGCTTATTTCAAGGGTTTCGTTATGCTGTTGGATTCAACGCAAACCTAGTTGTAATGGAAGCCATTTTAGTGACATTCTTATTGATTGTGTTTGTAATAATGAGGAACTGTTGGGAGCTACATTTGTTTTCAACAAAGACATTATGAACACGTTATTTTCATTATGAAATAATATTGAAAAGAATATACCTAGATTGCATTTGATATTTTGCATTGAAAATACATGACATTGTGCATGGGTGAAAAATATCCTTAGATCTAGTCAAGATTGTATTTAGAAATTAAGTGATATCTAAGAGTTTTATTCCATTTGAAGATTATATTAACGTGTTTTATTTAATTTTGACAGACGGTATTATGAGCATGTTAGTTTGGTTATAAAATAACATTATAAATTGTATAATCCTAAGAGATCTGACATGAGCACATGAGTCAGTGATTTTATAAAAAATTATGCAACTGTCATAAAAGAATCCGGCTGGAAGGGAGACAGTTATGTAATTTGTATTGACATGGTGCAGGTTAAACAACCAAATTTTAAAACAAGTGGTGTACAAGCTTTATGTACCTGTTCCTCTGATGTGACAGTCAGTCTATCACTGGAGATCAATTTACAAACAGTCTCAACATCCATTGACAAAAATTCATCATAGTGGACCACCTCCCTGTTGATAAAAAGTTTTTTGTGCAGCTTTATATACAATATTTCAAGAGAATTTAAATAAATATTCTAGGATAATCCTAACACATTAGTACAGACATTTAGATCATCATCATTAGGAGAAAACTTAATACTTTCTATGAATGTATTGAAAAGTGAATTAAATGCATATTTTTATTATAGTGCGTACATATTTATATTCTAGACACAATTTGTTAAAAATGTATAGTACAGATGTAAAACATATTTGATCATTGATTATTTTAGCAGGAAGTAGTGAGGTGAAAAGAACATGTCGTGTCATGGTGTACATATTAGCTTTAACATCTGTACAATTCAGCATGACACATCCAATTTAAGTATGAACCAATAACTAACTTTACACAACCTCCTTGAAGTTGTTCAATGTTTCACTGATTATTTTGCCCTTCAAATATTAACCATTGATTTCTTTGGATATACTGACCACTGCATTCTTCTGAGGTGCTAACCAATGTTTTGTCCTGAGATATTGACCAATATTTTTGGGTCAAAGTAGGTACTTGGACAAAATTTTCAAAATAATGCTACATAATTACAAATAGCATAGTTAGATAGCCCTTAAAAATTGCAACTCAGCGATATCTCAACCAAGTCTGTACGTCAACCCTTAAAAAAGTTACGAATTTTTTTCGAATTAATTTCACATCAAAATAGTTTACATGAAACATATAAGAAAATATAAATAAAACTTGCCCCCACAAAATGTAGCCAAGCTGATAATTTTTAAATTATCTTTGTTATTTTCAATAATAATAAACTATACATTTTTTTCTTCAGGAAGACAAGACACATGTGTTGATCCCATTTATGTAACTATAGGAAAAACGCACAACTAATTAATATTCAAAATGGCATATAATTATCATAATTAAAATGAAAATAAATTATATAACGATTGTATATAATAAAATACAGCAAAAAAATATATTTTTGTGTGCGCAAAGACAAGACAGATCTATTTATTACATTTGTCTAATTTTAATATGTGCGAATAAATAATTAATATTCAAAATGGCGGCTTACTAGCATTATTAAAATAAACTATATAACTATAAAATATACTAAAATAGCACAGAAAATGTATATTTTTGTGTTTGTAAAGGCAAGACGCATTGCATCTGTTGATTACATTGTGATAATTTTCTGATGAAATTAGAGCTAATAAAATTCAAAATGGCGGCTAATTTGCATAATTATAACATTGCATTAGGTAGTCTAATTATAAAATATTTCCATTATTTATGATATAAGGTTCAACAATATATACATGTTTTGGTTTGGGAAAATTTGACGTATCTGGTTGTGTTTGCATTATTTTTAGATATAACCAAAGCTAATTAATATTCAAAAAGGCTAATTTACATAATTAACAATTTTGTTCATAAGATTGTTAAATGTCCTAGTTATTATGATAAAATGTTTAAATGTCCTAGTTATTATGATAAAATGTTTCTTTGCCTCAAATGTGACAAAATTTTCATGGATTATGTGTATACTGATGTGTTTAGTTAGTTTTGTGAGCAGCTTGTGTGGAGGAATACCATTCATGTACATCTATTGGTAAGTAGATATTTTATTTCTGGTGTATTATTCCCCCCACCCCATACCATTATACACATAGTTAAGTTATTTGTAGCATTATTGTGCAGTCCGAGGTCTTTAAAAATTAATTTTATCTTCCAGCAATGTCTAACATTCTTAAAAGTAGCAAATATCAATACAAAAATGGTCAAAGAACTTACTAAAACTACTAAAAACCGCGAAAAATGAACTGTAAGTTAATGAAATGGTTATAACTTACCTATATTACAAAATAGAACATGGCATATGGGCGATTTCAGCATAAAATGGCATGGTGTTGAAAATTTATTTTCATCTTCCAGCAAGGTCTAACAATCTTATTAGTGATACATATCTATATAAAAATGGTCTAAGAATTTGTGATATTTTCACAAAAAACGATGTCTCAATTTCACGCCAGATTTTTCCGGTCAAGAATCATTCACTTTTTTCTATGTAAACAATATTTTAGTATCGAAATTCCTGAAAAAACCATGTTCACCCCATTACGTACTTGATATAAATGCATAGCCAAATATTAATAGTAAAAATCCGGAAATCGAATACATCTTTTCAGCCGGATATCCAAGTACCTAGTCAAAGGGCATGAGCCCATGGACCACTGGATCAGCAACCAACCAACAAATACTTTTTTCAGAAATAATGACCAATGTTTCCTTCAGAAATAATGACCAATGTTTCCTTCAGAAAAAATGACCAATGTTCTTTCAGAAATATTGACCAATGTTCTTTCAGAAATATTGACCAATGATTTCTTCAGAGGTAATGACCAATATTTTCTACTATGTTCAAGTTGACACCTGACTGTTATTAGAAAAAATCGCCCGTGTTTTGCCAGGGCCCAAAAGGAGAGCAAAGAATAGCAACACTGTTTACCTTCTGCGCATGTCGTAAAAGGCGACTAAGGAGGTTATGGGATAGAGTTGGCTGTCCCATCCCATATAGGGTCAGTGACCCAAAGCCATGCTGAAGTCGGATGTGTCAGGCCGAAAGGCGCAGATATCACAGCAATGCTGTAAACCATGACACAACGCATTCCGTTCTCCAGACTACATCCTGCTAATCTGCAGGAGTTTGAGAATGAACGAAGAAGAAGATTAGAAAAAATGAGCATCTATTTTAACCTATATGAATGTTCGGAAAGAACAGCTGTTTAGATATTAATATCTATTATATGTTTTTTAATACAATTTTACACATTGTAAAAATACACACAAAAGTACTGCCAACTTCACAACATAGCGGTACATACGTAAAATGTTGTTCTGTGTATGTCTGGGCATAGCTGTACAGTTCTTGGCAAGAATGAAGATCAGCAAAGTCTCGGATACCCAGACTGTTCGAGGGATGGAGTTGAGCTTGCAAAAAGTCACAGCATGCATCCCGAACCTCTGTAATTTGCAGAATGCTAGCTGCTGGTAGGAGGGTCTAGGAAATCATGAAATTGGTGCAAACAAATGTAGAAATAACAAAATGCTACATAAGATTCACAACCAAGGCATCAGTAAAAGTTTTAACTCCAATTTTAAAACAAATTTTACGACTATTTACTATACAACATGTAAACAACATACAACATAGAATTATGAAATAATAATTAAAAAACTGCCTCAGTTGGATGTGTCAGACCATTGGCACAAATAAAATGGTGACACAATGCATTTCTGTTCTTTTGACTAGATCTTGATAGAAATTTAGTGCGACCATTGTCCTAACACAAGAGAGATTCAGTAGGAGTTTGAGAATGAAGAAAAATAAAGTAAACAATTACTGATAATTGCACAAAATAATGCCTTATTGTATATATACATGTACATGTGTATATATGTTACCTGTACATGCATGCAATCACACTTACAAAGATGTATGATTTCAGTGGGAATGTGGCAATGTATATTGACTTATTAGTAGTTACCAGGTGTATATATAGAATATCCACACAAGCCTAGAGATACAATCAGAACACCGACAGGAAAATTCTGCAATAATTATGATGCTGAAATCCAGGCAATTAGTGTGGCAGCTAAAAAACTGCTGAACTCCAACTCTGACCTACAGCCTGTGGTATTCCTGACAGATGCAAGGTCAGTGCTTCAAGCTCTCCAGTCTGGAAAACTAACAGACTTAAAAAAACTACTTAGCGAATTGTCTTACCATTATAGGGTAACCATGCAGTGGATACCCTCTCACTGTGGAATACCAGGAAATGAAAAAGCAGACAAACTGGCTAAGGAAGGTGCTGCCGAAGACCAACCAGATATACCAATCACCTACCATCAGAAAAAACAGATGATAAAGTCAATAAGAAAGCCACAAACACCAACACAAGATGACTATCACAATATGAACAGATCAGAACAAGTTATAATTCTACGTCTCAGAACAGGACACAACCGACTCCGCAGTCACATGTATACAAAGTTCAAGATTGGCAACACGGCCATGTGTACATGTGGACAGGCAGCACAGAGTGCCAAACATATACTTCAAGAGTGTTCTGAGCATGAAACGCTGAGGCAGACATATTGGCCAGAGGAAACAACACTGGAATCAAAGCTCTATGGGACACTGTATGAACTACAAAAGACAGTGAGTTTTATTAAGGAGACAGAATTACAGATATAGACATGTTTCAAGTGAACGAAAGAAGAAGAAGAAGAAGTAGTTACCATCTGAAAGACACAGAAATTATAGGAATGAAATTTCTATTGAACTGATCCATCACAAGATCTAACCTACTGAGCAGTCATACTCAATACTCTTCATCAATCAGCACAATCAGAGAATTTTGAGGTACATGAGCATGAGTCAGTATCGAGAATATGCAAATTTGAAATGGGGATACCGCAAAACAGATACTGAGAAATAACTATTTTAAAAAATTGACTTAACCAATGTTTTACAGGGATGACTGATCGTGTCATGTACTCTGAAATAAGTATGCAAAGATCAAAGGATAACATAAGCCTCCTGTAATGATATCATCAAAACAATTTTGTTCAGTTCAGAACAGGATAGACATGGCTGACAACTGTCTGTACAGAATAAACTTAACTTTCCCACCTAATCGTATACGATGAAATTACCGATATGACATAGTGCAGGATGTCCTAATTCAATATATAGGACTATAATAATAATAATGACCCATAAACCATCAGGGCTGTAGAGGTGCCATACTGGATACATCAGCACAAAAAATTCTCTAAAAAACTCTATCCTCAGCCATTCAGAAGTGTGTACTTAAACTATGGGAGTTACAACAATCTTGAAAAGTACTCCTCCATCATGTTTATTTATACAGATTAGCATAGGCTAAGAGTTCAAGATAATAGAATACAGATCAATCTGAATTATAATTTTTAAATATCACAAGATAAAACACCCAATACAATCAACATAAAAATAAATGATAAACTACTGAAACAAGTGCAGGAATGTAAATATCTAGGAAGCATTTTTACAGCAGATAGAAGAATGGACAGAGAGCTCGAGAGAAGAATTCAAAAAGCCAACTATGGGAATTATAAACTTATCCAATTTTTAAACACACATCTATCCTGATGGAAACCAAATAGCAAATAATAAATTCAATATTCATACCAATATTATGTTTTCAATGTCAGACATGGACTCTAGCCAAACTAAAGAACAAGAGAGAAAGCTTACTACGTGTGAAATGACATGTCTAAGAAAAGCAGCAAATAGAATAAGAAGAGATCATGTGAGAAATGAGGAGATTACAAGAACTGTTGGAACAACATTAGTGGTCAAATATATTGAAAAATAGAGATTGAAATTATTCGGCCGCCTAATGAGAATGAACCCTTATTGGCCAGCAGCAAGAGCATACAACATGAAAATGGAAACAGCAAGATACAGAGGAAGACCAAGAAGAAGGACTTACCAGCATTCTGACATGGCACAGTATTACTTCATATCAAGTGACCAGACGTGCAATAGCCCGGAAACTGATTATCATTCACTCCTGCAACACCTCACAGAATAAGCAGAGAAAAGACAATAGATAATATAAATGAATTCAGAAAATTGCCATTGTTGTCTGAACGGTCTGAAAACACAAATGCCTGCTGTTGGATTTGAACCCAGTAATTTGGCCATCACAGACATGCTATGTACCATGCCCCCACAGATCTGGACATGCTAAAACTATTTTATTATTCAGGTAACATTTTTTCTGTAACAGTCTTCTTTATGCATGCTCTAAAGTTCTCATGATTCTGCTGATCTGCTACAGCCAAGGACATGTTTGAACAATAGAAAATATCTTTTGTCCATTGTGGTCTGTGAGCAACCATGCCTTTCATTAATAGTTTTCTCATGTTGTTATGTCACTTTATAATGTCAAATAAAATTAGCTTTCTTAATACAATGTTGTTTAGGAAGCAAAAGTCTTCTACATTTAATATTTTTAACATGTGTTCATTTGTTTCTTTTGCTGTGCGCATACAAACTCAATGACCTTCTGTGGCACCTCATTTTGAAAGAAGCATTTCTCTTTATTAAATGTCCAGTTTCACTGTTATACATTGCTACTGTGAATATGTTTATTCTGGTCAGATTCAACTCTTTTTTCTGTCGGTATGCCAACAAATTTTCATGTGAGTTGGTTTTTATGTTACTATTGCAATTCTGTTCCTGATTTCTGGTGTGGGCAAACCTGCATCGTCAATGGTCCTTTCGGAATGACTGGAGACAGATATGGTTTAGTGATGAGTCAGGTTTTGTGCTCCATTGACACGATAGATGGAGAAGAGTTTACCACTGAGTCTGTGAACGCTATACTCATAACAGCGTTGATGAGGCTCCTCTACATGGTAGTGGAGGTGTACTGAAGTGGGGGGGGGGGGGGAAGAGTGATCAACTTCATGGGAAGAAGTGACCTGGTGCCAATTGAAGGATGCCTGAATGCTGAACAATACGTCACTGAAATTGCTCATCCTCACATTCCAATTTTGGTTGAACGAAGGTAGATTTTCCAGCATGATAGCGCTTGACTTCATGTGGAACAACTCATCACCCAGTTTCTCGCTGACAACAATGTCCAGACAATCCTGTGTTGATGTACAATATGATAGAACACTTATGGGATGAACTCAACAGATGATGTGGCTCCAGCCAATCTACAACAGTTGTCTCTTGCACTGCAGGTAGAGTGGACAGCCATTCCACAACAACAGATCCAATGGCTAATTGAATCAATGTCAAGGAGATGTGTTTCTCTGATAGAAGCCAGAGGAGGCCATACACCTTACTGAAACAAGGGTCCTCACATAAAGTCAAATTCTTTAGTGCAAAGGATAAAAGTCCAAACCAAATTTAATGAACATGATTTCATTGTTAAAGTTTCTTTATGCCTAGGTTGAAACAATTCTGTAAAATAAAATTTTGGTACACATTTGAAATTTGGTGTTCATTACCACTACAATAATGTTGTGTTTCCTTTTTTTGAACAGTATATTTGGTCCTAAATATTTAAAATTTGTGACATGTGCTAGTACCTAGTTATCAATTATGACTTTTAGTCATGTTTTGAATGAATTTATAGACATGTTTTTTTGTGTTTTCATTATATTTTCAAAATTACATTACCAACTACAACATTCTCACATATTCAATCTGCATGACATTTTCACATATTCATTTTTATCACATTTTCATATTCATCTGTACTGTACCTGGACATTGTCCTCTGTTACATGAATCTCTGATGTGTACACAAAATCTATGAGAAATGAGAGAGCTGATGGATCAATCTCTTGAAGTGTAATTCTGTATGCTTTTGACTCAGACATCTCATTGGTGAACATGGCATAGAAATACTGACTGCATGCTGACAGTACTGACTTATGACAGTGTAGCTCTAGGTTTCCTGCTACCAAACAAACATCACAGAGAAGACCCATTCTGTGATAAGACAATATACATAATGTATTTTTTGAATGCTTATATTTATCTTGTTGGAATATATATATAACAAGATAACAAAATATAAATATATATATACTCCAGGGAGCTGTTTAGCGCAGTGGTTAGCGCAGTGGTTAGCGCACTGGCTTCGCATATGACTGGTCCTGGGTTCATTCCCCAGTTGAGGCGGAAATGTTTTTCAGATCGCAACGACTCCCAGGTCGACCCAGCCTTAAATGGGTACTGGATTAATCCAGGAAGTAAAGACTGCGAGGGAGAGGAGATGGATACCGCCCTCATTTGCAGAGCCTCTGAAATGTGAGATCGCTAACATTTCACACCCCTACAGCATTAATAAATGCTATGGGTACTTTACTTTACTATTTATCTTGAACTACCAAAATATCAATCAACCAATTCCTTTGCCATTAAAAGATCATTAAGAGATCAACAAATGAAGAGATTTTTGTACTGATGTATCCAGTGTGGCTCCCCTACGAATCTGACGGGTTATGAGTTGTATTATTATATCATAGTATCATCAAATACTTTCATCACTTCTCTTCTCAAGTTGTTCTAGCTCTTCCCGATCTCAATGAAATGAGCGAATACATTTCATATTCAAAACATTCTTGAAGTACATGCTCTGCAGTTTGAGGTGCCTGTCACATGACAGCGTTGCCAATCTTGAACTTTGTATATATATGTGGCTACAAAGTCATCTTTTCTGACCAATCCATTTCCTCCTTCCCCCCCCCCCAACCAGAAAACTAATACATTCTCTTTTTATTAATAAAGTAAATATGTTAGGTAAACTATATCTAATGTATACAATTCATTTCCATGATGAAAAAGCTACACTAAATCAAAGGAAGGAATAGATTCTACATTCATGACAATATACCTTCTCATCTCATTCAGTGCCTCAAATGCCTTATGAGAATGCTGGGCATATTTGTAAACAGGTCTTTCTCTCCCACACAGAATCTTAGGCTTCACATCCATACTTGACATTCTGAACCTAGTGGATGTGTAGACTGAAGATGATGGTAGAAAGTCTGATGAAGCTTCTGTTTTGCCACTCATCTCATCTGGCTAAATCTTTGACAACAGCTGTATGACAGAAATAATAGTAATATATTCAAAGTAAATGGTTCAACAATACAACAGATTCACCAATTTAAATACATGGGAACCCTGACATCAAGAGGAAATAAAAGCACACCAGAAACACAAAATAGAATAGGACAGGCAAACATAGATTTTTACAAAATGAAAAGAATTTATGAATTTATTATTTTGAATAACTGGAATTAAAATTCTCACAGATAAAAAGTTTAACATATAGATTTTTGCATGTGAATTTATGGACAAATGACCATTTTAAGAGGGGTTGGTTATGTTTGGAGATTGACCGTGATTGTGGTCTATTCCGTTTATACCACTTATTAGCCACATGTTACACCTCTTCAGATCTTATTTTGTCAGATTGCATCAGACATTTTGGGAATATGACTCCTGTCTATTTCCTTTAATGTTCAGATCTTATAGGATGACTATATTTGTCTTCTACTTTGCAACTGTCTCCAAAATATTTGATTTCCATCTTGAAATTTTGCATACCCATATGTTGCCATAGGAAAACACTAATATTCTAAGATGTGCTATTTTTATTGTATTACTGATGTTCTGTCATGTGCAGCACATTCTTTAACCTCTGCACTGCAGCAACCAGTCTCCTGATCTTCTTTAAAGATGAGCTAGTTTGTTCCTTTTGTGCCACAGGCGGCATATAAGGATAGATGTTTTGATTCTTCATGCATTGCAGTCCGCTGTCTGCAATTTTAGTTCTTGAATTGACTTGCAGCCCATTGTTTCCCCTGTCTTTAAGTGTGGTATTTTTCAGAGTAGTTGTAGGTCTTCCCTGCTATCATTTCCCATCCAGTGTCCACATGAGTCAATCTATTTTCATCTAGTCTTAGGACATGCCCCAGGTAGTCCCATCTATGTTTTCTTATGACACATACTCTTGGTGAGTTTTATCTCTTAAATTCCTATTGAGATGAAGTCACTATATTTTATGTTCAACAATCTCAAGATAGATGTATTGGGCCATTGGTGTAAATAAAACAGAGATACAACACACTTCCGTTCTCTGGACTTATATCCTATTGAAAATCTTGTAGGACTATTGTCTTGCTATAAGAGAGGTCTGAAGGAAGTTTAAGAACAAACACATACAAAAAAACTAACACTGTTGAAAACAAAACTTTGGAATATAAAATATAGGCTGTTGTAAAACATAACTAACCCTAACAAATGAATATTTAAATTAATGCAAAAACCAACACCCACAGTGATTTTATCAGACTCCCAGAGCACGCTTTGCATGATAGAAAACCTCATGATTAAGAAAAGATTGGGTCACTCTTCTCAGCAACACCTAAAGTATTACAGATTTACTGTTCAGGTTGTGCATGAGTCAGAGACAACAAAAGAGCTGATGCATTGGTAGGTAAAGCCTTTTAGTGGATGGTACATAGACATAAAAAGAGACAGGGCTAATCTAATTAGGGCAGTCATGAATACACTAGTGGATGGCACAGCAATAAAAAGAGACAGGGCTGAGTTCATTAGGGCAGTTATGGATACACTACAAAATTACAAAGAGAAGGTTGAAAGAGATAACATATATGTTCAGAGAATCATAGATTAGGGAGTAGTCAGAGGAGAGGGGAGAAAAAAAACTGAGAATATCTGAAGAGCCCATAATCAACAACTGACTCAGACACTAAGCTTATATTTATATATAGAGGCCAACTCTTTTATTGCTGATGGATGGCAAAGCAGAACATTTATAGGAATGTCCTAAATGTCATGCTACTGGTTCCTCATTATCAATCAAGAGAAAAAGGCCTCTCAGGATTTTGGTGGTCAAGAGATGTTTCGGAGAGTTTAGACAATTTGATTTAGGCTGGATGTTGAAGCAGATGAACTAGCTCAGAATCATAAGAAGTTCAGACCATCCATTATATTTATAAACTAAAGCAAAATGTTGCCTGAATGAGGTATAATATATTATAATAATAATAAAAATTAAAAAGGCCTAATAAATAATACTTAGACAACTCACAACTGGTCTATCGACTAACAACAGTTTGAGATTAACTTGAGTGGTATGCTCCTAAAAGTTAATAACTTAATATAGTTAATTATAATTCTTTGGCATACAGATTCTTTCAGTATTTCACTTTTTACAGTCACTGAGTTACAGAAAAAAGTCATTGGGCTAGATAAGATACTTTACTTACTATAAACCTATATGAAAACACAAGTGTTTTTGGTTACACACTACAATACAACAATTTTAATACAAAAACATACCACAAATGTAGACTAAAAACATTGAAAGTCTTACTCGGTGAGTCAATTCCACAGACTTTGTTGCTAGACTTCTAGTGAACAAAAAATTCGGCTTATCTTTTCAGCACTCAACACTGGAACGTATCCACTATTAACATACTATGTTTACATTTCTTTATATTTCTAGGGGGTCAGAAACAATATTTTACGCTATAATAAAGTAAGTCATAAGTATTAAGATGTTCAGTAAGTGCTGGCAGAGGTAGACTGAATTGAAAGATTCAGTCGCAAGATCTTAAGAGAAAAGATGACAACAAACAATATAAGCCCCGAAGTTTACAGGAACAGGAAACTTATTACTCAACGCGCATGCGTCGGATAATTATTTTTTTTACCGAAGTTGAATTCGACATTCATCATAAATTTGTTATTTAAAGTTTTTGTCTATATTGTTTTTTGTTTTTTTTTAATCTGCGCAACGGAGGTTGGCTGCAACATACCTCCAACATTCCCTGTATCTTGTTTTGGTAGTGCACTCTCCTAGACTGTAACCTGTCCATCTCGTGGTGTTACTCTCCTACTTGTTAGCTAGTCGTCGAAGAGATTGTTAGCTAGATTGGTGCGTATGCCAGACCATCGTCTGCCAAAGATACTTCTCTATGGTGAGCTAGAGAAGGGTATACGATCTCAAGGTGGCCAAAGGAAGCGCTACAAGGACTCGTTACAGAACTCACTGTCACTGAAAGCCTTTGAAATAGACCACGATACATGAGAAGAACTTGCACAAAATAGATCTTCATGGCGTTCTAAAAAATAAAAAAGAGCTCATCATCTAGTGAAAAGAAAAGAAATGCAGCAGCTCAACAGCGGAGAGCAGCTAGAAAGTCACGGATAGACCAAGATCCGTCTACAGTCGTCATTCCATGTCCAAACTGTCCAAGGACATTTACAGCTCAATAGGGCTCATTAGCCATCTACTAACTCATAATCAAGGACATAACTAAAACTGAATTTTCAAAAGTGGATGTAACAAATGGTCATCATCACTTGTGATGGACGAACAACAACAGCTAGTCGTCGGATCATCATCACTGCAAACTGGATACGTCCATAGTTGCTCCGATCTCTCCCTGAGTGTATCCGTCAGTAGAGTGTACACTTCTACTGACAGTACCGGTCCTATGCTGGTTGACCATCATTCTTTTGCGCCCTCCAAAATGTTTACTTCTAGCAACACAACATTTCAAACTCTGATTTGTAATCCTGACCATTGAAAATGAACCATCATTCACACTAGGCTCACTCTCACGTGCTATATCTCTTAATGAGTTTGAAACGTCAGCTTGATGCTGGATCTCCTACTTGTATTTCTGCTTATCTCGTGCTCCGTGCTCGACTCGACTTTGCTCTGTGGTGACGTAGTTAGTTATTCCTCTAGGGCCAAAGACAGATGTCGTATATTTGCATGTCTCCCGTTTCATTGCAATCTGTTTTAGGTCTTCATTGTTTCTGATACCGATCGTGAAGCGTTCTCTTGTAATAGTTCTACGTAAGGTTTCTCGTGGTCTTCCTCATTTCCTCTTGCCCCTTGGTGACCACATCAACGCTTGACAGGGGAGTCTTTTGGTATCCATTGGTATCGCGTGTCCGATGTAATTCCAGCGATGTCTTCTAATATAGGTGGATACATATTCTTGTTTTACTTCTTGCCTGACAACTGTGTTTGATTTAAAGTCTGACCAATTGATGTTCAGTAGTCGTCTAAGACACTTGTTTTCCAAGGTCTTTGCTCTAGGTTTGATGTTGCTTTCCAACTTTCGCATCTATATGTGAATGTTGGAATAGGTGAAGTGATACAGAGGCCAAAGTACCGAGCTCGATCCTCGCCATTTGATATCTGGGGTATTTGAGCATCCAGACCGTTCAGAAAGTAATGGTAAACTACTGAACGTATTTATATTGCCTAGAAAATCACTACAGCCAAAAATGCTGTGTTGATGGATACGTCCTGAATAGGATATGCTGCCAAAAAATGTCGTCAACAATGTGTCATGTCTTTTAATATGGCCAAAATATTTTATTTGCTTGATCTTTATGTCCTTTAATAATTCTTTCTTCGTACGAAGTTACTCCTCTTTCCTTGATGTTCTCCTTATTCTTCTATATATCCACATTTCAAATGCATCAATTTTGTCTTCTAATTGTTTGTTTATGATCTATGTTTCTGAGCCATATAGCCTACATTAATATAGAATATGCCTAGATGTAGCATTTTATCATTTGCATTTTAGCTTGCTTATTGGACTTGGGCAAAGCTATAATGAAAATTGGCAGATTTAGTGGTTGTCCATAATTACGTCAACAATTAGGGAAAGGTTGGTCTGAAAAAGTATGACACTTGTTGTCATGGGGGAAGGGGTTTGACAAAAGTTGACGTAAAGAACGTTTTTTTAATACTATTTGTCCATTGTCTATCCCCGGTTGAGTGATGATTCATAGTATTCACACTTGCTGTTAAGCGTGGAGGTGGAAGCTGTTGTTCCAAGACCCGATATGTTGCGTTCGTTACATTAAGTCCATGTTTAGTCAAGATTATCTTAATGTTTTCTATGCACCGTTTTCTTGGTCTACCTTTGGCTTTATGCCCGGTTGTTGTTTTGTTATATACTCTTATTTGTATTTGGTTTGGGTTCATTCTCATAAGGTGGCCTAACCATTTTACTTGCTGTCTTTCAATATGTTAAATACATGATATTATACCAATTATTTTCCTAATTTCTTCATGTCATATTTTATCTAGTGTAGTAACCATTGTAGATGTACTAACCAGTAGTAACCATTGCAGTGAGACAGGGGATGTTGGAGGTATGTCGCAGCCAGCCTTTGTTGCAGCAACGGCACTTGATGATGATGATGATAATGCAGCTTTTCTCTGGCACTTCATGTCACATAATACATCAATATTAAAATATGTAAATTAGAAAAATATTCCGAAATAATTGAAATAATTTAGTCTCCTGTGTCGTTTCTTAGAACTTATTCTGCTAAAATGTTGGGGGGGGGGGGATTTTGTGGCAGAATTAAGCAGTATACGTGACTGGATTCTTGCAAAGCTGTTAACGTGGCGAGGGAGATATAAAATCGCCAAAATAGTGTTGGCATATTTTATGTACAGACCCTAATGGGAAATATCCATTAATTGCGTCAACAATTTATGATTTCCCTCTCCCTTGTCAACAACTGTTAAGAATTCAAAGACATAGGCCTATTCCCGCTACTAGATTATGTCAACTAGATTTTTACACCCTTTTATTATTTATTTTTTTCAACAAAATGAGCAGAGTAAAAAAGAGAATAACTAATAGTACATACTCGTGACTCGCCATTAGAAGACAATACAAGCTGAATCTATATAAGTCTTAATACGTGACAATTGTGATTATAGACATACTTTTCATTCGCTACTATGAATTATATATACCAATATACCTTGTGACGTCTAGCATATACTTTGCGTCGGCTATTATTCGGAGACCAATGAAACGCACTGAAATAATAGCCCTGCTTCCATGGCTACATGTTTTTGTATACATCATTGTCACCTTGAACTTCGTATTGTTTACAGTCAATAGAGTATCTATTGCCTTTTTGGTGGTAACATTGTCTTTACTGTTTTTATTGTTTTTTTTCACTGTTTCTTTTATATATTATTGAGAAAGAGCTAACAGTTCGAAACGTTGAAAAATGTCTTGTACATTGTAATTTGTATGTTTTCGTGTTTACGCAACATAACCCCTTAGTCTTAGTGATAGTCCGTCTGTTGTGTTAATGAAATATCAAAACATATGTTCTACGTAAGTCATCATCAAGAGCCATGCCGTCTGGCGTAGGCGAGCATGGCTCTCCACAGTTCTCTGTCTCCAATATTTTGTACCAAGATCGTTATTGTTTCACTGCCGTGCCAGGTTGTCAAACTGTCTAATATTTTCTCTGGCTCTGTTGCCTTCAATCTTTCCTGTTGTGATTATGTTCTCCAAATCTCACTGTCTCATGAAGTGGCCAAAAAATGATTATCTTTTTTCTTATATTATTGATTAAGGTCCGTTTTGCATTTGACTCTTTCAACACCTCCACATTAGTTTTTCTGGCAGTCAATGATATTCTCAGCATTCTTCTATAGAACCACATCTCTATTGCCTCTAATTTCCCTCTTTTCAGTTTGTTTATTGTCCAAGATTCGCATCCATTGCAATATTAACACTAAGTACTGTAGGCCTACTTCTGTGTGTCGCCATGCCTTTCTTCTTGTGAGAATAATGTGGTAGTTTGCCGTTGCTTTGCACATCCATATGGGGGATATCTATTTATATTCGCTACCTTTGACAGAAAAACTAATTTAGAGGTTTTAACAGAGTCAAATGTGAAACGGACCTTAATCAACAATATAAGAAAAAGGCAATCTTCTTTTTTTTTGCCACTTCATGAGACAGGCAGGTTTTGAGAACATAGTCACAACAGGCAAAATTGAAGGCAACAGAGACAGATGGCGACAACGTGAGAAAATATTAGACAGTTTGACAACCTGGCACGTCAAGGAAACAACAACGACTTTGATACATAATTCTGTGGACAGAGAGCTGTGGAGAGCCATGACCAACTACACCAACCGGCATGGCACCTGATGATGATGATAACCTTTGACAATATTGTATGTCGGGACACATGGGTGCCCGCCTTGTCCAGTTGCAGAGCTGCGAGTTATACCGGTGGTTATCGGTCGCTTCCTTGTTCGCGTCTACGAACATTATGACGCTACATAAGTACTATTAAAATAATAGATATATGACGTGGATGAAAGTCACGTATAAAATATTCGATGATTCAAGTCTTCTTCAGCTCTCTGATAACTAACATGAAAGTGCGTGTGATTTCCGCCGGGGAGAGAAAAGTACGTTGTGCTGCCGGTTTCACAGCAGAGCTGCGTTATTTTACACCTTCCGGCCCAGCACATCCAATTTTGGCTTGCCTTTTATTCTCGTGGGTGATTTAAGTCTTCTCCTACGTTAGCCATCTTACTCCCACAGATTAGCAGAATAAACAGAAATAGATATGTGTGTTATCAATATGCAGGATCGTAATAAGGGAGAAGAAAACAAATAAAGAGGTGCTAAAGACACTTAATATGAAGAAAGAACTACTAAGAGAAATAAAGATCAGGCAAATAAAATACTTTGGACACATTAAAAGACATGACACCCTATTGAAGACCTTACTTGAGGGTAAAGTCAAAGGGAAGCGAGCAAGAGGTAGGCAGAGATACAAGTGCGAGAGTAACATTACACGATTGACAGGTTACAGTCTAGCAGAGTGCACCACCAAGGCAAGAGACAGGAGATGTTGGAGATACGTTGCAGCCAACCTTCGTTGCGGAGACGGCACTTGATGATGATGAATAAGGGAGAGGTTTTTTTTCTTGATTATAAACTGGCTTCACAGCACGCGGGGCATTCTCATAATTGCTCCGACCTCCATTCCAACAGCCATCCCAGTGTATGTAGACTCAGAGTCCCTGTCAGGTGTTAATTGTGTGATTTTCTGAACTTTCCAAAAAAAATTACTTTTCCTTCCTTCATCTCTCTAGATACTCCCATTTCTAATATTCTCTGTATGTGTACGTTCTCAGCCTCATTGACATCATCTTCATCTTGAAATGAACTTATTACTGCCTTCAGTAAGTCTGATTTATCTCTTCTCAGCAATGTGCCGTCTATCGCGACATTGCATGACAATAAGACAATTTCTTATTGAAATTGACAATTTCTCGTTTCGTCTGACCCCAGCATGACCAGGGCAGTATATCAATGTAATGTTCTGGACATTGAGTTGTTCAATAAGTTCCACCATTCTTTTCTTAGCATTAACTTTTATATCTTGCGCATCATGCTTTGAGATTCTGTGAGTATTACCGAGTGTGTTGATGTATCAGTTATCAACCAATTAATTGCAGATGTAACTCCCTCAATCTCGATGTGACAGTAGAATATACTGAAGATTTCTCAACCAACTTCTCGCCGTTTCTGTAGTTAATAAAACTCCAACCGTTTTTAGTGTGTGTTTCTGTTAACGGAGCTATCTGTGTATATAATTATGTCTTGTGGTTTCGAGTGCAGTTTGGCGAGTTCATGCACTGTATCCTGAGCACTGACTGCCGTCCATTTTCGACATGCTTTATCTAGTTATATTATTACTTTAGTCAGTGATTTCTTCTCAGTGTCTACCTTGATCCATTCACCGCCCTTTCCTATTTCTTCAAATTCACATACTCTTCGCAGTGTGTCTTCAGCCTCTGCCATCCATGATCTGCCACGCTTGATTCGTTTTCCCTTTGACTCATCTAGACGTTGGTGTAATGGGTGGTGGGTGTATTCTGTCACTTTAATGTACGACCTAACTTGTGCTACCCGATGTCACACTCTAATGCTGGGCAAATCAAGCAGAAATCTCATAGCAGATATGGGGGTATCTCTAGTACACACAAGTACCGCTCTCATTGCCTCATTTTGAACTTTTTCCAATCTATCGACTTGTGTCTGTGACAGTGTTAGTAGGCCGATGCCATAATCTATGACAAATAGCACCATCATTTGTAGAAGCAGAAAAAGTACCCATTGCTGCATGTCAAAGGTCACCATAACCTTGATAATATTGATACCTCTTTAAGCCTTCTGAATCATATTTGTGACGTGCTTGTTGAATGAGAGACTTCTATCAAAGATTATCCCAAGATATTTAAGCTCCTGTTTTCTTTCAATGAATGAGCCCATGCAACTAACAGCTGGCAGTGTGTCATTGACCAGATTATTATTCAAGGATTACCAGACGACCTTTGCTTTCGAGGGATTGATCACAGCGTTGTATGTTCTGCACCATATCGACAATTGATCTAGTCCACTCTGTACACTGTCAGCGATATCTGTCCTGTTCCTGCCCATGTTGTATAGTAGGATATCATCATCGTATGTTAGAACTCTACAATTGCTGGAGGTTTGCAATTGAGCAATTCTCAACGTATACACCTTAAACAGTACTGGGGAACAGAGGAGACCCTTGTGGCAGACCGGGTGCTATTGTTCTGATCTCAGACGTCCAGGATCCACACCTCAGAGCAACTTTACTACAGTTTAGCACATTTACTATCCAGCGTATGATCCAGGGGTAGATATCTTGTTCCATAAGCATGTCGACAAGATGCGTGTAACTAACTCTATTGTACGCATCTTCTAGATCTATCGCTGCAACTACCGATTCTTCTTTATTCTGAAGGGATATAAAAGGTTTGTGGTATTCAAACACCCTCCTATAGCACATTTGAACATGCCTTGTAGTACTATTTGACGTTTGTTGTACTAGGAACTTGCCCACTAGGTCGATACAAACCCATCCCGTAGCGATTTTTCATAGAAATTTCCTCAAAACTAGATAAACCCCCCTCATTAATGTAATCATATATACGGCCCTGCCAATATGTATAAACAAATCATGCCAGCAGGGACAAAGCGACAGGCTCTATTTCGACTAAAAAAAGACTCAGTTACATGGCCCACAGAGGGTAAAAGTGATGCAAAATGAGGTTTGGGAGTATTCCACCCCACCCCACCCTCCACTTTAGCAAAACAGAACATGACTTTTAATATTAGGAACATTCATGAAAAGCTTGCAAAAGTCATTCTCCCCCTCCCTTCCACCAAATCCCGGATGTTTTTACAAAAAAGTCATCATATTTCAAAGTTTCATTAAAAAATTAGATCTGACATACGAAAAAGCACGAATGACCTTTTAATAGATAACCCCCCCCCCCTCACCTCTTTGAAGAGACCATATCTACGGTCCTGTTCGGAAATATATAGCCAGAAACCATTACAACGATCCTACTAAGGGCCGACATATATAAAACAGAAAAAATGTACACTTGTGAACATGCAATTGTTTCATATTGACAGTCTGAACGATTTCTGCCTAGACCAACAATTGAAAGTAATAAAGAATCTATGCGATCATATTCACTTGCCTAGTACAACTAATTCACGAGCAAACATCATTGTGTATTTTTCAATGCTCTTTCGTCTTACATTTCTTTGCACATCCATTTTATTTGAGTATTTCCACCACTTCAAATAACTTTTGAAAACAAAATATCAATAAAGGAATAGTTTTGAAGGTAGAAAGGATCAATTATTTATGAATTCATTTTATGTACATTGTCTGCAAAACAAGGGGAACCAAAGGTATTGCCGCCGTCTGTCTGAGTATAGACAACGGTTCAACTAAGCTGAGGCTGGTATGCCTACTGAGATATAGAGGTATGAGATTTTGAACAACCTTATATGTATGTATTACTCGTATAATGACAGTTTTTAAGCATTTGAACTATGTGGTTTTTAAATTGAATTATTTGTAATTTTACATGTTTGCTTATTTTAGTTCAAATTTAAATATTAATTTTACTACTTTTGGTTGTGCAAGAATACATATATTTCTGGATTTATTGAGAGATATAGTCCCATGATACTGGCCACCCCACCTAATAGTTGTTGCCACTCAGTACATGAAGATACTTCATCTCCGACGGCAGGTTGCTGCCATGGGACATACCTTTAATCTCAGGTAAGGCTCTATGACATACTGCAAATTCAACAGTGTCCTGTGAAACTTAATAATTTATAACCAGCAAACAAAAATGAATTTCTTTAAGCTACAAGTGCTAGCAGGTGAGATTTCAACCAGTTCCGATCATCTGGCAATTCACCTTGCAAACTTCAAGTCAATTCATTATCTAAATCAACATGTCTGTGTTCCTAAAAAAAAGTAGCGATTTCTTCCCCTTCTGCTGCTTTCGATCTCAGAAGCTTCTGTATATTAGAGAGAGGTAGTCTAGAGATTTTCCTGCCGTAGTGATTAAAGATGGCAGCTTTATGCTCAAGTAGTCGTGGATTTGATTCCCGTTTCCAACGTCTAGTTTATAAAGTGAATTGTTTTCGAAAATCTCTCGTCATTGTTCCATACTAAAAGTCGTACCACGTTTCTTCTTCTTCTTCAGCGTTCATTCTCAAACTCCCGTTGGATCTCCTTTGCAGGACCATGATCCTAGATTTCCAACAGGATGTAGTCCATAGAACGGAAATGCGTTGTGTCGCCGTTTTATTTGCGCCAATAGCCCGACACATCCGTCTTCGGTGGGTACCATGTTTCTGATTTACATGCTATAAGTCGTATCACGTTACTGATTTACGTGCTAAAAGTCGTTCCATGATCGTAGATACGTTTTCAGGAAGATGGAGGGTTTGCTTTTAAAAAATGCATTCGTCCTTTTCGTGTGTAATTCGCGCATTTTGATGAGAAATTTGATTATTTTTGTGTGCGCAAAAACTCATTATGGGAGAGCTTTTACCCACCTTCTGGAAATATTTATATTCATAAAAATAATATTTTATTTTGCTAAGGAGGAGGGGGGGGGGATGAACCTACACCCTTAGGAAAATAGACGTTCAACATCTACAGACTTGACTCGTACTATCAGCAGGTAGCGTGCCGCTTCATTGATAGGGACGGAGTATAAATGGGAAAACCCCGAATACAATGAAGTCAATTCTTCATTTCTGTCAACATCTCTCCATTTATACCATGTCAATACACCAGAATTTAATCAGGATTGATATAGTTCTAGCAGTCTTTGCAAGAAGTTTGCTTACAATTTATAATACTGACACATTTTAAACAATACTGAGACAAGGTTAAGTCTTATTGAAGTCCTCGGCTTGTGACTGTTGGTTTAGATCAGTGGTCGTGGGACCAGGGTAAATTGTGCCTACTCAATTTTTGGTTAAAATGAAAAATATGCGCATAATGAAGGTGAAAAAAGTATATAAATATAATTTTTAATATCAGTTTGAGAAACCATTATTAATTTTTTCCCCCAATATTCTATTTTAATGACACTTTCACTTCTGGAGTTGATATGTCCAAGGTGACAAATATCAGATTCGAGAGGAAAATAGACGTGTTTTGCCCTTCTAACTCAAAGGGTTATAAAAAAAGGTTAAACCCTTTTTAATAATATAGTGTAATAGATGAAAAAGGTCCCTGATCCCTGGTGTAGATGTTCAACAACAATATTAAAGAATCACATGTCTCAAAAACAGGACAGCAGCAACACAATTAAGGATAAAGGGATTTTGAGTTTCATAAATTCTTCTTCTTGATTCTTGATTAGAAACTGGCCTCACAGAACGTGGGGCATTCCAATAAGTCCTCCGCTCTCTGTTCCAGCAGCCATCCAACTCGATGGTATTTCGAGTCTAATGCCACTGAAACAGACGTTGCCGTCAGGGCACAACTCTGGCCCTTGCGACATGTTTCTTTGTTGTTCCGTTTACCCACGCCGTGCCCGTAACTAGTTCATGCACAACGTCGGCCTGCCGGAACAACATGGTAACTGTTTTCGAAGGTTACGACTGCGGGATTGTATAGATGACGTGCCATGAAGCTTCTATAGGAAGATAGCCTCAATATAAAGGAATGTCATCTACTAAGGTTTTCTGTTGCATGGGTGATTTGTCTAGTGAGCCATTGGTGAGACCCACAGACGTAACCGCATGCGCAAATATATCATAAATTATGTCAGAGGGTACTTCCTACTAACTTATTTTTCTGCGTTCGTTCTCAAACTCCTGTTAAATAACAGGATGTTGTCCGGAGAACGGAATGCATTCAGCCTTGGTTTATATTTTCAGGGATATCTGGATCTTTCTGCCCGACTCATCCGATTATTTCAGCGCAGCTTTTGGGTCACTTTGAACACCTATGGGACAGGACAGTCAACTATTCTCTCAAAACCTTCTTAGTCGCCTCTTATGATATGCATGACAGATCCCAGTGTCGCTTTTTACCCCTCTTTCGAGGATCGGCAACAAACGGGCATGTTACCAAAATCTTTTCCTCTCCACCTGACTTTTTCCAGATAAAAATCTTTCCATCAATTTGCCATTTATATGGGCTTCAGTGGTATTCCTGAAAGTCTTTATGGATATCATTTGGTATTCCTGCAAGTCTGTATGGATATCAGTTGGTATTCCTACAAGTCTGTATGGATATTAGTTGGTATTCCTACAAGTCTGTATGGATATCAGTTTGTATTCCTACAAGTCTGTATGGATATCAGTTGGTATTCCTACAAGTCTGTATGGATATTAGTTGGTACTCCTACAGGTCTATATGGATATCAGTTGGTATTCCTACAAGTCTACATGGATATCAGTTGGTATTCCTACAAGTCTGTATGGGTATCAGCAGGTATTCCTACAAGTCTGTATGGATATCAGTTGGTATTCCTACAAGTCTGTATGGGTATCAGCAGGTATTCCTACAAGTCTGTATGGATATTAGTTGGTATTCCTACAAGTCTGTATGGATATTAGTTGGTATTCCTACAAGTCTGTATGGATATTAGTTGGTATTCCTACAAGTCTGTATGGATATTAGTTGGTATTCCTACAAGTCTGTATGGATATTAGTTGGTATTCCTACAAGTCTGTATGGGTATCAGCAGGTATTCCTACAAGTCTGTATGGGTATCAGCAGGTATTCCTACAAGTCTGTATGTTGCACATTATGAGTGGAAATGATCAGTATAAAAATTGGCATCCATTATCAAAATAAAAAAATCAAGTGTGTACATGTTTTCAACAGGGAAAGCTTAGAACATGGAAATGAAATTTTGCTAAACACTGGAAACATACATAGTAACACACACAAATCGACGTTTCGACCAAAAGGCCTAAATCGAGATTACATACACTACGCAACAGAACAACAACGAACACGAAAGCTCTTGTTCGTATTGACGTTCACAAGACAGCGCTAAATGTGAAGATAACCTGGAAAGGTGGAAATTCTATCAGAGATGAAACAGCACAAACAGAAAATATACAAAACATGCCCAAATACACATGAAACAAGCAAACAGAAAAATGTAGGAGCAATATGACATCATTCATACGAATGGCAGGCATTGATCCCAAAAGGTTCAATAACTTTAAGAAACATATCAATTCAACTTTTTCGGGTTATCTCCACATTTAACTCCACATCCATTCTTCACATTTAGCATGTGAACGAAAATGGTGCCATTCTTACTCGTAGTCTTGGTATAGGACGTTTGGTGGAAACATCGATTTTTGTGTGTTATTATGTGCGTTTCCAGTGATTAGAACATTACTCTGTTACAAGCTATGCCTGTTGAATTTTAGTTTTGCTGTTTGCTGTAGTGAGTAATACTACATGTTGCAAATATTTTCAGACGATTTGTAATATGGATTCTATTTTATGGACTGGAGGAATGCTAACAATTTTGTTTAGTAAGTAAGCAAATATATAATTAATATTCGACGAATGATAGATTAATTTATGTAACTTTACAAGAACAACCGGAGATCTAAAAAAAATGGTGAAATTTATTGATATGGGAGAGGGGAGGGGGGAGATTGATAAAAGCGGACGTCAACAATAATGTCTTTTATAAGCCAATTAATTGTTTGAATTTGAAAATTGTTTCGAAAAATCTGAAAATATGCAGTTTTTTTCCTTCTTTTTTTTGTGTGTGATAAAAATACTGAGATTTTCTGTTAGGTTTTTTTAATGTCTTGGTGGGGGGGGGGATTAAAAGGATCTTGACATAATTAAAAAGAGGGAGAGTCCCTGAATTCTCGACAGTTGTTGACAATGGGAGGGGTAAAAAAATTGGCAATAATTGATCTAATGTTGTTGACCTCTATGGACAGCCCCTTATTCTATATATTCTCTTTATTAATAGTGCAGGCTTCTTAAAGCTATTCTTTCTTGTATGTTCAGTTGTACTAAAGTGTGTATTTTATTATTCTGGTTTTTTTTTAGCTTTTCTATCTGCCGATTCATTCTCTTTGCAATACGCTGCTGGACCCATGTGATACTCTGTGATACTCTGCCAGTATTCAGATCATGTTAAAACTAATAGAGGCCTACTAGCCTTCGTTTCTGGTAGCAATAACGATTCTCTTAGTTAAACAACCATCTCTGTTGTAATGCTCGTTGTTATGCATCCCCACTGGTTTCTTTGGATAATACTCTGATACTTCGTATGTTTTTGTCAGGTCCAAATACAAAGCAAAGATTAACAACATCCTGACCCACAGTGTATGTCGTAAGAGACAACTAAGAAGGTTCTGATGTGGAGTTGAATATCATCCCACAGGTCAACGTGACTAAATTCCTTGCTGAAGATGGATGTATGATGTAGAAATGCGGAGCAGATATCGCAATCAAAAGATGAATAATTATGTAACTCGTTCCGTTCTCTGGACTATGGTCTGCTAACCTTCAGAAGTTTGAGATCGACCACAAAAGACGAAAGAAGAAATGAAAGGAATTGTTCACTGAAGAAAATGGTACTTTCCTGGCAGAACGTGACGATCCTGGTTTGCTGTCATACTAGAATACATTCAAGGATCAAACACGCATCAATATATCCCCATAACACAAATCATGCCTTTGAGATAACGAACCCTACGAGTTCAGGTGTATCCTAGTTACAACATCACAATCGAGGAAGTGATTTTCTTAGAAAGGCTATGTGCTGATAAAGGCTAACTGCTCACAGCTAAAGATTACTCGTCGTCATAATTTTTAATACATAAATAATATTGCATAATATTCTACACATTTTTCTAACATGCCCCTATATTTTACTAAGGATCTACACCACATTTTTTTCTATTTCTATACTATTTTAATAAATTTCTGCACATTTTTCTAATATCTCTGTAATATTTACTAAGATTCTACAAACCTCCATAATAAGATTGCAAATATTTCTCACAATTGTTATTACTTAGCCAATATTGTCTAAATAATATTCAGTGTCAGCAGCAGCAGTCGAAGTGAAAATGGCAACCTTCACGTCTACTTCCGCATCGTATTACAACTTCACTCCTATAGACAAACCCCAATATTCGGATTCAATTCTTGCCTGCATTATGATGTGCTATACCATATATACCGAGTGTTTAGGTGCCACCTACAATGCTATCACTGGGACATGTACACCGCGTAAGTAGAATATATAAACTGTTTAGTTGCCACCTACTATTCTATCACTAGGGCATGTACAATTCGTAAGTAGAATACATATATAGACTGTTTAGGTATTACCTACGATGCTATCACTTGGGCGTGCACCCTAAGTAAGTATATTCATACTGTTTATGTACACCAAACAGAATATGATTTCCTACGATGCTATCACTTGGGCGTGCACCCTAAGTAAGTTTGTTTGTTTGTTTTCGTTCGCTCCATTGTAACCATCACAGATATCCGTGCGATTTCCGCCGGGAGCGTGATTACGTTGTGCCACCGTTATGCGCCTTGTAGGCCTAGCACATCCGATTTCGGCATGCCTTGACAATTCGGGTGGGCTACCCTTAGCCTGTGACAGCCTCTATATCTGTCTCCAGGCACGCGTAGTGGCGACTCTTCGCCCAGACGATTTTTGCTCTCGTCTGACTCACGAGGTGTTCCACTGTCTATGAACTTGCCTCGTGTAATTGGACGTGCTGTGCCTGTGCCCATTGGGTATTGAACCGTTTCTCATCCGTGAGCCTGGTTACTTAAGGGGAAGAACTCAACAGAGGAGTTGGACCCTGGCTATTTCGCCCTCTTAGCCGAGGTGTCTTTCACCGACATCGTGTACCCCTTGTCCAAGTTCGAGTCTCACAGCACGCGTTTGAGAGCAAGGCGTTCTCGAGCTGAGCGTCCTTGTCCCAATAGCGCCTGAGCCCATCAGGTACTGAACCCTTTCTCTCTGCAAGTGTACTTCCGGTATAGGAAACCTTGACAGTAGAGTTGGACCAGGACTACCATCGTTGTCCCTTTCTTGCCTAAGCCCATCGGGTACAGAACCCTTTCTCTTCGCGAGCATATTTCCGGTTTAGGAAGACTCGACATTAGAGTTGGATTAGGTCTTCTTGCTTTACCAGACGCCAATGAATGGGTCTGGGTCTCTGCCTGTAAGGAACACAGGTAACTAGATGCTCGTCTCGAGCTGACGGAGCTTGTAGTTCCCCTTTCCTAGAGACTTTTCACGTTCTATTTGCAGTTCGCGCTGCCCTCTAGCGCTGTTCTGCCCTTTCATTGTTTCATTGTACTCGGTATGAAATCTATTTGTCTCTCACCATGCATCTACCTTTACGTGCATTTTACATTGGCCGCCCCTCCAATGTTCGGACTGGACTGACTAGCTTCACTGTATGTCGACAGTGTCGCTATATGTGGTGCTGCTGGCGGTGTCGGAGATATTGTCTGTCTCTTGTGCAGTCAAATCTCTTTCCATCTGCTACCTCCACATTCTCGGACACGATCCCCAAATGATTTGGCCAGAATCAGCTCGAGCTGCTGTATTTCTTTTTCCAGGGTGCACCGCGTGGAGGTACATTTGGGATCTTGGTTATCTGCTAACCCTGGGTCCGCCTAGAGCAATGCGTTCCCTTTGCACTCCCCTAAGTTAGTATATTCATACTGTTTATGTACACCAAACAAAATGGGTGTGCATATGATTATATTTGTTTTCCGGTTCATTTCACTCATATTATTTGTTGTATCATTAACAATATATCATGTACGCTAGTTGATCAACTCTATCTTTATTCCAACTCGGTGTTATCAATGCCAGACATGAACACTGGCAAAATAATTCGAGAGAACGATTCCATTATGCGTATTGAAATGCATCAGAAAGGCAATGGAAATCACACGTAGAGATAAAATCCTCAACGAGAACGTAAGAAAAATGATGGGTACTGAACTTATGGTTTCACATAAGCTATATAGAGAAAAAAATGTAAAGTGGTTTGACCATCTTCTTCTTCTTCTTCTTCAGCGATCATCACTCAGTCAGATTGGGACTCCGGATTCTTTGATATAGATCATCACTCACAGTCAGGTTGGGACTCCGGATTCTATGATATCATCACTCAGTCAGATTGGGACTCCGGATTCTATGATATAGATCATCACACAGTCAGATTGGGACTACGGATTCTATGATATAGATCTTCACTCAGTCAGATTGGGACTACGGATTCTATGATATAGATCTTCACTCAGTCAGATTGGGACTACGGATTCTATGATATAGATCTTCACTCAGTCAGGTTGGGACTCCGGATTCTATGATATAGATCTTCACTCAGTCAGATTGGGACTACGGATTCTATGATATAGATCTTCACTCAGTCAGATTGGGACTACGGATTCTATGATATAGATCTTCACTCAGTCAGATTGGGACTACGGATTCTATGATATAGATCTTCACTCAGTCAGATTGGGACTACGGATTCTATGATATAGATCTTCACTCAGTCAGGTTGTGACTCTAGGTTCTATGATATAGGTCATCATTCAGTCAGATTGGGACTACGGATTCTATGATATAGATCTTCACTCAGGTTGGGACTCCGGATTCTATGATATAGACTGCTGTCTGTTTTAGTTTTCACTGTACCATACAGTTTCTCTTCAACGCTGATTGGTGTGGGTCATGTCTTGTTTCTCAGTTCTGCATGCTGGGGACATTCTTGTATGATATATTCTGCTGTCATATTTCGCAAGGTTGCAATGGCAAAGGCCAGTTGCACCTATTTTGAATTTGGTGTACAGGTGATGTCTCATTATGTTGTGACCAGTTCTGAGGCGCAGCAGGATAACAAAAAGCAAGATGCAGGTGGATCGACAACATTAAAGAAAGATAATTTAAAGAGACACAATTTAAATTCCACTGAAGCTTCCCAACTGGCAAAGCACAGAAATTTTCGGCTTCCCATGATGCCTCACGGCACACATGGCTAGAAAAAAAAGAAAGAAAAGAAGTATAAAATACATATTTCAGAAATAAAAATTATGAAATGTTCAGCGTATTTTATATTTTCACCTTTTGTCATTCTGACAGAATCATTTTCTGTGTCTGTCCCTCCGGGTGCTGCAGGAGATACCACTGACCAGTTTTTCTACAACGAGATGTGCAACATAAAATCAGGTTTCCGTGTGCACATATATGGGAGTGTGAGACAATGTTTATACATATCATCCTATCGTGTTAACTTCACAGACGCAAGACAAGTCTGTCAATGTAAGTCTGTTAAGCGATATTCTGGACTTCAGAAAATTACCATTATTAGTTGTAACTATTGTAAGGTTGAAAAGTTGTAGAGGATTAACTTCATTGTACTCGCGTTACCCCATATGTACTCAGTCCCTCTCAACGAAGTGGCACACTGCCAGCTGAGAGTACCACTTATAGCACGTGACCTTGTACGAGAGGGAGACCCCCAAGTTGTAGCGATTAGCTACTACGTGATTTTTCTCAATGAAGATCAAGTTATTTTTACTAAGGGCTAAGGGGTTTACAAAAGTAATATTCTAATTTTTTGGTTACAAACTTTCCTGAACTGCAGCCTCCATTGACTTCATGGAATGGATATAAACACAATGGACTCTAAATTATGTTTCAGAATATTTTTAAGAAAACCACCATTCCTGTATTAAGAATAGTAACCATGGCAGGACTACAAATGTAGTTATAACCTAACAACCAGCAAATTTGCACGATTATTTGTGTGTGTGTGTGTGTGTGTGTGTGTAAAGAACTATACTATGATGTTTTGAGATTACAATGTATACATGTTTATTTAAACACAAATATCAGGAGTTCGTCTCAGTTTCAGTATTAGTTGATGTCTTTGTTCAGACCTGATGGCTCCAAATTAGTATTCGGTCAAGAACACAATTTGAGAAGAGGTCTAGAGTATCACTTAATCAGTCCGGCTCTGTGGCGGGGTGGTACAGGTCCGTCTGTGACGGCCAAGGTACCGAGTTCGATCCCCGCCACAGGCAGTTGTGCATCCGTGCCGTTCAGAAAGCACTGACAAACTACTGAACGTATTTATATTGCCTAGATAATCACTACAGCCAAAAAATGCTGGCTTGATATCCACGTCCACAATATGATATGCTACCAATTAACCTATTTACATAAAAATCCACCACTACAGCTTCATCGTTGGAAGGGATAACATCTCTCTTCAGGCTAGTATAATCTAACTTCCCTCACTTCCACACTATGTAAAACAGTTTTTACAGCATTTGTTACGTTACAGCTACGTACCGGCATTTTTGCTGTAGTTTTTACAGCATTTGTAACGTTACAGCTATGTCCCAGCATTTGTGCTCTGATGCTAGTTTCTAATCAAGAATCAAGACGTCCCACCATTCGTTTTTTTTTAAAATAAGTGTAGACAACTATTTAGGTTACGGTCCTCAATTGGCTCACTCTTTAGAAAAATGCAGATTTGGATCCGTAAACGGATTTGAAAATGTACTTGTTTTGCGTTTTTTAAATTGGCCACAACAAATTTCTCCGCTTAAAACACAGTGGTTCGTATTTAATGTTTGCTGGTAACTTTTTTAACGAGAACTTTGATATTTGCGATATCTTAGTCGTTCGTCAGGACACATCAGACTTCGGTATAATTTTTGTCACCTTGACCTTATGAAGTGGGATAGCAAACTCCACTCTCAGACCTCCTTATTTCATCTTCGTCACTCCCCCTCAATTTTCTTCCCCTCTCATTAACCCCATGATGATCGTACACTCAAGTTGAGAACTACTGGTTTAAATGATTAATTGCAGAGTTTTCCTATCTGACTTTGACAGTATTAATAATAGAATACATTACGATTTATTAATATATGGCAGACTTAAGCCGCTAGTGAAAGTTTCTCATCTCAATGACAAATGACCCCTACAGTGTAGTCTTCTATATGGATAATCATATCTCCTCACAACTCTGGACCCGTGCATCTATGATGGAAATATTAAACAATATGATGATATGCCTCTTATCCATCGCCGTCTTGGCCCTTACCACAACCACCAACAACCATAACTCTCATTATTAATGTTCACATGCTGTTTTGTATCTCTACATGGCCAAAATATATAATTTTCTTATTATAATGTGTTTAAGTGTCATCCCCAATTCAATATTTAATGATAACGTCGTAATCGTTTTCGATATCTTAAATTAATAAAATCCTATTCTTAAAATCCTAAATCATCTCACGTTCGAAGGTAGTTATTTGCTGTTTGCCACTGTTTTGTGTAAATTGTTACATATGTATTTATATAACTCATTGTAATTATCCTGTTGTCAGCAAAAAATTCCAGGCTATACACAGTAAAGTCTAGTGACAAACTCCAATTACTTCGATGGATCATACAATATGTCAGAAATGATAAAACATGGATTGGTCTCTCAGACTTAGCTGTTGAAGGACAGTTTGTGTGGGATGACAATGAGCCTGCGGAAAATGTTTCCTTTCCAACACCATGGAGAGAACGTGAGTATTGATTCTTCTTTATACAATAGCAGTTTCGCGTGCGTAAGGTCTGCGGATCATACCAGTGTCCTAAAAGATAAACCATCATGCTACACTATACTTCTAGTCGATGATATGACTTACCAGTGTCCTACCAGGCAAACTACCAGGCTATACTATACTTCTAGTAGATGGTATAGCTTAACAGCAGGGCCGTGCCATGCTATAATACAGAGAGGCAGCCGTATCATGCGACACCAAACAAAATACATTGTGGAGGGCGGTATTTCGAAGAAGAACCATTTAAAGGGGGCGTGTGACATTTCAAAGACTTGCATTATACTGATACAATTTACCGCACGGTCCTGCTTACCAGTGACTTACGAGACAAACCAGCGCCTTCGCTACATTATACTTATATTAGATGACATGACTTACAATCTAGCAATGAGACAACTGACAAGAATCAGCATTATCCACTAAGCTAAACAACTGCGTAGGTACCTTACAGACCTACCTGAAGTTGACAACCCCGTTAAGGTCTATACCAGAACAAACCCCTTTGAGTCAAAGGCATAAAATACCAATATACATTCAGATCCACGTGAAAGAATTACTAGACGAAGACAAACAGAACAGTGTGCAGCGAAGGACAGTCACCGAAAGTTTCCTGAACAAGGAATATCCACAAATCATATGGGTCACAGTATACACAGATGAGTCAGCACATAATTCAGTGAGGAATTGAGGTGCATTTGTATATATAGAATATCCACACATGTCTAGAGATACGATCAGAACACCGACATGGAAAGTGTAATAATTATGATGCAGAAATCCAAGCAATTAGGGTGGAAACTGAACACCTGTTGGACTCCAACCATGGAACACAACCCGTAGTATTCCTGACAGATGCTTCAAGCTCTCCAGTCTGGAAAACTGACAGACTTACAAAAGCTACTTAATGAACTGTCTTACTAGTATAGGGTAACTATGTAGGGGATACCTTCTCACTGTGGAATACCAGGAAATGAAAAAGCAGACCAACTGGCTAAGGAAGATGTTGCCGAAGACCAACCAGATATACCAATCACCTACCTTCAGAAAAAACAGATGATCAAGTCAATAAGAAAGCCACAAACACCAACATAAGAAAAACAAGAAGACTATCACATTATGAACAGATCATAACGAGTTATAATTCTACGCCTCAGAACGAGACACAACCGATTCCGCAGTCACATGCATACAAAATTCAAGATTGGCAACACGGCCATGTGTACATGTGGACAGGCAGTACAGAGTGCCAAACATATACATCAAGAGTGTTCTAAGCATGAAACGCTGAGGCAGACATATTGGCCAGAGGAAACAACACTGGAATCAAAGCTCTATGGGCCACTGTATGAACTACAAAAGACAGGAGACAGGAGACAGAATTACAGATATAGACATGTTTCAATTGAACAAAAGAAGAAGAACCGGTGACCAGCAGACAAAATCATTATGCTACATTATAATTTTAGTAGATAACACGACTATATTACAAGGCTTTTCTTCTAGTCAAATTACTTTATCATAATGTTTACAATGATTGGTTTTATTTTGTTTTCTGTTGCAGAACTCCCCCCCCTCCCCTTTTCCACATGGGGACATGCATATTGTCTCTCAATTTCTTACTTTTGTCTTACATTAAAATTTTCTCTCAATGTCTTACTTTTGTCTTACATTAAAATAATCTCCACGGACGACGATGAGATTCCGGTGAGCGGACATTACACCTTTGTTCTTCTGTGACAGACGCCTTGGAGACTGAATAGCCAGATGTAACATCACTGCACATCATCTTCTTGGAAAAAAGTGGCTGTTGATCGTGCATATTGGAGTATTGGGTATCACTGAGAAATCAAATTGTCTAAGGGGGGCCTTGAGCGAGAAGACAGAAGACATGGGACGCAGACGAAAGGCACATACATCAGTCAACACAGATTTGTTATGAATATTATATTCTCGTACCTGTGGATCAAAAATCGGAAAAATCATCGACGAGAGTTGTTGCAATTTGAGACTTCGTAGACCATTTATAATTTGAGGCTTTGTAGACCATTTATAATTTGAGGTTTTGTAGATCATTCATAATTTGAGGTTTTGTAGATCATTTATAATTTGAGGCCGGGATTGGAACCTGGTACCTTGGCCATCACAGACGCGTTCTTCACCTTGTCTACACAGAGCCGAACTCATCAACAATAATTGCTATAAATAATATAACCATCTAATAACTGATTTTCAAATAATATAATCATCTCTTACCTGATTTTCAAATAATATAACCATCTCATAACTGATTTTTTAGAAATGAAATGTGTCTACGTAACACATACCATGAACAATTGAGTGGAATGTGTTTTATTGTGTTGTTTCTTCATTTGAAACTGTTAGTTTAGTATTATTATTTTATACAGGTAATCCCGATGATAGCCAACAAAACGAAGATTGTGTGAACATTGGCAGCGACTCAGATTACTGGTTTCTCAATGACTATGATTGCTCGGATAAGGAATACTTCGTTTGTGAAATGGATACATTCAATTAAATTTTGTTAGCTGTTGTTAATTCAGTGAATAAGACCTGATTAACTTTAACTGTGTGTGAAAATATGTATGTTTAATTTATTTGACACTATCCGGCGTTGCCCGGGTGGAAATATAAATATATGAGTTTTATTATGCAATCCTTCATCCGTGACTGTCGCCAATAGAAGATACGTTGACTAAAGGGAAACCCCGGTCTTTTGAAATGACAAATTTCTCTATTCCCTTGATTTGCATTGGCTGTTACTAAGAGTATAATTATATCCACCAATGGATTCACGGGTATTTTTTCCTAGCCAAGATGCAGTAACTTAAACAGCAATTCAGTATGTATTATGATATGCGAGGATTAAAACTGGTATAATGATATACTAGGATTAAAACTGGTATTATGATATACTAGGATTAAAACTGGTATGCTATACTAGGATTAAAACTGGTATTATGATATACTAGGATTGAAACTGGTATTATGATATACTAGGATTAAAACTTTATGATATACTAGGACTAAAACTATCTTCACATTTCTCAATACTTGTTATCACAACCTGTTCATGTTACAATCTGTTTGTGCCGCAACATGTTTGAACTTGTGTTTTAATAACACGAGGACACAGGCCTACACAACAACAATCCATCTATTATTATAGTTTTCTCGGAAAACTTCCATCAGATTTTCTCCTGGGATATAAAGGATGTCCTTCTTGCAGTCTGTGTGTATCATTATCGGCATTTATTGCCTTTCATGCAGGCTGCGTTGAAATGTATATGTCCATGTACAATGTGAATTTGTATCACCGTTTACTCAACAGTCCTATATTCAGATAGTCCGTGGCATTTTCTGAAGTTATTAGTGGCAACATTCATTCGTAAGTACAATCGGGACGGTAGATACGAATTCGGTAAGGAGGGGGGGGGGAGAAAGCTACCTAATAAAATGTTCGTTCTTTCCTATTGTGGCAAATCCCTTTCCGTGAGTTTTAAATTACCTTATTTTTGGGAAATCCATTAATTGGTTGGTGGTGGGGGAGAAATAAGAGGAATTTACCCACATTTTTGCTTGATTCATAAAACTAAATGTCATGTTCTAGTTAAATTTCCTAAAGGTGTGGAGGGATGTTTAAACTCTCCAAACCCACCCCCGCTATCTACGGACGTGACAGAACGTAAAGAGCATTATAATCCGCTTTCTTAACGAAAAAAAAATGTTGCTAGATCGACATTAACGACTAATTTTACTATAAGAGCCAACAGACAAATTTTACCTACCCATTATACCACAGAGACCATCGAGATGTCTTCATAACATCATTGTTACAGTCACTACGAAAAATGAATACATGAAATTGTTAGCTAGGACTAAAATGTAGTAATGGTTCTTGATCATTCATCATCATCAAGTAACATATCCTGAACACGACGCTGCAGCCATCACAGCCTTTCGAAACTTTTGTTTATCTTGAGCTAGTCTTTCTGCTTCTGCTACTGTCATGTTCAGGTGGTCTTTGATATCTCATCTTCTTCTTAGTCTGCCTCTTGTTTGTTTCCCTGGCATGATCCCCTCCATTCTGGTTTTCTGTAGGCTTTCGTGGCGTTTGATATAGCCAAAATATTGTAGTTTTCTGTAATGAGTCATGCTGTTTAGCCAGTTGTCTGTTACATTAATTTCTCTCTGGATAGCGACATTAGTGATCTTTTTAGTCCATGATATAATGAAGATTTTTCTGTAAAATTTGTTTCAAATGCTAATTTTTATTTTTCACTTTGTTGGTGATTGTCCAGGATTTACACCCATATATTGTCACTGGGAATATGCAAGCTCTTAGGAATGTTAGTTTCGTTGTTTTACAGCAGCTCAGCCATATGTTTTTCATTTGTATCAGTTTCTTTGACGAGAAAGCCAACCTCCTGACTTCTGAATGATCCCATATGATAACTCTTACATACAAATTAATATTTTTAATGCAAAAGAAGCAAAGGAATACATGTATAAAATTGTTAACGACGTTACGTCGACGGGGTCCCTCGTATTAACTATACAGAATTTGATTTCCATCTGAGAGAGGGCTTACGTGTATATAGCGAACAGTCAGAAAAGCCTGTTCTTTTATATAGATGACGTGTTTATTTGTTTGAATCATCGGGTATTATGAGCGATGACTCTCTTATATTTGTTTCTCCATGTTCAATGGATGTGTGGAAGGGGGGGGGCATGACTCTCGTATCCTTGATATCAGCAATTTTACGTATGCCCCTATACTATTTCTTTTGTCTGCCGTAACAAAGTAAGAAATACTTTTACCTCACGATTTCATGATATACTTCTGGTGTATACCATATTTACAATAAAATATTTCAAGTGTATACGATTACCTAATATGTCTTCGAATACTTTCGGAAGCTTAAATCGATTACACATGGTGTGTGTTGTTTGTTCCACAGATTATTGAACGTTGTTTGTGATACGTGAATGATTAAAAAAGTGGCAGATTATTTAATGAGTGTCCGATTGCTACAATCATAATAATAGAGATTGATGGTCAATAGATAATCTTCTATTCATCTCAAATCCATAATTATATAACCCATATTCCGGCACACACACACACAAACAAATATATAATGTATATATATATATATATATATAGCCAGGATGATGAACCCACACCCGACATTTAGAAAATTATAAAAGCTTTTTGTTTGTAGTCCTGTGATGAGCAACATCGTCCCGAAATCAAAGCCAGCAGCTTTTTCATCTTTCATGTCAATCAAAATATGACGAGAAAGATCCACGCCTCCATTGCATTCGTTCAAAGCACGTGTTGCACTTTCAATATTATATATCGTAATTTTTATTTCTTATTTTACTGTCTAACGCTGTGGTTTACATCTTCCCTGTTATAGATACCAATGTAATTATTATTATTTTATTTATTTTTTGGTAAACTACGGGGGTCTACCTGTACGACAGTTATCTAAATTGTATCAGACGCTATTGGCTTCCCCTAGAAGGGAGGTGTAGAGAGCAATAGTACACATACACGAATTTTGTTTCCCCCCCCCCCCTAGATATCGGCATTAGATGAAAATCAGCATTAGTGAGGGTGCCTAGTGACCGGTCGTTGTATTGTCATTTTTTAAGAGTAACGAAAAAATTAGAGATTGCATTATATTCTGCAAATGTTTCGTGATACTTAAGTGGGAACCATTCGAAATATGCACATGATTCAATGAATTCAACGCATATTAAGGAATAGTAAAATAGCATGACTGCACATTATTGGAGAGTAGAACATGTTCTTCTACGTCGTCAACAAGCCGAAATGATGAGATTACTAACCAAATTTGGACTGTGGTAATTCAGAATCCCTAAATTACCATCCGAGAACTTAAGATGGGGTGGGGACACAAACTGGTTCGGTACACTCTATTTTGCCTGAGGATTTGCATTGAGGCGAGTGTTTGCGAAATTAGTTAAAAAGTTGCCAACATTTCGAAAAAAATAATTTTCTGCGTGGTGGTCTCGTAGAAAATGCAGGACTTTTGACATGGCAACAATGATTTCTTTAACACAGTGATTATTGATGATGAGTAGTGAGTGTTGAAGGAAACCAATGTGCAGTATTCACAGTGAAAATATTCTTGATCCCTTCTAGAAAATTAAAAAAATTGAAATGCAAGTATATAGCAAAGTCTAAGTGATGCTAACCGTTTTCTTTGACTCACTCGGGGTAGCGCGTCAAGAGTACGCAAAACAACGTAAAAAACATTACAAAGGAATACTACATGGAGATTACCCGCCGCCTGTGTGATGCTGTACGCCAAAAACGACAGAATCTGTAGGCAATGGAAGATCATAAAGAGATAAAGTTCCAGAATGGGTTCACGGAATCTAGAAATAAGTGGGATGGAGTAATAAAAGGTAAATATCAAAATAAACAGAAATAGGTATAAGTGTACCGATGTATGTCAATAAAGCGTAATAACAACGAGACACAATAACAAGCAACGTTTCAACTAAATGCCATTATCAGCGCAGACAAAAGACCAGATTCAATACATTTTACATAGAGACACACATGTGGTACGATGGTGATAGGACGGAAGGAAGAAAGCAATGAGAAGTCGGAGGAAGCAAAGATAGGACATCATGACGGGAGGAAAAAAGTGGTGTGAGGGGAAAACGAAAGTAAGGAGGGGAAAGCGCAAAGAAAAATTAAAAGGACGGATGTAGAGAAAAATTATAGATAGAATGGACATAAAATAAAATAAAAATGTACTTAGCTAGATGATCTGCTGGAAGTCCGCAGTGAAGACATTTTGTCCAAATATCGCCAGTTTCCTTTTTTACACGACATGGCGTCTTGCAACCTTTGACTGTTCTTTCTCCAAGCTCAAGAAAACGATGAATGGGAACTATGTACCATGTCTTTCCCGCCCCCCCCCCACATGTAAAGATGACTAAATTGTTGAGTACCTGTGGTGGGCTACAAATATATAATGATAACACAAATTCTCGATGAATAAGTATGAACAGCGTATATTTCACTAGAATTTTTACTTCAGCAATATCCAATTACCGTCTAACTCATAACACACTCTCAGTCGGACTCACTAACGACGAATTCACACAGGCCTTAGAGTAAATCAGGTGAATATTATCGCTTTTAAAAAATAAAATGAAAACCCCCTCGATGTTAGATCACTACGTTAATTACTACTTTATAAATAACTTTGTTTGATGCAGGCTTCACAGTGTCTTTGCTGTTCTATTTTACATAACAGTATAGAAGCTGTCAACTCTGAATATCACACAATGAATGTTAGTATTCATGTTAGTATGACTTGGCAGAAATGTTAAATGTGACCGTTTTTAATGCATGTATTACTTGACAGAAATAGTAAGTGTGACGTTTGTTTTCTAATGTTGGTTTTTCTCTATACGACAATCAATATAAGGTAATACTGCGTGAAACGTAACAACAATTGTACTTACGTAAAACACAGATTTTTACAACGTTCCACTTAGACAAGACCGACTATCATTAAAACTAGGGAGATATGATTTGTAAACAAGAAAACATACAAATTAATATACACAAAACATTTTCAACGTTTCAACTTAAAGGCCTTTATCAAGATATGCACAAAACATCAAAAGACGACGAATAGAAATGTTCACAACACAAAACGTGTCCAACTAAAATATGGAAGTGAGATGCCGGAAGGACATGAACTACATAAAAACGTAAATATAGGTGGAAACGAAAACAAAGCGATGACGTAAATGACTGGACAAAATGAATAAAGATAAAGACCACATCAACCGAGAAATAGAACAAAAGAGTTGTCGGAATTTAGTCCAAAAGGCTTGAGGGTGCCCAACTCAAAAATAAGACGATTTTCTAGGACGTACCTAGACCAAACATCGGTTATGCGGGATCTGATTCCAGTGATCTGAATATCAAGAGCACCATGATGGTCATCGCCGATGAAGTGTGTGGCACAGGAGTAAGTGTTATGTGCTTGATGGCATGAAGATGGTTACAGAAGCGGTCGCTCAATCTTAAGCCTGTTTCCCCGATGTACTTCTTGCTGCAGCGTTTACATATGATCACGTAAATAACATTACGGGATTCACATGTAAAGGCCTCATCGATGGAGAAATTGGCCTTGGGAATTTAAATGGAGCGCATCTGAACCACAGAAAGACATGTGTAGCAACGACTGCGTGAGCAACGAAAAGTACCAAAATGGTCGGGAACAGAAGACTTAAGGTGGCTATGGACCAAGATGTCCTTCAGATTTGTGTCGCGCCTAAAAGCTACCAGATGTAAGTCCTGGAAAGCGGCACGGGTATCAGGATCAGACTGGAGAAAAGAATAATTTTTAAGCATGTTGCATCGGACAGAAGAGTTATGGGAATGAAAGGTAAGAACAAGTTTAACTCTATCAGAGGCGGAGGAAGAACCCTGAGAGTTAGTCAAGGTATCATGACGAGATAACTGGGGTAAACTGAGCCAAGCAGATGAAAGAATGATGTCGTGGAACGAGCGTCTACGGAAAAAATCATCCCAGACGATTTGTCGAGAAAATCGTAATTGCTACATAACCGACGAAGACGAGGAAGCTGTATGTATGGTAAAGATTTGCGACAAGCTGAGGATGAGAAGAAGTGTATAGCAAAAAGCCATGTACATTAGTAGGTTTATAGTAAACAAATGTGCTGAAGCAAGGGGGATGAATGCTGACAACTATGTCAACAAGGAAATTGACAGATGTAGTGGAGATGTTAAATGTAAATTGAATAGCAGGTTTGAAATTGTTGATGAAGCTGATACTCTGATCACTGTTATCAGAACCTGAACCACCGATGATAGATCTAGGTAAGCTCTAGAAAATCGTCTTATGTTTTAATCGGGTACCCTCAATCCTTTTGGACTAAATTCCGACCACTCTTTTGTCTAGTTCTTTGTTGGTGTGATCTTTGTCTTTATTCATTTTGTTTAGTCATTTACGTCATCGTTTTGTTTTCGTTTATACCTATATTAACGTTTTTATGTACTTCCTGTTCCTATCCTTCCGGCATCTCACTTCCATATTTCGAATGGACACAGTGTGTGTTGTGATTATTTCTATTCGTCGTCTTTTGATGTTTTGTGCAAATATCTTGATAAAGGCTTTTTGGTTGAAACGTTGACACTGCTTTGTGTATTGTAATTTGTATGTTTTCTTGCTTAAAAATCATACACCCTAGTTTTAGTGATAGTCCATCTTGTCTAAGTGGTACGTTCTAAAAACATGTGTTTTACGTAAGCACAAATGTTTCTCTATGGTAGTGTTTAATGTGGTCGGTTTTTTTTCTGTTTGTGTAGCTTGACATAAATTTTAAGCTAATGTAGAGTGGTTTTAACATAAATTTTAATATAAGACGAAATTATGACATGATAACCAAACGGCGTAGCTATAATTATTTAATAGCTATACAGTGTATATTTTATTTCCAGCCATATTAAAATGAAAAACGTATGTTGCCAATCTGTTTTTAACTGTTTGAATGTATATGGCATCTCAAATTCTGTATCATTTTTCACTGTATTTCTACAAAACATAGACGTATAAGAGAAAATGTCTTCGCAACAAGAGGCACATTGACACACAGTGAGGAAAATCACAGTGGATTAGAATTTATTTAATAACCAACAAGTCAGAGAGTATCTGACTAAAAAGCAAGGGTCACAATAACAGAAATAGACAATACTATGATTAACGATAAGCAGTAGTATGTTACAGGAAAATAATATATTTTGTTTAAATAATGGAAACACATAAAATGTATTATAAATAATGTAAACATGGACAACGTCTACGTATTGCACCACGTGGTTATTTTAAAAATCAAGCAACATAAGCTCAAGTTGGACGGAAATAATGAATAAAATAAATTATAACCACACTAAAATAAATCCCCTTACAAAGCACAAAGCTAAAAGCAGTTATGACAGTGCATATAATAGGGTTCCCATATAATAGAACGGGATTATAGTCAAAATTCAGGTCAAATATGAAACACAGCCAAATTTCAAACTTCTGCTCAAATTAACCAAAAATTAAAAAACCAAATTTTCTAGGCACAAATTTCATGGCATGAGACATTTAAAAATGGTTTATGAAAACTGACAATGAAATGGCAACCCTGGAAAGAAGAGATTTGAATGACATTAGGCCAACCGATAAACAAAAACATGTACAGATATGGGTGATTACAAACACGCTCCAGCAATTATTAAAAATAATAGACGAAAGATTGCAGTCAAATACAGTCGGTGCCTACTGTATGAATAACAACAAACATTCCTTATGCGATGATTTCACAAATAAAGTAGCTTAATTCTGAACATGTGTAATCGTTCATAAACAAGAAGTCATTAAAGCCGCCAATTTCAACACAGTTCTCTGAACCGAAAGCATGATCTGGTTGTCCTAGAGGAAAAAAATAGCAATCGTTAAATGACATAATAACAACAGCAACTTCCAAGTTTAAAACATTATATTTCAATATCTCACTCCCTCCAGTTTTAGCTCCAAAAAAACATGTTTACAATTAAGAAACTCACAAGAGAGGGTAGCCTCCCTTCTCCTTACCAGCGGTTTTCCCCAAACCTATCTTTAATTTCCCATGAACGAAGTAATTCACATATTTTATTTTAAGAATAATCACTTTTCCCTATACCAAAGTCGTAGGCTTGACTCTAGGTCACATTTTGAAATAAATTTGCAGAATATCAAGAACCGCTTTTGGAAGTGGGGGAAATGCACAAACTTGTTGGTTATGGACTTATAACGAGACATGACTCACTTTCAAAAACTCTTTTACAAGGAACAGTCGAAGATGAAAAGCGAAGATGTAGGAAAATAAAATCCTAGATTTACAATATCAAGAAATTGGCTGGGCATGATTTTTTCCACACTAGTTCAAATGGCTGAGATCGAGGTTTTAGATTGACTTTTAGTAATGTCTCCAGTGTAGCACTCATACGGTCTTGACGGGTTATGGTTATTATTATTATTATTATTATTATTATTAGTATTGTTATCATTATTATTATTATTATTATAATACAAGTATACAAAAAGTCGTGCTCGTGACTCTCGGTCACACTTAACATTTCTGTTACATGAAATCCATTTTTCTACATGAACAAACGTTTATTATTTCTGCTATCAGTGAAATAATTATTAGTTTTAGTTCGCAACAGCAGCATAATATGTTTACACTGTCTACATCACCTGGTGTAGATAACAATACGGTAAAACTCTTGGAATTATGGGAGAATGAATATGGTAAATACTGTTATCAAAATCTGTCAGAATATATAGAACACACAATAATGGCCCGCTGAATGGACACACTCACTACTAATACTCATTTCCAAGAAAGGAAATATGAAAGTGTGTTAGAATTAAAGAACCAGTATTCTTATAAAGCACCCAAGTAAAGTAACGTTCAAAATACTCCTGAACAGAATATAGCACATGTTTGAAGAAGTAATTGCAGAAGAACAGGCTGACTTCAGAGGAAATAGAGGAAATAAATTGAATAAATATTTAGCATCAGAATATTAATTGAAAAACATATTCAGCACCAACGTGATTTTCATTGAATTTACAAAGTTCTTTGACCATGTATTTCATAATGGTCTATGCCACATACTGAGACAATTTAATTTTGACACAACAATGACAGAAATTGTTGAATCACTTTACTGCTTTAATATCATTTTACTTCACTACTAGTAGTGCTGTCTTATCAACAAAAAACAATTGGAGAGTTCTTTAAAACAAATGTGGGAGTGCGGCAAGGATGTCGTGATATTGTGATATTCATACAATGAATATTAGTATTCATGTTAGTATGACTTGGCAGAAATGTTAAATGTGAACGTTTTTAATGCATGTATTACTTGACAGAAATAGTAAGTGTGACGTTTGTTTTCTAATTTGAGTGTTGCTAGACATAAATGTGATCTATTTTTTATAATGATGGTGTTAGTTTTTTTCTGTTTGTGTAGCTTGACATAAATTGTAAGCTAATGTAGAGTGGTTTTAACAGAAATGTTAATATTGACAAAATTATGACATGATAACCAAACGGCGTAGCTGTTCAATTATTTAATAGCTATAAAGTATATATTTTATTTCCAGCCATATTAAAATGAATAACGTATGTTACCAATCTGTTTTTAACTGTTTGAATGTATATGGCACATCAAATTATGAACCATTCTTCACTGTATTTCTACAAAACATAGACGTATAAGAGTAAATGTCTTCGCAACAAGAGGCACATTGACACACAGTGAGGAAAATCACAGTGGATTAGAATTTATTTAATAACCAACAAGTCAGAGAGTATCGGACTAAAAAGCAAGGGTCACAATAAAAGAAATAGACAATACTATGATTAATGATAAGCAGCAGTATGTTACAGGAAAATTAATCTATTTTGTTTAAATAATGAAAACACAAAATGTATTATAAATAATGTAAACATGGATAACGTCTACGTATTGCACCACGTGGTTATTTTTAAAATCAAGAAACATAAGCGCAAGTTGGACGGAAATAATGAATAAAATAAATTATAACCACAGAAAAATAAATCCCCTTACAAAGCACAAAGCTAAAAGCAGTTATGACAGGGCATATAAAAGAAAGTGAGTATAGCCAAAATTCAGGTCAAATATGGAAAACAGCCAAATTTCAAACTTTAGCTCAAATTAACCAGAAATTAAAAAAATAATCTCTAAGCATAAATTTCAAGTCATGAGAAATTTTAAAATGGTTATTAAAACTGACACTGATATGGCAAAATTCTGGCAACCCTGGAAAGAAGAGATTTGAATTGCATTAGGCCAACCGATAAACAAAAACATGTACAGATATGGGTGATTACGCACACACATGCAATAGTAAAAAAAGAAAGAAAGGAAGAATGAAGTCAAACACAGTCGTTAACTACTGTATGAATGACAACAACATTCTCTATGCGATGATTTCACAAATAAAGTAGCCTAAATCTGGACATCTGTGATCGTTCAAAAACATAAAGTCATTAATGCTGCCAATTTCAACACAGTTTTCTGAATCGTAAGCATTATCTGGTTGTCCTAGAGGAAAGAAATAGCAATTGTTAAATGTTAAATGACTTAATAACAACAGAAACTTCCATATAAAACATTATATTTCAATATCTCACTCCCTCCAGTTTTAGCTCAATAAAACATGTTTACAATTAAGAAACTCACAAGAGAGGGTAGCCTCCCTTCTCCTTACCAGCGGTTTTCCCCAAACATATCTTTAATTTCCCATGAACTCTTTTCCCATCTTTTTTTTTCTTTAAGTATAATCCCTTTCCCCCTATATCAAAGTCGTCGGCTTGACTCTAGGTCACACTTGGAAATAAATTTGCAGAATATGAAGAACCACTTTTGGAAGTGGGGGAAATGCACAAACTTATTCGTTATGGACAGACAACGAGACACGACTCACTTTCTAAAATTATTTTCAAATGTCAAATGGTGAAAATAGAAGAGGCGGAAAGAAAATCAGTAGATTTAATTTATCAAAGAATTGTCTGGGCATGATTTTTTCGACACTAGTTCAAATGGTTGAGATAGAGGTGTTTGAGGGGCTTTTAGTGTTTCCTCCAGTGTGGCACACATAAGTTCCTGACGGGTTATGGATCTTATTATTATTATTATTATTATTATTATTATTATTACTATTATTATTGTTGGTATTGTTGTTATTATTATTTTTATTTTTATTATTGTTATTATTACTATTATTATTATGATACAAGTATACAAAAGTCGTGCCGTGACTCTGGGTCACACTTAACATTTCTGTTACATAAACAAATGTTTATCATTTCTGCTAGCAGCGAAATAAGTATTAGATTTGGTTCGCAACAGCAGCATAATATGTTTACACTGTCTACATCACCTGGTGTAGATAACAATCCGGTAAAACTCTTGGAATTATGGGAGAATGAATATGATAAATACTGTAATCAAAATCTCTCAGAATATATAGAACACAAAACAATGGCCCGCTGAATGGATACAACCACTAATAATACTCATTTCCAAGAAAAGAAATTTGAAAGCGTTTAAGAATTAAAGAACAATTATTCCTATAACGCACCTAAGTAACGTGATGCACAAAATACTCCTGAACAGAATAAAGCATATGTCCGAAAAAGTAATTTCAGACGAACATACTGACTTCAGAGGAAATATAGGAAATAAATTGAATAAATATTTAGCATCAGAATATTAATTGAAAAAATATTCAGCACCAACTATACCATATACTATACCATAGTATATTTTATTTCACTGATTTTCATTGATTTTACAAAGTTCTTTGACCATGTTTTTCATGATGGTCTATGGCAAATACTGAGACAATTTAATTTTGACACAACAATAACAGACATTGTTGAATCACTTTACTGCTTTAATATCATTTTACTTCACTACTAGTAGTGTTGTCTTATCGACAAAAAAACAATTGGAGAGCTCTTTAAAACAAATGTGGGAGTTTGGCAAGGATGCATAATGTCTCCAGTTAAAAAAGGAAAATTAACACGTGGCATATGTTATTGACCTCACATTTCAGAGTGTCTGCTATATGAAGGCGGTAGCCATTTCTTCTGCCTCGCAGTCTTAACTTCCAGGATTAATCCGGTGCACGAATACGACTGGGTCGACCAGTGTGCTGTTGAGATCTGAAAACTTTTCCCGCCTCAACTGGAGAATGAATTCATGGCCACTCATATGATATGCGAAGAGAGTGCTTTAACCATAGCGCTACGTGGACCCCAGTACTTTGCCTCCAGTACTAAAAATAATAATTTCTCCAGTAATTTTCAACCTATGCCTAGAGAACATCATACAGGAGACTACAACTACTACATCCTTCGATACTACAACACATCTCTCAAGAGTTAACAGCAAAACTGTAAAAGTTACCAACAATTATGGGATGGAAATCAACACAGAAAAAAAGCATTGCCTTGGTTAAAATGTATAAAATGTAAAACAGTAGTACCTACGTAAAACACAGGTTAATATAATCGCTCCACTCAGACACGACGAACTATAACTAAAACTAGCGGGTAATGATGTTCACACAAAAAACATATAAATTACAATACACAAAACATATTCAACGTTTCAACCAAAAAGTCTTTATCAAGAAATGCACAAAACATCAAAATACGACGAATGGAAATTATTACGACACACAAACATATTAATTTTGCCATCAGATCCTGCACCGCCGATGATAGATCTAGGTACGCTCTAAAAAAATCGCCTTATTTTTTAGTTTAGTACCCTCAAGCCTTTTGGACGAAACTCCGACCACTCTTTTGTCTAGTACTGGGTTGGTGCGGTCTTGGTCTTCATTCATTTTGTTCCGTCATTTACATTATCTTTCTGTTCGTTTCGTTTCCATTTATATTTACGTTTTCCTGTCCTTCCAGCATCTCATTTCCACATTTCCAGTTTGTGTTTCGTAATAATTTCCATTCATCGAATTTTGATGTTTTGCGCATTTCTTATTAAAGACCTTGTGTTTGAAACGTTGAATATGTTTTGTGTATTGTAATTTGTATATTTTCTTGGGTGAAAATTATTACCCACTATTTTTAGTTATAGTCCGTCGTGTCTGAGAGAAGCGATTATATTAACATTTGGTTAAAAGCAGAGACACAGAAGCATAATGATGAATAGATATACACTTGAAGAGGTGAATACTTTCAAATACATCGGACCTAGCACATGCAGGAATGGAAAATGCAAATCAGAATTAAAGATAAGACTGGAGTTAGCTTTAGCTTCTGTGTCGAGGATAACATTAATTTGGAAAAACAACATCAGTGCTAAAGTGAAAATCAAACTTTATAACTCACTAGTGCTTTCTGTTGTGTTGTATGGTTGTGAGAGTTTTACACTCAGTGCGGACATGGAGAGACCACTACAGGCCTTCGAATACAAATGATTACAGACTAATTCTACGATTATTCCTATAGAGAGCATAAGACAAATGTGTATGTAAGAAATAAAATAAAGATGCATACAGATGAAACGTCGAAAACTAGCAAGGTTTCGACATGTATGTCGACATGATCCCTTGTAAAAAACAATATTGTGGGGGACAGTTGAGGGTTGAAGAAGCAGAGGGGATAAATAAAAACAAGGAAGTCAACATCAAGGACTGGATAAAACTTTTTTTTTCACTCATCGGCATCGTTGAAGAAAGAAATCGATGGATGACTCTGTGTTCTGATGCATCCAATGTTGTAGCCCAGGGGTTCTCTAAGTGTGCGCCCGGGGCGTCGCAAAGAGTCTCCATGGGCGCCGCGACAGCCTCGCCAAAACGGAAAAACAATTGAAAAATATCAGTTTTGCTTCATTTCAAGAGCACCGCCGGAAATAATCTGAACGTTAAGGGCGCCATGACTTCAAAGTTTGTGAACCCCTGTTGTAGCCCTACGATCCTGACGGGTTATCGGATTATAGGATATGATTGGATATGTACACTATTACACCAGGACTGCCATAACGGTCGTTTCGAAATATAGCTGACCATAATATTTATTATATTAAATTTTGTAAACAATTTTAAAATGTATCAATTTTAAAATGTGTTTGAACTGAAAAAATGTTACATCAGCAAATATTCTGCACATTACGACAAAGCTCTTGGTGGAAGACTGAAGATCCTTCCAATAGCACCCTCGTGGAATGCTTTGGTAGAAAAAGTATGGCTTGAAAAATAGACATATACAAAATCATGGCATATATTTAATCTTAAATTTATTTATTTTTTAAATTATAAGGGTATTGTCAAAAGTTTCACAAATAGATTTAACAACATAAAATGCCTACCTAATCTCCAGGGCACGCGAAATGAAACGTTTGACAGGGGTTCATTGTCCTCCCACACATACTGTCCTTCTTTGACTATGTCTGTTAGACCAATCCAGGTTCTACTGCGTGTTTTTAACTTAATAATTCTTCTCAGCACGTCCAACTTGTCATTAGATTTCACCATGTAAAGAAATGCACCTTTGGCTGACAATAAACGAGATTTGTTAATGTCTGGAATGTAAACTTTTATTGGCTGACGATTATGATGAAGATGATGATGAAATAATTCCTTTAACTGTGAGCAGGTAGCTCTTTACAGCACGTAGCCTTTCCGACAAAAGCATAGTTCCTGCTCAGCTGAGAAACCGTGGTGACCCTCAAACACTGTTTCAAAGAAATAGTTGTGTTAGGGTTCTTTTATGGATGCTTGTGTAGTCTCTGAAGAGAGACATTTCAATGCAGTATTATATCAGGGTCATCGCGTAATGACAGGAGTTCAGAATATACGTCTGGGCCAACTATTTAATTATTCTTCCATCAGATCGGGTAATTACAGGAGTTCAGAATATACATCTCAGCCAACTATTTCATTATTCTTCCATCAGATCGGGTAATGACAAGAGTTCAGACCTAGATAGAATATACATCTGGGCCAACTATTTCATTATTCTTCCATCAGATCTGTTGTCGAATCGGTAGTGATGGCACACATATCATACCTCGCCATTTAGGAGTCTGTCACAAAAGGACAAAGGTTCATGTTCGCTGGTCTGCATCTCTCCGTCATTCATGGAGATAACTTGACAGAAGACTAAAGTAAGAAATCGAGGCAAGGCATACGGTGACAATGACTTTTTCACAGCTGACAGGTTGTCAGCTTATTCCTCAACTTTCCTTAGTCACATCCTGCGACATGACTGAAAAGAAGACATTGGCATTACTCTTTACACCCTGAACTAGAAGTCCAGGCCTCCGTTCCCACACGAGCATTAGATGACAAAAAACGAGACTTGCTCATTCTTGATACGTAGACACTTTAATTGGTTGTCAATATACTAAATATAAATAAATTGGTAGCGTATCATATTCAGGACGTTGCTATCAACCCAGCATGTGTTGGCTAGGGTGATTTTCTAGGCAATATAAGTAGGTTCAATAGTTTGTCATTGCTTCCTGAACGGTTCGGATGCGCAATTGCTTGTGGCGGGGATCGAGCTCGGTACCTTGGGATAAATGTTCAAGTGTTGGGTATCTAAATGGATTTCAGATAAGTTTTTCCTGTTTTTACATATTATCCCTTATATTTTACTCTTACGTACATACATCATTATATCATCACTACATTTTCTTCTGACCATTATCTGCTCATACTAATAGTTTCTCTCCACTGCCCATATCTGCTCGGTGGTTTCTTCTTTCTTTTTCCTTTTCTTGTCTGTGCTTGCCGTATTGGCTTTTTTTATCTCTCTCTCTTTCTCATCTGATCTCTCGTACCATCCTCTTGTGCTCTCCCATTACGACTGTATACTAATACTCATTGCCTGTTGCCACTTTTGAGGTAAGTATCTTAATTTATCCTTATTTATCTTATTTTTCTTGCTACAAGGCCGTATCTATTTCCACTCCTCACCTCCTTCTGCGCACTTTCCCCATCTCACTTCTTCTCCTCATACCCTCTTCCTCCCTGCTATGCTGCTCCTTCTTTGCTTCCTCCGCTATCTATTCGCTATATCTCCTTCTCTTTCCTCCCTATCAACCACGTTTGTCTCCATATAAGATTCGTTGTACTGTTGTCTTTCGTTTGTCCTGATGAAGGCTTTTTAGTCGAAACGTCGTCTGTCTTTGTATCTCGTTGTTTTTTAATGTTTTATTTTGGTAACACATTTACCTATTTTTGTTTATATCTCGGTACCTTGGCCGTCACAGACGCGCCCTGCACCACTTCGCCACAGAGCCGGACTAAATATAGCTGATAAAAAACGAGACTTGTTCATTTGTGATACGTAAACATTTTCATTGGTTGTCAATAGACTAAATGTATTAGTGTTTCTTTATGTAAGCAGTACCATCTGCTGATGGTAGATATGATGTTAGTTATCGTTGGATCATCGCCATTGCACTCTGGACAAGTCCATAGGTGCTCAGATCTTTCCTTGAGTGTATCCGCCATTACACGTTGACTGACGGTCCCAGTACGTCGTTGATTGTCCATCATTCTTTCTCGCCCACGAAAACTCTCCTTTCTAGCGACACCACATTTCAAACCAAGCTCCTTTATTCTAATCATGGAACAAGAGTCATCGTCACTTGTACAGTCATTTGTTCGTGTGTTTTCCCGTAGGGCATTCAAAATGTCTGCCCCATCCATCGCTCCACCAACAGCCGTAGTAGCAGCGTGGGCAGCCAATCTATCTGCTCTCTCATTACACCGGACTCCCGCGTGTCCCGGCACAAAAATAAAAGTCACTGTACGCGCACAGGAATTATTTACTGCATCCAGTCACTGTTCTTGAACGTACTCCGCCTGAACTTTCACAATCATGTTCATGGAGTCACTGAGTATACAGGCATGCTCGCAGACAATCTGTAAGCAGACCCATTACAAAGCTTTGGTCACTGCCAGAATATCCATTGTCAAGCTGCTTGTCGTCTGAGCGAAAGCACCACTTTCCTCTCTGATAGTCTACCCCCACCTTTGAGCCGTGAAAGCCCAGGAACTCCTCATGTGTCTCTCAACCGACCCATCTGTATATATAATTATATCACCTTCCCTGGAATTCTCACTGATCAGAGCGAGAACCTCTGACTCGACCACTGTCGGACACCTTTCCCTGCACTCTCTATTGAGTGGTATTAATCCTTCGAAGGCTGTTGGATAATCCGAGAGCGCCAGACTCCATTCGGCACCAGATAGTACATCCTCCAATCTGCACACGCTCTGTATAACTTCCTCTGCGCGCCCCATCCACGACTTTCCTCTCTTTAGTCGACTGCCTTTCACTTTGATAATGATGTATTAATGTCTACTATGTAAGCAGTTCCATCTACTGAGGGTAGATATGATGTATTAATGTCTACTACGTAAGCAGGGTAAAGTCTGCAAAAATGTAGACTTATATCTGACACATAACAACAAATTATGGTAGATGTGAAACAGAAGTTAGATTTAGATTAAGAATGGCAAAAAGTACTTTAAATATCATTAGGAAACTATTGTCATCCAAACAAATCGCGAGAAAACTACAAATGTGAATTAGAAAATGCTACATTTAGTCTACATTAATATATGGTTAAGAAGCATGGATAATAAACACACTACTACATGATATAATTTATGCCTGTGGGATGGGAATTTATAGAAGAATATGGAGAACTTCATGAAAGGAAAAGAAAAACAAGCAAATATGTCTTTGCAATGTGTCTTTACAGAGTGTTTTAGCAGCGTCTTTGTTTTGTTGCTATTTGCAAACATATATTTCAACGTTTAAAGTTTAAAATAAATAGGCTAACGTTTCTTGTCTCATTTGTACGTTGAGAAGTTTTTTCTAAACGTTATTTCTTACCCAAAAGGTTTAAACTCTCAGGTTGTGTCGCTAAAGGGTGGCTAACCGCCTCAATTCTCTCTGTGATACGTCTCGCATATAGCAGTCATACAGAGCACACATACGTGGTAGTGTTGAGGAGCATGGACCAATCAGTGTAGGTATAAGAACATTAATTATTAACCAATTTATTATTTTATGTTATGATTATATAACGTAGTAGCTGACAGACTGGCAAAAGCATGTGCACAAAAGAAACAATTCCAGCACAGAATATGACTCACTGAAGCAAAAACCCTCATCAAAAGAAAATATAAACATTCATGGAGTCTGAGAACAGGCAGTAACCTTCCACATGACCCTATTCTAAAGCTAAGCAGGTCACAACAAACCACAATTTTTTTTACTTCGCACAGGACACTGCAAACTACAAGCACATCTCCACAAAATTAAGGCTGTCCAAACTGACCAATGCCCCTGTCAAAAGGGTCCCCAGACTCCAGAACATATTCTGCAGACATGTCCACTCTTTGATGACGTGAGAACTAAAATATGGCCCTAAGAGACAGATCTGAAGGTAAAGCTGTGGGGCAACCGTGAGGACCTCCTGCTGACGACTAAATTCATGGAGGCGGCCAACCTCCCTGTATAGACTTAAGAGCATAGGAAACTGATAGCAGAAGAAGAAGAATATAACTTAGTAGACTTACATCTGCATATCTCTCTTGCATCTGTGAAGTTAACACGGTCCGTTGATACGTATATGCACTGTACGACACTCTCGTGTACATATATGTGAAAACCTGATGTCGCATCACAAAAATCAGTGTAGAAAAATATTTCATTTGGGTCTCGCTGTGAACCAGACACAGCATAACTTATCTTTGTCCCTGTAAAATTAGCAAATATATATTTGTAAATAGCTTAATATTGGCAATTATAATTATAATTAGGCCTATAACAATTATTTGTTATATTATAAACTATTTGTGAATTATTATAAATTATTTGTGAATTTTAAATATTTTTTGTGATATAAATTAATTTTAATTATTTATAATTAAATTAAATTTTTATTTTATATTAAAATTGCTAAAATTAAATATTATTTTATGGTATTATAAATTATTTGTGAAGTATAAATATTATAATTCTAATTATAGCAATTAGAAATTAATATTAGCTGTAAGACTAGCCATAGATATTGGTAAATAACTTGTATTTTGCGCAGCACTGGATTATGGTCAGAGTTGATATCAGACAGAGAAGTAAGTCAATAAGAAAGCCACAAACACCAACACAAGATGATTATCACATTATGAACAGATCAGAACAAGTTATAATTCTACGCCTAAGAACAGGACACAACCGACTCCGCAGTCACATGTATACAAAGTTCAAGATTGGCAACACTGTCATGTGTACATGTGGACAGGCAGCACAGAGTACCAAACATATACTTCAAGAGTGTTCTGAGCATGAAACGCTGAGGCAGACATATTGGCCAGAGGAAACAACACTGGAATCAAAGCTCTATGTGGCACTGTATGAACTACAAAAGACAGTGAGTTTCATTCATGAGACAGAATTACAGAGACATGTTTCAAGTGAACAGAAGAAGAAGAAGAAGACAGAGAAGTAACAACAAAGCTCTTACAACTTACCAAGAACTGTGACATCGGCACTTGGAATGTTCGCACTCTTAACACTTGCGGAGAGGTCAGTCAACTTACATACAAAGTTAACATTACATAACAAGCAAAAGCAAAATGGAAGATAGTCCCCTTGTCCAAGTTTACAATAACCTACTGTAAATGTTGAATTTATTCCTAAAATAATATTAAAACTGAAGTGACGATATTTTGTCTCTTTTTTTCAGATCCCCCCCCCCCCACCTCCATCCTTAAAAATATGTCCCCCTAGTAAATTCTTATCTATTGTCTGATTAATATTATAAATACTATAAACAGATTTGCATAATACCTACTTGGCGTGCATTCTTTAGTTTTGATGTTGTAGGTGGCGCTTAAACAGAGTGTATATCCAATGTAGCATGTCATAATGCATTCAAGAATGGAATCAGCCTCCCGAGGATTGTCAATAGGAGTAGAACTGTGGTTAGAGGATGAAAATGAGGTGAAGGTTGTCTGTTTCACTTGCGCTGCTGCTGATACTAAATACGTATTAAAGAAATGTTGTATTAGATAATGAGTTTTTAGAATGTATGCAATGTAGACTTAGCACACATTTGATACATTTGGGCAGGTATGCACATTTATTCTTCTGCCTTCACTCTCTGATAACCAACACGAAAGTTCGTATGATTTCGACCGGGGAGCGTGAAGTACGTTGAGCTTTTGGTGTACAGCGTAGCTGCGTTATTTGCACATCTAAAGGTCCAGCACATCCGTTTTCATCATGCCTTTTATTCGGGTAGTTAGCTTCCCTAGTCTGTGACAGCCTTTATATTTGTCGCCAGGCGATGGATGTTTATCAACTCTTCGCCGTGATGATTTTCTACCCACTTGGATTTTTCAGGTAAAAACATGTTTCTGGATGGAAGTCTCCGTGGAGACGATAATCAGGGATTTACGCTTGGGTCGACTACGTTAATCTCGCGCGAGGTGTTCCGATGCCAGTGAACATGTCTCGCGTAAAATGACGTATTTACATATGCCCGTCGGGTACTGAACCTTTTCTCTCCGCAGGCATGATTCATGTATACGAAAGCAACCACAGTAGAGTTGGACCCGGGTTTATTCGCCATTTTGGCCGAAATATCATTCACCGATACATTAACCGATATCATTTACCGATTCAACAACGATCTTGATACATAATACTGTTGCCAGAGAGCTGTGGAGAGCCATGACCACCTTCTCCAGCCGGCATGGCACCGGATGATGATGATCTTGAACCCCTCGTCCAATCATGAGTCTCTACGCATTTTTGAGGAGCACCGGGGGACAAGAAGCTTATTCTCGAGTTGATCAAAACTTTAGTTCCTATTTTGGAATCTTGTTATCTGATAAACCTGGCCCGCCGACAGCAATGCAGTACCCTTAGCACTCGTGCGCATTTCTGATACGAGTCTGTATAATATTAGAACGTCTATACATTTATGAAATGAATCTGTGGAATACTAGAAAGTCTATACATTTATGACACGAATAGTTTGAATGTTGGAAAATCTGCACACGCATTGCATGAATTTGGTTACATTCATTTATATATATATCTATAATTTGTATTCGCGGAAAGGTGGGGGGTTGTATTATGCAGACATTCTTTCATGCTCAGAAGATTAACCTTTGAGTTAATGTCACATGCAGTGCGTTGAAAAGAAATATTCTCCTCCAATCTACTTGTTTATATTGCAGTCATGTTCCACGATTGCATATGCAGATATACAATCATATAAAGGCCGGCAAGTATTTGTTATCAACGTTTGTCACATGACCACATACATTCTATTTGACTGCATTGCTTCAAAACAGTCTGTTGAAATAGATGTTGTTCGTCAATCACATGATGATGATGATGATGATAGTTTGATGTATCCACTTCTGAAATTCAGTTAGAGATATGTCCATGTCTATACGTTCTAGATGGTTAATAAGCCATATTCAAGCCACAAATTTCCTTGGACATTTCGGTCATGGAATGATCACTGTAGACGGTTTTGGGTCCATCCGTGACTTTCTAGCTAATATCCGCTGCTGAGCTGATACATTTCTCCTCCTTTCAAAAGATCTTTTTTTCTGTAGAGCGCCATGTAGATTTATTTTGTGCAAGTTCGTCCCATGTATCTTGGTCTATTTCAATGCCTTTCAGTGAGGTCTTTAACAAGTCCTTGTTGTGCTTCTTTTGGCCATCTTTAGATAGTGTACCCTTCAACAGCTCACCATGAAGAAATATCTTAGGCAGGCGTACTAGATAAACCACGAATACGGATGCGTTTGGCTAGTTGTGCAAATAATAAGACGACACAACGCACTTTCGCTCTCTGGACTACATCCTGCTGGGAAATCTAGTGGGACTATTGCCCTGCTACAATAGAGATTTCTGGACTACATCCTGCTGGGAAATCTAGTAGGACTATTGCCCTGCTACAAGAGAGATCCAGTGGGAGTTTGAGAATGAGCGCTGAAGTAGAAGAAATAGATAAAGGGGTATTTAAAAAAACGAAAGAAAAATTTGGTCACATGCCAGGAACAATTAATTATTTACAATTGCATACATTTCGCAATAGTACACCGTTAGTGACAAACACCATGATATTCCTGTATGTGATTCCGGACCGAATTATTGTGATATAGTAATCTGTGCAAACCCATTTGAAGCCCACAATGGAGATAACACGTAAAGATTGTTGCTTGCTGTTACCATGATGATAAGTAATCGGTTATTTTCAACCACGTAGTGGTAAACGAATAATTTTTTCTGAATCGATGTTAAAGCACTCCCGATCTTTAGATCTCAACTGGGTAGGGGGAAAGGGGGGGGGTTGACACAGATAAGGATGTTGGCATCTGTTGATTTTGTGAATAAAACTTCTTTCACTGATATATTAAGGGCTAGTCATGTTGGTGATAGAGTATGTCCTTGGCTGTCCTGACCCGTAGCCAATGCAGATTGATAGACTTGACTGGATAAATAATGAAGCTATACTTATCATTTTTTGTGTGGATGCCACAGAGATACAGAATTAGTTGCAATGCGCTCCTTGCTGAATTATCCTACTGTGCCGCAGATATTTACCGTGCTCGTTCATAGCTATACATCAGTGCTGACAAGAACCATCCAACTACATGACGATAGTGAAAAGATAAACATATTAAAGTTGGGGGAGGCGTGGTGTGACAGGGCAGAGGGGTTTATTAAACAGGTATGGACATTTGGGGACGGTTGAGCATGGAGAAGAGTGGGAAATTAAGTTTGTGAAGTTTATAACTTCTATTGAAGTGGTAATCACGCTTTCCAGGAAACGTGGCAATGACATTTTCAGTGCATATAGATTCAGAAGTCCAGGCTTTGATCAGTGAGAATTCCTCAGACAAGGATGTTATTTCCTATACTGATGGGTATGTGGTTCGGAACGTGCGCAGTGCATGGGCAGTCACGTCTCAATACAGAGGGAAGTGTATTAGGAAAGAAAGTGATGCTTTCTATACAACCACCAGTGTGACGAAGGAGGTGATGGCGGTGGCGAGGGCAATGCTATGGCCGGAGTCCAAGAGTACTACTTGTTTATGTTATCTTAATGATTATAGTCTTCGAAAAATTCAGAAGCGATATCAACGTCGTCATCGGCTGGAGTAGATGACGAAATCTGTGGGAATAGTGTTGCCTTCATTTTTGAAGAGATAAAGCCCCAGTGACGGAAAACAACCCGAATCTGGAAATGGGGAGGAGGGCTGGGGTAACATGAGGCAAATTTCAAAATAAACACATAGGTACACGTGTTACTAATTTTTGTCAGATATTGGTAACACTTAATTTTGTGCTTGGATGAGTGGGTGTTGGGGGGGGGAAACAGTAGACATACCTGCCAGGGTAATCATGGACTTGCATCAGTTGGAAGATATCGGTTGTATTTTCTCTTCTCTTCCGTGCCTATTGCTAGAATGCGGGACTTGGGAATGAAACGCGGTGTTACAAGAAACGAGTGGAATATAGGAATCAAATGAAGAGTTATCAACCAAGCGTAAACGAACAGACAGTTACTACACACTGAAGAACATTCTGAATATGAGAACAGAGCATTTATAGACGTGTCCGGACTGCCAATGATGGTGATCTGACGATCAAACAACTTACTATTGAATTCGCAGTCTCACAAAACAGATCCGAAATGTATACCTACACATATTGTATACAACATACGTGGCTGATTATTATGTACATTTCTTTTTAGAAATTAACTGAGATATTACTCGTATTTACGTTATTTATTTGATTACAAGATTTATTTACTTTGTATATTTTTCAGAATTGTAATTATTTGTGTCTCTAGTTCTTGAGGTCTTTTCACCGGACGGTTTAATTTGCCTGTTACGTTATAACCAAGTAATACTTCAAGTCTGGTTGATTTCCATCCACTTCTCATTTATTTGAAAATACAAATCTCCCAATAGAAACCAAAAACCAAAGGTAAATCATAAATTCAATCTTCATGCCAACATTGTGTCATCAATGTCTGACATGGGTACTAACAAAAGATCAAGATAAGCTGACTATGTGTGAAATGGTGTGTCTATTAAAAGTAGCAAGCAAAACAAGAAGAGATCATGTGAGGAATGAAGAGATTACAAGAACTGTTGGAGCAACATATCTGATCAAATATATTGAGAAACAGAGACTGAAATGGTTCGGCCACTTAATTTTAATGAATCCTTATAGGACAACAGCAAAAGTATACAACATAAAAATGGAAACAGCAAGATACAGAAGTAAACCAAGAAGAAGATGTATTGGAGGAGTTACCAAAATTCTGATGCGTCACAATATTACTGCACATCAAGCGATTAAAAAGTGTCATGGCCAGAAAATCGATCGTCATTCAATCATACGATGTCTTACAATAGAAGCAAAGAAAATACGATACATACAGGGCCAGCCCTAACAATTGAGAGGCCCAATGCGAAACAGATTGCGCGGGGCCCAGTCTGGGTAAGGAAGAGGATAATAAAATACATTCTAATATGAATTTATGAGCCTATGAAGTGCGGGGCCCACTGCGGCCGCATAGGTTTCAATGGCCTAAAACCGGCCCTGAATACATAGATAGGATACTAATCTGATTTAATTAAGTTAACTATTTCTTGATCTAATTTCTTTAACCTTTCTACTATATTTTTTTTTCACTTAAGTAGTGACGTTTTGCCACGGTTTATTTATATTGAACTTACCAAATAATATTGCAATTATTCCTCCTATCAAGTAAATAATGTCCATGTCGTTTGTGTCTGAAAATATTAAGAACACATTTGATTGGTTTACATTGGCATGATCAGATATTCATAGACGTGAGACATTATGACTCAGAAATGTCGGATAAATACAAACTACATTTCAAGTATTTATTTTGAAATACAAGTGAGGGTTCTTTTCCCATTAACACCAGTACCATATTGATGTAACCCTTTAGAGGAGTGGTAAGAATTATTTCGTTGAACGAATCTCTACCGTTTTCAAACTAAGGGACTGTCCATATATTACGTAAACAATTTGTTGCTAATGTTTGATCCCCATGCCCATGTCTAAAGCTGTCAAGAAATCAGTGATGCCCCTGCTTAATTATGTCAAAAATCCCCCCCCCCCCCCCACTCTCCATTAAAAATGGAAAATACAACATCTGAAATAACTACATGATTTGTTTCGTGTTTCCCAAATTAGAAAATATTTCTAATTAATACAATTTAATGAATGTATAGAAAGCGATATTATTGACGTCATAGTTTGTCAACCCAATCCCCCACCTCCTTGTTAACAGCTGTCAAACTTGTTCATCCCCCCCCCCCCCCCCCCATTTAAAAAACAACTTATGAACAGCCAACTTAACCGTCACTGATCTGACAGAACGACACTCCTCTATATATGCAGCAGCCATACATGTGCGAATTCTTGTGACGATAATCTGTCACAGTCCCTCGTCAGTTTTAGTCATTTTTTTCGACCTTTCTGTTCGACTACGCGTAATTACAGATGCCGTATGGTTCCGACTCGTATAAGCCGATTTGTTTATTAGTCGGGGATGTAACTATATATCCAAAATGTGACCAAAGTTGACAACTCGTGTATAGGCAGAGGTAGGAAAAATGATACTGTGGGATTCCGTTATTATAAGAATGAAAGTACATGCGAAATAATGCTAAACGGTAAGTACCAGTAACACACACTTTAGCAAAACGCACTGTCCTTTCTTCCGTTTCCAACATGCCTCTACTCACATAAAATACAACAACTAGGATAATACACTGAGACATATGCCAGGAGGCACGTAAGCCTAATAAAACTCACACCCTAAATAATCACATAGTAAACACGTCCACGCCATCAGTTACTTTGAGAGGGGATGTCTTCGAGAGAACCAGCACAGTGACGTACTTGGGGGTTATGTTGGACCGAAGTCTTAGTTTCAAAGATCATGTTTACCACATCATTGTAAAGATATGGCAGCGATGAAAGTTATGGCTACTGCTAAATGTGAACAGAGGCTGCTAATTTTACTGTATCAGGGATTGGTGGTGGTAGAGTATGCACTGACAATTCTGACACTGAGTGGGATTCAAAACAAAAAGGTTAGATAGAATCCAGAATGAGTCAATGCGAATCATTTTGGGGTGTACGAGAGATACATCGGCACAGGCTATGCGATACCTACGTGATTGCCCAACTGCAGAGCAAAGAATACAAATTTTTACCTGATTAAAACTGTTTAGTAGTAACGTTGTACATTTTTGGTGATGCCGTTAGTGTGGTTTGTATTTTTCTGAACAATTCTTATATATCTCTGTTTCCCCCTAATTTCTCTGTGTTGCAGCAGCCCCATCATCTTTACTACGTTAGGTTGCTCCCTAATCTAACGATTTATCCTTTTTTTGTGATAAAAAAAGAGCTGTGTAATATAAGCGAGCTAGGTAATATAAGTGAGCTAGATATTTGAGAAGAGTTAGAGCTTTTTAATTGGGTGGTATATTCTTCTCAGGATTTAGCCATCAACGCAACATTTTTTTAGCTGTAGGGATTTTCTTGGCAACATTTGTATTCAGTACTTTACTGAACTAGAGAATCGCAGAGAATTACCAGTTTCAAATACTCATATAAGCAGCATAGGTATTGTCCTGAAAAAGACAGACGGGAGTTAGTCATTGCATCAAACAAATTGATATAGATGAAGAATGTATGGTTGGATTGCAATAAAATAACGAAACTAATTTTCCTTAGATCCTGCAAATTCCCAGTTGCAATATGTGGATGTTGATCTATGACAATCACATATATGGTGAGAAACAAAGTTGCAGCATTTGAAACAACATGTTACATTAGTCATCTGAATATACTGGATAAAAAAGATCACCAAATAGAAACATTCTGAGAGAATTTAAAATAAATAAAATTGACTAAACAACACGATTCTCCCTAGAAAATTACAATACTTTGTCCATAGCAAACGATATGACAGAATAAAAAAGACCATAATAGAGAGGGAGATACCATGGCGATGATAAAGAGTTAAGTGACAGAAGATTTGAAAAATTTGTCTCGCTCTTGTATTAACACAATACCCAAGACCATCTGAACATGACACTCACAAGAAGCAGGAATATTGGCTCCTAATCGGCAGGAGTTTTGAGAGGCTGTGATGACTGAAACATCATGTACAGAATATGATCACATGTTAATGATGAGTTTTTCTTAAAGCTAGAACAACAATAAAAGATATAAAATCAATCCATGCTCAATGAAACATCATTTAAATGTTTCAATAACACATCCTGCAATTGTTTCAGTAAACAATTCTTTAAATGTTTCCATAAAACATGTTTAAAATAAATGTTTAAATAAAACATCCTTAAAATGTTTCAATAAATCACACTTCACATATTTCAGTAAAACATCCTTCGAACGTTTCAAGAAATCACACTTCACATATTTTTTTTTTAAAACATCCTTCAAACGTTTCAATAAATCACACTTCACATGTTTCAATAAAACATCCTTCGAACGTTTCAATAAATCACACTTCACATGTTTCAATAAAACATCCTTCCAGTGTTTGAATATCACATCCTTCAAATGTTTCTCTAATTGTTTTTTAATACTTGTGAAAATTAATTAATTTTTTTTAAAAATTATAATACCTGTTCTGACAATCTCTAGGTTTGACTAAATATTATCCACATTAAAATCTGATTACCTTAGCTGAAAAATGTATCGTTATGCAATAAGTGTTCTTTGTTCTACACACAGTACGCGTCAATTTAGTTAAAATTCAACAGACCAATATTTGACCGCAATCCTGGACACCATTTACCACACGTTCCCTATTTGGTAATTTGTTTTTTAAAGTTGTCTTTATAAATGGCTGGAGAAATCAAATAGAATGTACGTGCAGTAAATGACAAGAGGATATAGTATTGCGAAATATATAATGATAAGCTCCCATTAACAAGCGTCTGCGAAATTATATGTACATAGAACGACTCATTATCACACTGGTTTGTTAGAACATTCAATAAAGTTTGGGGTGTCAACATAGCAGCAAGTGCGTGCCAAGATAATTTTTCAATATCATAATTATATAACACTAATATTATCTATATTATTTTTGTATTACTGTTGTTGCTACTGTCAATATTTCGTCTTCTTCTGCGACCAGTTTCCTATGCTCATAAGGCTGTACAGGGAGGTGGGCCGCCTCCACTAATTCAGTCGTCAGCAGGAGGTCCCCACGGTTACCCCACAGCTTTATCTTCAGATGTCTCTTGGGGCCATATTTTAGTTCTCAAGTCATCAAAGAATGGGCATGTCTGCAGAATATGTTCTGGAGTCTGGGGACCCTTTTGACATGGCATTTGTCAGTTTGGACAGATTTAATTTTGTGGAGATGTGCGTGTAGTTTAGATCCTGTGCGAAGTATAAATATAATTTCTAGAATTTATTATTCTTCAATTCTCTTTAGCTGTTCTGTTCGGTCCAGTCGATATTTAGATTGAACTGTGGAGACCACGACCCTACAGGTTAATTGCACAGATTGTACATATGAACAATGAATCGCATATTAAATAATCACATATACCTACGATACGAAATGTATGCATGTTTCATTGAATTGAAATAGATAACCACAGGAACGAAACTGGTCACAGCACCAGAGTTGCCAGAGAGTCTTGCATTCAAAAGACTCAACCACAAGCCTTGAACTGAATCACATCTATTGTGACTCTATCACGTCGATAGTGACTCGGTCACACTACTGTGACGCCGAATCCTTTACTGTCAAGGACAGACAGTCAAAACTTTTGACTGTGTCACAAATTCACTGATACACATATTTTGCTCTTCAGCATATCTTCCCATCTATCTTCCAGCTGCTTTGTGTTTTTGATAATGACTTTTGTTTGAAACGTTGATTTGTGTGTGTTTTCTGTGTGCTTCTAGTGATTCACAAAACTTAAGAAACCCGTGTTTTTAGTTTTCACATGCTACATTTTCATGAAATTCTTTATACTTACCCCAGTCCCTTACACTTTCCAACACTTCCCATCATCCCCCAATCTATCACATCTTAACATACCTCCTCATATCTTTCCTTAACCCACCCACACTTCACGTCTCCACTCAAATAATTAATTAATGCACTCACCCTTCACGTCTCATCTGACATCTTTCCTTAATTCACTCACACTTCGCGTCTCATTTCAACCCACTCGATCCTTAATACATTCACACTTCACCTCTCCCTCAAATCTTTCATTAACCCACTGACACTTCACTCTCTCTCAAATCTTTCATTAACCCACTGACACTTCACTCTTCCTCAAATCTTTCATTAACCCACTGACGCTTCACCTCTCCCTCAAATCTTTCATTAACCCACTCACACTTCACCTCTCCCGCAAATCTTTCATTAAACCCACACATACCTCCCATCTTCTCTTAATTCACTCACATTTCCCATCTCCCTTCAAATCGTTCGATCATTAATGCACTCATCCCTTCAAATCGTTCGATCATTAATGCACTCACCCCTTCAAATCTTTCCTTAACTCACACTTCACGCTTCTCCACGTGTCATTTCTTAACCCATTCACTCCTTAAACTTCCTCTCACATCTTACCATAATCGTGACCGTCTCCAATATAGAAGGCATGTGCACAGAAAACGTAAACATGACCTGACATGCCCACTTTGATTATTTCCGTGCTTTGCGTTGGTCACCATTAGATATTTTTAGCATGCGACTCCAAGTATATAAATAATGACAAAGGAAAATGACGACAATAATCAAAACGTAACGAATGAAGCCCTAATTAATTATTTACAGAGGTCTTACACGTCGAATGTCACGCCATAATCCACTCACACTTCCTCACAATTTTCATGAATCCCCCCCCACCCCGACATCTTTGTATATCTCCTCCCATCTCCCAACATGAGAACACTCGACCACCAACATCGGTGTATCTCCTCCCATCTCCCAACATGAGAACACTCAACCACCAACATCGGTGTATCTCCTCCCATCTCCCAACATGAGAACACTCGACCACCAACATCTGTATATCTCCTCCCATCTCCCAACATGAGAACACTCGACCACCAACATCGGTGTATCTCCTCCCATCTTCGAACATGAGAACACTCGACCACCAACATCGGTGTATCTCCTCCCATCTTCCAACATGAGAACACTCGACCCCCAACGTCTGTATATCTCCTCACATCTTCCAACATGAGAACAATCGACCCCCCCCCCCAACATCTGTATATATCCTCACATCTTCCAACGTGAGAACACTCGACTCCCAACATCTGTGTATCTCCTCACATCTTCCAACATGAGAACACTCGACCCCCAACATCTGTATATCTCCTCACATCTTCCAACATGAGAACACTTGACCCCCCCCCCAACATCTGTATATATCCTCACATCTTCCAACGTGAGAACACTCGACCACCAACATCGGTGTATCTCCTCCCATCTCCCAACATGAGAACACTCGACCACCAACATCGGTGTATCTCCTCCCATTTTCCAACATGAGAACACTCGACCACCAACATCGGTGTATCTCCTCCCATCTCCCAACGTGAGAAAACTCGACCCCCAACATCTGTGTATCTCCTCACATCTTCCAACATGAGAACACTCGACAACTGATCTCCTGTCACATGGGATATTATTAAATATTTTCATTTAATAAACATTCATCTAACATCTTTTTAAGATATTTCCCTGCAGTATCATTTCTCCGTCTGACTTGCCATTTTTTGATTTATAGATCCGTATTTCCCTCACAAACACTTAAACCTTGAAGATGTTTGTTGTAACTTAATTCAAAACACGTATTATTTATTGAACGCAGATTATTGATGAATACAGTTAAATGGTCTGGATTCAATGTCTTATCTGTACATGACAAGAAACGCACTCTTTGCTCTTAAAAAAATATCAATATTGCAGACAGTTTTCATACAACAACACGTACACAAAACATATGCAGACTCTTGAAATAAGAATCAGAATACGAGCCAGTGTTCACAAAATAAACCGAAGAAGGTGAAATTAAGTTCACAAATAATTATAAATCTAATTCTTGATTAGGAACCTTCATCCTAGCACTGGAGACATTCTCATAAGTGCTTAGCTCACCAGCCATCTAAAAGTGTGTAGCTTTTTTGTCGATAGTAAAGGAATCATCATCATCAGGTGTCATGCCGGCTGGCGTAGGTGGGCATGGCTCTCCACAGCTCTCTGTCCACAGTATTATGTATCAAGGTCGTTGTTGTTTCCTTGCCATGCCAAGTTGTCAAACTAATATTTTCTCACGTTGTCGCCCTCTGTCTCTGTTGCCTTCAATTTTGCCTGTTGGGACTATGTTCTCTAAACCTGCCTGTCTCATGAAGTGGCCAAAAAAAAAGAAGATTGCTTTTTTCTTATACTGTTGATTAAGGTCCGTTTCGCATTTGATTCTTTCAACACCTCTACATTAGATTTTCTGGTAGTCCATGGTATTGGTATTCTCAGCATTCTGTAGAACCACATCTCTGTTGCCTCTAATTTCCCACTTTACAGTTTGTTTATTGTCCAAGACTCGCACCCATATGTTAGTATAGGAGTTATATAGCACTGCAGAACTCTCTTTCTCACCTCTAATGACAAAGTCATATTACACAATATATTTTTCATTTTTCTGAATGTTGATTTTGTCTGTCCTATCTGCTTCTTATTTCTGTTGAGCTTCTTCCATCTGCTGTAATCATTGTACCTAAATATTTGAATTGGAGGACCTGTTTTAATACTATATCATTCACTTTGATCTTGCAAGGTGTGTTATTTTGTTTCTTTGAAATAACCATAACTTCTGTTTTCTTGATATTAGCTTTCTCTTTACTTTCTGTGACTACTACATTAATTAAATCTTGAAGGTCTTAGTAAAGGAATACTATTATTATTATCAAGTGATATATACTTTCCAGAACATTATTTTCGTTGTGGATACTCTGAAGGTCTCTCTGTTCCGGGCAAGCAGTCCTGCATTGGCCAGAGATATGTCCATACATTCTTTGATGTCGATCATCCATCGTCTCCCCATCGAGACCAGCACCGTGCAGAGGTGATGGGGCTTAGTTCAGCCATCAGGGGCTGGAAACTAAGACTGGTCGGGCAGTCCCACTCGAGCAGGACCATAGTCCTGCCCAAGTAAGCAGAGTGCTGAAGACGGAGGCATCCAGCCAAAAGGCGCACAGATAATCAGGATGCCACGCACAAAACACAATGGAAACATGTCTACATCTAGAAATAGTTATGGTGCCTGCCCTGTGGCGGACGTTCAGGCAGGGACGGTGCCGGGCCCTATACCTCGAAAGGGCCCAACCTCAGTTACTGGAAGTCCTTCTCAATTGCCCCGAGGAGCCAGGAGGCAAGGGAATAGAGCTACTGGCCAAACAAACAAACAACCAATAAAAATAATGCACTGGAATGCTGAGGGTGTCAACAGTAAAAGAGATGGATACAGCAAAAAATTGGAACTTGAAAATGTCCTCAGTGAAGAACAAGTTAGTATATGCTGTATCCAAGAAACACACCTCAGCAGCGACATAGCCTTCAAAATCAGAGGCTACCAGTGCTACCGGTCTGACAGAAAGGACAGGCGAAAGGGTGGAATTCTGACACTTGTTAAAAACAATATCAGCGCATGTCAGCTTGAAGTATATATGGAAGGGGCAGAATACCAGATGCTCCACCTAAAAACAGACAGTGCAGAATTCCATCTCCTGAACTACTACTGCCCAAATGATAAACCATTGGCACTAGACACAATTCCAGACAAAGAGAGACTTATGGTGTGTGGTGACTTCAACAGCCACTCTCAGAGCTGGGGCTACGATCATATCGACAAGAGAGGTGAGGAACTTGAGTGCTGGCAGGATGAAAATAATCTCATCCTTATTAACCAGCCAGCAGACTCGCCAACCTTCTACTCGAGAGCATGGCACACCACCTCTACACCAGATCTGGCATTCCACTCACCAGGCCTGGAATGGAACATCACACGTGTCGTTGGAAAGCAGCTTGGAGGTAGTGACCACAGACCAGTATTTCTGGAAATCCACAATGAATTTACCAAGGACAGCAGCACGCTCACTAGGTGGAACTATAAAAGGGCAGACTGGAAAATGTACCAGCATTTAACCAGTGTTCTAGCTAAGGACATGAACTTGGACAAAGACATCAATAGAGCAGTGAGTGAATTTAATAGATGTATACTACAAGCTGCTAGTAAAACCATACCCAGGGGGGCACGCAAAAACTACAAACCCTACTGGAATGATGAACTGGAAAAGCTGCAAAATGAGATGGAAACATCTAGACAGCAGGCTGAGAACAGACCTAGCCAAGAACATCACAACAAATATCAGCAAACAAAGGCTAAATTTCAAAGAGCCAAGTTACAAGCCAGACGGAGCAGCTGGAAAGAAAAAACAGAGTCGCGGAACCTAGAAAGAGATACTAGGAAATTATGGAAACTTGTAAAACAACTAAATGATGAAGGTACAGGGAGAAATACGAGGATCACACTTTATAAAGATAGAAACATTTTAACAGGTAAACATGCAGCTGATTACTTTGCAGATTCCTTTGCAGAAGACAATAACGTCAAAGTCAGCCCAGACAAACAACAGGAGGTTCGAGAGAACCAGAAAAACATTGGACAAGGCGAACCTATACCTGAAGTCATGGAGGCACCAATCACAATGAGAGAACTGGAGCATGCAATATCCAAATTGAAAATGAAAAAGTCCCCTGGAGCTGATGGAGTGTCCAATGAAATGATTAGAAACCTGGGAATTGCAGCAAGAGCAAAGCTACTGCAGATCTTTAACACAAGCTGGTCCACAGGTAATGTACCACAGGCGTGGAGAGAAGCAATAATGATACCACTCCTCAAATCAGGAAAAGATGGCAACACAGTCTCCAACTACAGGCCCATCAGCCTCACAAGCTGTCTATGTAAAACAATGGAACGCATTATCAATCTTAGGATGCAGTGGTACCTTGAAAGTGAAAACCTTCTGGTATCACAGCAAGCAGGTTTCAGACAGTGCTACTCTACTGAAGATCAGGCAACCTACCTCTCCCAAGAGATTGAGGATGCCTTCCAAGAAAAGAAACTGGTACTAGCAGCATGGATAGACCTCAGGAAAGCATTTGATAAGGTCTGGAAAGAAGGGCTCCTAAAGAAATTGCGAAATTGCAGGGTTAGCTCAAGAATGTACAAATGGGTAAAAGCATACCTGCATAATAGAAGAGCCAGGGTACAATTAGATGGTCGCAAGAGCAAGAAAGTTCTACTGCGTCATGGAGTCCCCCAGGGAGGAGTCCTGTCACCCACACTTTTCTTGGTTTACATCAATGACCTAGTTGCTGAACTACCACACGGGATCAAAGTGGCAATGTATGCTGACGACCTGGTGATCTGGTGCACGGAAGAACATGCAACAGTGGCCACTAAACAAATACAAAGAGCTATCGATGCCCTAACCTTATGGGCAAATAGATGGTGCGTCAGCATTAACACAGATAAGTGCAGCACTACACTCTTTACCCTCTCACCAAAACAAAAAGCTGGTCATATCAAGATAGACGGAGAGCTCTTGAAAGAAGACAAACAACCCACATACCTCGGATTTACCTTTGATGATAAGCTGACATGGAAGCAGCACATAAACAAAGCAACAGCAAAAGCCAGGAGGAAGCTAGCTATCCTGAGAAAACTAAGTGGAACCACATGGGGAGCCAGTGGAAATATACTCAGTAAAGTTTACCAGCAAGGCATAAGACCACACCTGGAATATGGTTCAGCTGCGTGGTGTCCTGCATCAAACACAACATTACAAGATCTAGATAAAGTGCAAAACCAGGCACTTAGAATAATGTTGGGAGCAATGAAATCAACACCCATAGCAGAGATGCAGAAAATGGGAAGAATGCAAACACTTGGCGAACGCAGAGACACAAAAGTACTAATTCAGGCAGAAAAGTTTCAGTGTATGCCAAGTCATCCAATGAAGGAAAGATTCCAAAATCTAGCAATGGGACGACTGAAAAGAAGCAGCTTTATCCATCAAGCTAAACGACTCCGCAGACAACTTACAGACCTACCTGAAGTTGACAGCCCCTTAAGGCCTGTACCAGAACAAACCCCGTGGAGTGAAAGGCATGGAATGCCAATATACATTCAGACCCATGTGAAAGGAATACTAAGCGAGGACGAACAGAACAGTGTGCAGCGAAGGACAGTCACCCTCAGTTTCCTGGATGAGGAATATCCACAAGATATATGGGTCAGAGTATACACAGATGGGTCAGCACAGAATGCTGTGAGGAATGGAGGTGCAGGTGTATATATAGAATATCCACACAAGCCTAGAGATACAATCAGAACACCGACAGGAAAATTCTGCAATAATTATGATGCAGAAATCCAGGCAATTATTGTGGCAGCTAAAAAACTGCTGAACTCCAACTCTGAACTACAGCCTGTGGTATTCCTGACAGATGCAAGGTCAGTGCTTCAAGCTCTCCAGTCTGAAAAACTAACAGACTTGAAAAAACTACTTAGCGAATTGTCTTACCAGTACAGGATAACCATGCAGTGGATACCCTCTCACTGTGGAATACCAGGAAATGAAAAAGCAGACCAACTGGCTAAGGAAGGTGCTGCCGAAGACCAACCAGATATACCAATCACCTACCATCAGAAAAAACAGATGATCAAGTCAATAAGAAAGCCACAAACACCAACACAAGATGACTATCATATTATGAACAGACCAGAACAAGTTATAATTCTACGTCTCAGAACAGGACACAACCGACTCCGCAGTCACATGTATACAAAGTTCAAGATTGGCAACACGGCCATGTGTACATGTGGACAGGCAGCACAGAGTGCCAAACATATACTTCAAGAGTGTTCTGAGCATGAAACGCTGAGGCAGACATATTGGCCAGAGGAAACAACACTGGAATCAAAACTCTATGGGACACTGTATGAACTACAAAAGACAGTGAGTTTTATTAAGGAGACAGAATTACAGATATAGACATGTTTCAAGTGAACGAAAGAAGAAGAAGAAGAAATCCATCGTCTTTTTGGTTTTTCTGTTCTTCTCTTTCCCTGTACTCTGTCATCTAGAATCGGCCTTGTGTCCCTTTTCAATGCCATCGTGTCCCTCTTAATTGTATATTGTCTTTCCCCAGGAGAATGATGGTTGATCTTATTCACACTTGCCGTTAAGCGTAGGGGTGGAAGCTTAAGCTGTCGTTCCAAGGCCAGACGTGTCGCCGTGGTTGCATTTAGCCCATGTTTGTTCAAGGTTATCTTGATGGTTTCTATCCACCGTTTTCTTGGTCTACCTTTGGAGTTATGCCTAGATATTATTTTTTTTTATATGCGCTTATTGGTATTTGGTTTGGATTCATTCTCATTAGGTGACCGAACCATTTTACTTGCTGTCTCTCAATATGTTCAATACATGATATTATTCCAACTCTTTTACTAATTTCTTCATTTCTTATTTTATCTACCGTAGTTTGGTAACCATTTCAGCTTTTTTCAGACACTTCATTTCATATGTAGAGATTTTCTTCTGCTGCGATGCTGTTAAAGACCGTGTTTGACATTGGTAGCAGAGTGTTGGTTTAAAAAAATTGTAGATATTATCTGTATTTTATTTTATTTCCATCTTGAATTTTGGGTGAAGAAGTAATGATGAAAGTTGGTAAGTCACTGTGTTTGCTTTCTGGCATCTTGTTTCCATTTCTCTGTCTACTCTTCCATTTTCGGAAAAATTACTGCCTAGATATTTAAATTCGTTGGCTTGTTTCACTTTGGTGTTATATATTGTTATACCCATTGGTGTTGCAGACTTGCTGATTTTCATAACTTCTGGTGTTTTTATTTCTACGTTAATTTTTATGTGGTACTTCTGACATGTTAATAGAAATGGATCGATGTGATTTTGCACATTTTTCTCATCTTTGTAAATTAGATTTTGATCGTCAGTAAATAGTAGTCCGTTTAATTCATTGTTAACCCTTTCAGTATCCTAAAAACTGAAGCTTCCTTCTATGATTGTATTTAGAAGCCATCCTTCATTTAATTTCATATTTTCAAAATGTATATCATTACCGAGAGGTTAGAGCGTTGGTCCACACCCATGAGGTCCAATGTTCGTTCCCTTGTTTAGTTCTGAGTTGTTTTTTTTTCTGTCGAAGTGTAAATTTAATTAAATTCACCCTGAACATGACGTGGGGACAGCAAGGACATGCGGCATTTATCACACGCGCCACTCGAATACCCCATGTAATTCCCTAATGGGAAAATACAGTATGGCAGTTGTTGTTTTTTAAAGAATATTCGTAGGATAGTTCTATAGCACTTCATCTGAAATTAATTTGTCCTTCTTAATAATGTCTTGTTTAAAGTCCAGGCCTCGCAGCTGTACGTTGCCACAGGGAAAACTCACGATCTCAAAAGTATTATTTTAGTGTCATTATCACTAATTTGCCACAGCTTTCCTTAGTCGCCTTCTACGACAGGCTTGCAAAGAAGACAATTACCCTATTCTTTACACAATAAACTAGAAGTTATCACAATGTAACTAGTCAGGTCTGATAACTTGTCACCAGGGGGAAAATCATCATCACTGCATGTTTTATCTGGATTTCTAACTTGTGTCCTCTGTCCAATGTGCCTCGCGGATGTCGAAGAGGTGGATGCCAAAGGACATTACACCTTTTTCCTTTTGTGGCAGACTCCTAGACGGCGGGGAATACTGCGTGTGCCTTCACTGCGGACTGGTCAACAAAACTGATGGAAGAATGATGAACTACTTGGCCAATAGCTATATGCTACATTTCGAGTAGTGCGTGATGATCGTTGGATACTGCAACACTGGAATATTTTAGTTAGGTACTAAACATGCATTTTCTAAAATTTTGTAGCGAGGAACAGTGTGTGGTAGAAGGAGAAGTTTTATTAAAGAAAATCTTGGAATGAGCATCAAGAAATAGCCCTGTAACAGTAACAAGATCTGCACTTGGTGTGACAGAAACAAACCTGTTACCGAAAACATATAGTTGACTGTCTGTCCGGGACAGACTATAGTGTGACAGAAAGAAGATCTGCAGCGTCACAATAATTTGCGACGGAAGAAATGCCTTTTAGGACTTACTGGAATACTGCTGCTGTGACCAGGTCTAAATCTATGTAATACTGCTCAACATCAATCAGTTAACCAAAGCACTCCTTGTCTCACAAGAATATGAGGTGTATTTACACACGCTGAAATACATTAATTAATAGCATCATACTCATAAGAGAGGCAAATAAACACTAGTCAAAAGTCCCAATCTAGTCTTATTCGAGTCCGTCCTCAACTCTGTAGACTAATCCTAAATTGTCTGCAACTGGGCAATAATATAATAATCGCCGATTACAACTTACGCTAACACATCCAGGAATTGTTTCACTCGGGTTATAAGCTAAGTCTTCGAGATTATACACAACTGACTTAAGACCCGAATCCTCTTGTCTGCAGCGAGACTAAAAACTCGGACTTTCTTGTCTCTCATGGGAGCAAGCACTCTGTCCAACTGACTACCTGACTCTCTCTCGTCTCTTCTGGGAGACCAAAGACCGACTGTCTCAGCTGCGAAACTAAACTAGGACTTGTCTCTCCTGGGAGACAAGCGCTGACTGTCCGAGACAAGCACTGATGGAGACTGACCGTGCGGAGACTGACTCCGGGGACTACTGACCCTCCAAGCTCAGTCTTTCTAGCTTATCTCCGCTCCTCCTAGAAGACTTCCGCCTATCAGAACTTATGGTTTTCTGTCTCCGCCTATCCTCTTCCGTTTCTCCCAGAGGAAAACCTCTAACCAATGAGGATTTGATCCCTCTGGTCATACAACACACGTTGTCCATTTTCTGCGTGGGCAATACGCCCCTACTTCTGTCGTATACAAACTCCGCCTTTCTACTTATTCCTTGCGCCTCTATGCTAAGCCTATTTCGTTCCCACGGAAATACAGAGTGTCAACAAATCTTTTCATCACTTCATTCTTTCTGACCACTCAGGTACTCGTAATCGACGTGTCAATAACACATGCGGGCCTAGATGTATTCATCGGTGGCGACCAATATTCTCTTGACTGCTTCGTGGATGTAGACTTTGCTTGTAGCCATATCGTCTGGTGTTATTACAAACAATCCGTCTGCCACGCTAGTATTAGTACAACAAACCGTCTGCCATCCAGTATTAGTACAAACAAACCGTCTGCCACCCCTCGATACTATTACAGCCCGGGAATGATTGTTCTACGCTCATGCAAATGGCTGAAGACAGTGGTGTTTGGAAGGCGTTTTGTGCTGATGTCTCCAGTATGACACCCCTACGACCCTGGTAGAAGATGGGTCTTATTAATTAAACATGAATCCCAAACATTTTGAAAAAAAAATGAGATACGGTGTCAAAAAAATAAAATAAAATCTGTAACATACCAACTGTCACCGCTGCTTAAAACTCCAGTGATCAACATGGCAACCAAACGACGTATAATAAACATCATCTTTATTCTAACGTTATGTTACCAGTGTCTGACAAAAACACTCATGAAAAAGATTTCAACATGTAAGATGAAATGCCTGAGAAAGACTATAAACATCAACAGAAGAGACCGAATAAGAAATGAAGGCATCAGAAATATAGTAAATATCATACCATGCAACCAATGTATCGAGGGACAACAGATCAACCGATTCATCTACCGTATGCAAATGGAAAAATCACAACCAGCTATATAACAGTAGAAAGAACGGCTACAAAGCAAGAAAAGGGCCAAGTATAGGAAAGAATCAATCAGAGAGATTGTTGAAAATCCCGGCCTGACTATGGCAAGCGCAACAAAGATGGTCAGGGACAGAAAACTTCCCACGACGCCTAACAGCATTTGTGGAAAGGACAAAAGATATATCCCAGACAAAACTATGTCTTTGAGACAACCAGCTTTATTAAAGTTCTGGTGTCCCCTCGGTTTCTTAATTCAGTAGGACTTTATGTGCTTTTGTCAGAAAGGTTGTGGACTGTCAATATCTACCTACTAACTGCTACCATCTAAACGGATTACATTATCATTCTCTGAATATACACATTATATCTGTCAGCCCCCTCTTAATCGTGTGTGAATAGAGAGGTGCTTTGAAAGATTATACCAAGATTTTAGCTACATTTCTAATACTACCTGCCATGGTCTGATTTACAACAACAACAAAAAGGGGGGGGGGGGGTAGTAACTGTCCTCCTTTTCCACCTCTATTTGAGGGCTTGTTTTTCGTAAGTTCAACAGACGATTTAATTGGTTAATTATCCATGGTTTGAAAAATTAAAAGATTCCTCTGCTGGTTGACCCACGATGATGAAGCGTAACCAGTATCATGTTCTGGGACGGTCTATCAATGGTAACAGTTACTGAACAAGTGCGAAGGTGAGACTAAGCCATGAGGTCAACTACTGCTTACACAGCTGAGGGCTTATGAAAAAGCCGAGTACAGTGACGCTGATTCATAATTTAGCTTTTCATTGCCTACATACATAGGCAAGCCCGTTGATAACGGAAGGATGGTTGGGGTTCAAACAACACTCCCCCCCCCCTCCTGAGCACATCAGAACATGACTGTCAGTAGGGACTACTAGGAATGTAGTCAAAAGATGGGTAGCACCCGTCCATTAACGATTTATCTCTGAAAAGTCATCAAATTTCTCATCAAATAAAGGGAATTACACACGAAAACGGGAGAATGGTACAATTTTTCTAGTCATTTTTTATTTGATTTTGTTTTTAGTTTTAAAAAATACCCTACTTTCGTATCTAAGGCAGGTACATAGATAAAAACCCCTCCTTACGTATATAGGCACGTACATGGGTAAAAAAAAACCTACTTACATATCTACGGCACGTACATAGGTAAAAACCCCCACTTTACGTATCTACGTCATGTACATAGGTAGAAAAAAACCTACTTACGTATCTACGGCAGGTGCATAGATAAAAATTCCTCCTTACGTATCTATGTCATGTACATAGGTAAAAAAACCTACTTACTTATCTACGTCATGTACATAGGTAAAAAAAACCTACTTACGTATGTACGTCATGTACATAGGCAAAAAAAACCTGCTTACGTATCTACGACATGTACATAGGTCTAATCTGTATGTTTGCTGTCCGAGCGCGGACTAAAATATAAAATGTGACCTTCGTTGTCTTCAAACGAGAACGACTTTAAAGAGAGAGCGACATCATTATCCTTTTCTCAAGTGGTTATCAAATAGTTTGAGTATGATGTAAGACTACATTAAAAAACAATCCTCTTAACAATAACCAGTAATTTCTTGTACATTGTCAAATAATTATCCTTCCATTAGTTAAATACCAATTTAATAATTTAAAAAAAGGTTTATGTCATGAAACTGCAGGATTAATAATTAAACAAAGTAAACATTTTTTAACAATGATATGTGGAAAATGCATGTCACTTTAGTTTCGCTCCAATGTGCCACTATGAAAACAATGAGTGCTCGATGGAGAAATCGACATCCTAACGCCGGTCATTGTTTTCTTTACGTCAATATTTAAGCTGACGTCTAAAAGAGTAAATAGAAGATAAAAATATGAAAATCAAATATTTGAAGATTATAATTTCTATTATTGATGCGACTGTAGGAAAGCTAGCTACAACTTAGAAGACATTGTGTATGGCTTAACCTTGTTCGGTTGGCATATATGCTTCATCAGATTACTCAAGTGTATATGCACGCCAAAAATGCCAAAACGTTTATTGGTCACACGCTCTTCTATATACAAGATGAGCTTCCGTTCATGGTTGACAGGGTTATCCATCCATGAACTTATATACTCTAGGAATGTTCTATCATTGTTATTTCCTGCAGGGGAGTAACGTCAATAGATGCAAAATGCTCGGCCTCCAGTCCCATGATTAAATAGCGCATACAAATTTAGTTACTATAAAATTAGAGAAAGATAATAGCATGTTCTTTCTTGTTTTGAAAGTTATCGGTCCTTACGCCAAAACGATTCGATGTAGGATTTCGTTTACATCAATAACTTTCATTGTTGAGGATCTGACGTTTAATGTTTTAATAACGATTCATTTATTATTTCAGACGCTGGCTTCACACGAATCATGCGCTTAGAAATAGTTTATAATGATTAGTTCTCAGAACTGGAAAGTCCCTATCTGTTACAATGTGAAGGCATCATGACGACATGGCGCTATATTTTTTCTGTGGTGTATGAAACTGTTATTTACTGACCAATAGTGTGTTAGTCAATAAGCTAAGGGTTTATGTGAACGGATTCAACGATATTACAAGATTATTTAAGGCAGTGGGTCTCACCTTTCTAATGCTGTGACCCTTTAATACAGCTCTTCATGATGAGGTGACACCAACCCCCAACCATAAAATTATTTTCGTTGCTACTTTATAATATGTGTTTTCCGATGGCCTTGGGCGACCTCTGTGAAAGGGTGGTTCGACACCTTCCCCCCCCCCAAGGGGTCGTGATCTACAGGTTGAGAACCGCTAATCTAATGTATGTTTTGTGTACGTTATGGGCTAAGGTGTCCATACTTTTAACGAAACAAACTATGCATTATTTAACGAAACGAACTTTCACTAAGGGCGCATACAACACAATATCAATCAATCTGCATTTTTTCATAAACACCTCATTTCAGCAGCCTCTAGCTCACCTTACACCACTGCTTCATATTAATAAAAGATTATTGGTTTAATATAACAACCTAGCACTCGAATTATCATATGTATTGATAGTACTCATACTGGTAACATCATGAACACTATAAAAAAACAGCAACTGCCTTGCTGTAAGTGCTATATCCGGGTGTTGTGGTTCTTCAAGTTAATACCTTCATTATTTTTATAGTAAAATAAGCTCTGACATAACAAACTATTTAAATAATCTAGGCCTTTTTTATAAACCCGTAACCCATCAGGGATGTAGGGGCATCACATTGTATGCATTAACACACAGTCAGGGTTGTATGAGCACCACACTGGATGCATTTACACACAAAATCAGGGTTGTATTGGAATCACATTAGATACATTAACACACATAGATTCTTTCAGCGATTTCTATCTTCAACAATGCGGATGAGTGAGGCCACATCTTGTCTTGTCCAGTCCTTGATATTGTCTGTCCATGCTTCTATTTGTGCTCCTCTGCTTCTTCTACCTTCGATGGCTCCTTGCAATATTGCATTTGACAACAAATCATGTCAGCTTACGCCTACATGTCAAAAACATGCAAGTTTTCGTAAAACATTGTAATGGTAATCTAATATCAGAAGTTCATCATCTTCTTCTTTCATTCTCCTGGAACATGCTTACATCTGAAGTTTTATTTCTTCTATAAACTTAACTGTGATTTGTAACTCGTACAGAGGTCCGTATAATTTCCACAATTGTTTCTCTCGGACTGTATGTTCGAAATTCTTCTTCTTCTTCGTTCGTTCTCAAACTCCTGCAGATTAGCAGGATGTAGTCCGGAGAACGAGATGCGTTGCGTCATGGTTTACATCATTGCTGCGATATCTGCGCCTTTAGGCCTGGCCCAACCTACTTCAGCACGGCTTTGTGTCACTTACCCTATATGGGATGGAACAGCCAACTCCATCCCATAACCTCCTTAGTCGCCTTTTATGACATGCGTGGAAGGTAAACAGTGTTGCTATTCTTTGCTCCCCTTTCGGGCCTCGGCAACACACGGGAGATTCGAGATTGAAAAGAGCTATTTATGAGGTCCTTTTTATATTTAAAAAAATCATCAATGAAAACTGGACTGGAAGTGTTGGACACTGGATATTGATGAATATATTAAACATTAAATATAACAATTTATACGTTTGTTCATTGTGAAATTGTGATGAAGTAAAAACGACTGAGAACTGCAGCAACTTACGAGGCGATCAATATGGAAATAAGTGACTACTGCTCTAGGCAGTCTTTGATCCAAAAAGAACTAATAACGGCTAACATACCGGACAAAGGTGTCTACTAGGAGCAGGGCCATAGATACAACATTGGTAAAGTGGGTGAGGAGTTACCTAAAAAAGGTTATACGTTAGATTTCACCGGTAATTTCATGGTCGAATTATTTTCGTGAGATTTTTAGTGCTCTTTTGTGGGAGAACTATTAACAGGAAAAAGAAGGGGATCCCCCACTTTTAAGGGTTATCCACTTTCAGCTACACTCCCTAACCCTAAATGACATGCTGTACTTTCCTAAACGAAGGAGGGAGGTTGGATCGCCCATCTTCCAACCCTGGTTTGCAATATTAAAAATGAGTTAAAATTCAGTATATGCTACACAGATTTAAGCTTGCATTTGAAACCCCCTTTTTTTTGCTTATTTTTATTTGTCATATTTTCACTGCTGCCTCCATTTTCATTCAATTTTAGAATGCCCAAATAGAAAGAGGCATCTGTTCGGAGTTAAAAGATCTATACCATCAACTTTTCAGCAACAACAAATTGAAAAAAAATCATCATCATCATCAGGTGCCATGCCGGGTGGCGTAGGCGGTCATGGCTCTCCACAGCTCTCTATCCACAGTATTATGTATCAAAGTCGTTGTTGTTTCTTTGCCGTGCCAGGTTGTCAAACTGTCTAATATTTTCTCACGTTGTCGCCCTCTGTCTCTGGTGCCTTCAATCTTGCCTGTTGTGATTATGTTTTCTAAACCTGCCTGTCTCATGAAGTGGCCAAAAAAAGAAGATTGCCTTTTTCTTATATTCTTGATTAAGGTCCGTTTCGCATTTAACTCTTTTAACACCTCTAAATTAGTTTTTCTGGCAGTCCATGGTATTCTCAGCATTCTTCTGTAGAACCACATCTCTGTTGCCTCCAATCTCCCACAATTTAATGAAAAAAATCATCTTCATTAAAAATACAACATAGGAGAAACAGATATTTCTAGGGACAATGAGTCCATGGCGGCCAAATATTTTTTTCAATAATAAAACATCATCCTATTACCTTCCACAAAAAATTATGTGAAAGTGGGGAATTATTTGAGCAGATTATTCGTCCATAAATCATCAATGTTGACATGAAAATACATTAAAAGACTCACTGACTACTGGTGACCTTACTTTATTGCGTCTTAGAATACTTAGCTTTACCAATCATATTATTCAGCTTTCAAGCAAGGAACACGATCAGCTTACTTTATCGCTTGCTGTGAATTGGCAGTCTTTCTGAACTTGATGTGAGATCAATATTGACACAGTCAGTGATGCAAACAGCTGCTGGTAGAACTTGTCTCACCTTTCTCAATATCAGGATCAATATTTTAGTCAAATTGTTATTTATCTGGGTAAACATTTTTTAAATTACAAGTATATTTCATAATTTAAAAAAAAAAAAAAAAATCTTTCCCCACAGGTACAATCAGCAGCCGATACTGCACAACCAATGTCAGCATAGACAACTACAGACAACATGTGTACCAGACACAATCAGCGAATGAACAGCACAGGAAAGAAGCAGAAGAAAGCGCTCCAACCAATCCTGCACAAAGTCCTTTTAAGGACTACCACCTTATAATCCAGACCGACACAGCGAAGGAACAACACAGCAAATAGCTCCGAGTAGAAGAAAGAGCTCCAACCAATCACCACAAAGTCCTTCTAAGGACTACCACCTTATAGTCTCATCAATACCAGAGACAGGCAGAGCCACAACATAGTCCATACAAGGACTGCAGCTAGGAGGCCCTACAGCGAACCCGGCTAACAGAGCCACATCCTAGCAACAACCACGCAGACAAGCCACAAAAACCACAGGTCCCCAACCGCCTCGATATAACCAATATGGACACCAGTTCTAGGTTGAAAGTGGCGGGCCTCGACCATATGAGGCATAAACCCCTACTTAAACAAATAACAAACAAATTACAAGTATAAGAATGAAGGGCAATAATACATCTATATTACAAATATATGTTATCTATTAATAATAACATTTCACAAGATCAAGACCATCCCATGCCATATGTCTGTCACTTGAGGTGAGAAAGATAGTTCTTAGAAGACATCTGCCGAAGACGGATGTGTCGGGACATTGGCGCAAATAAAAAGGCGACACAACGCATTTCCATTCTCTGGACTACATCCTTCTGGAAATCTAGTAGGACAATGGTCCTGCTACAAGGGAGATCCAGCGGGAGTTTGAGAATGAACTCTGAAGAAGAAGAAGAAATATAGAATGAACTCTGATGTATGAGAGTGAAACTTGAACAATTATCAGAATAGTGCAAAATTATTCGAGGCATCAGATATGAGGTTTTATAGAAGAATGTTAAAAACACAGCGGAAGGATTAAAAAGCGTAATGCAGATATATTGAAGGAAGTTCATTCACAAATGTAGCTCCTCATCTACACCAGAAAAAGACAGTTCACAGTTTGACACATTATGAGAAGAGGAAATATGGACCATAACATGACAACAGGCGAGTTGAAGAGCAGAATGGGTAGAGAAAAACGAACAGAGAAGATAACTTGACAACCTGACATTGTTACGTGGGAGAACATCGGTATGGGAAATTCTTGCCAGCCCACAAAACAGAAAATTTTGAAAAGACATGATAACCAACGCCATACAGCATGGACCACAGGAAGAATATCAATAATAAATTTTTCTCTCCAAATAATTATGAGCCAACATTAGTAATAACATGCAATAAATTATGTTTTTCTATGGTTGAAGATGCATCATCATCAAGTTCCATCTTCGCTTCAAAAGTTGGCTGCAATGGGCCTCTAACATTCTCTGCATTTTGTCTTGGTGGTGAACTCAAATATTGGTCGTGCATCTATAACTGGCGGAGAATGTGCATCTACGACTTGACCTGTGGAGATCGTGCATCTGAGAATGGTGGAGATCGTGCTTCTATGAGTGACGGAGATCGTGCATATATGATTTGCGGATATCGTACATCTATGACCGCAGCGGCGACTTTATTTTCAGTAAGCGGCATTCATTTTCTCATTTTTCCATTCGCAATTCCTAAAAAGAAACATAAGTAACGGTAAAATATTTGTTTACAATTTTTGCAACATGAGGGGGCAGTCAGTGGGGCAAATCTACGCACGAATTCCGTTCGCATATTTGCCCCACTAACTGTGCGTATTTTTACCCGAAATCACATTATTCACAGCTTTAATAAACTGTCACGAAAAAACACAGTAGCTTGACAAGGTAACATACTTGATAATTTAACAATACAATATATATTACAGTGTAAACATGTTAATAAAAATGACAGTAATGATAACAACAGACAGGTAGTTAGAAGTTGGAAAAAAGTTGGATCGAGAACAATAAAAAAAGGAATTGACCTCATGGTGAAAACATGACATGTCTTTGAACTGCCTTTGGTTGTGTAACAGAGTCGAATGTTGACTTTCTACGCAGACACGTGTTTTTTGCAGAGAAAACCCATAGATCAGAGAAAAAAAACCCGATGCTTAGTTTTGATCCGCGCGTATTTTTACCCCATGATATCATATATATATATATATATATATATATATATATATATATATATATATATATATATATCTGAAATAAGGTCCTGGGAATATCATGAGCAGAAAGGCGAACCAGCGCAGACTTCTAAAAATACCTGAACATATAGGACTTACAAAAAAGACACAATGCTTTAGAAATATTAATACTGAAGGGAAAAGTTCCAGGAAAGAGAACATAGAAATATCAAGACAACGATGGACACTGATATCGAGTGCCTTTTGTACATGGCACTTGAAGAGACTGCAGTTTACGCAACACAGAGATGCTTACTGCGTGGCAACGGAGGTTACGTTCTGTAAAGGACACGTCACATAATATCTGAAATGTGTAAAATGTTATTTGAGCTTTCTCCACATCTGAATGTGTGTACTAAATTTTTTATCGAATAATTTAAAAACGCAACAGTGACTGTTGCGGAAGTGTTCTGCGGTGATTGATTCCAGTAAGCTGTATGAGACTGATATTCCGTCATACGATACTCCGTCATACGATACTCCGTCATACGATACTCCGTCATACGATACTCCGTCATACGATACTCCGTCATACGATACTCCGAGTACGAACGCACTGTAAACGATTTTAATAAGTAATCCAGTATTTTTTTGTATGCCCAAATTTTTCTACTTCAGCGTTCATTCTGAAACGCCCGCTGGTACTCTCTTGCAGCAGGATAATGGTCCTACTAGATTTTCAGCAGGATGCAGCTCAGAGAATGGAAATGCGTTTTGTTTCTATTTTATTTGTCACAATAAATGAACCTAAAGATCTCTAAACAAAAACAACTGTAGAACATTTAAATGAACTGTTTGCTAACAATAAAGTTGTGTTGCAGTGGGTCAATGCAGGAAATGAGGCAGATGACAGACTGGCAAAAACAAGTGCAAAAAAGGAACAATTCCATTACAGAATATCACTGACTGGCGAAAAATCTCTAATCTTCGATGAAAAAATCTCATCACAAGAAAATACTAACATACATTGAGAATGTCAGAGAATGGGCAGCAATTTTCCTAGGACACCCATTCTAAAGCTCAGCAGATCCACAGCAAACCACAATTTGTAAGCTCCGCACAGGACTCTGTAGATTACAAGTATATCTCCACAAAATAAAGCTTGTCCAAACTGACCAATGCCTATTTTAAAAGGATTCCCATACTCCAGAATTCATTCTGCTGACATGTCCACTCTGTGATGACCACTCAGAACTAAAATATGACCCCCTAGAGACAGATCTGAAGGTGAAGCTGTAGGCAACTGTGAAGACCTCCTACTGACAACTTAAGTCATGGTTGCAGCAAGCTTTCCTATTTTAGATATCTGTGTATAGGAAACTGATTGAAGAAGATTTGCACCAATAGCTCGACACATTAGTCTCACGCCGTGTATATCCATATTAAAAAAAATAGCATTTCGAAAAGTCATAAGTACGAAGTATCAATAGCTCGCGGGAAAGTACGAAATACTAAAATTGCGAATGTAATTAAAAACGGAACACACCATACTGCCCGAACTGATTCAAACCTTGCCACTCTAAATTGTTGTCAGTTGTAAACACATGGTCATATTTCAGTGATTCTGTAGACAACAAACAGTGGTTATAGTTAGTTTTCACTGGGAAATTAATAACACAGCGCACAAAAATGGCAGAATACGTTCACCAAACACTGGAGGAAATGATTCCAGAGCTAGAAGAGATGAACAAGATTGGATTATTTTCAGTTAAAGAGACTAAGTAGGTTTAGTGTAGTCCCAGGGCGGCTAATTTGTAATGTTTATATTAAATTTATAATTATTTTACGGCGCTTCAGCTCAAATTAATAATATTATATTATATACCCATGTTTTTCTCCCATCGAATAGTTTTTGGTGATTCACTTGACTGAATTGTGTACACTGTAGATTCTAGTACTATAAACTATAATATAATAAAATAGAGTAATAGTACTAATAGACTAGACCAGACATAATTAATTATAATAATTAAAGTAATTAATTAACATTTCAAATTCGTATCCTTAAATATAGTAGAGTTATTTAATATTTAAGTTATACTAGTAACTAGCCCTAAGTCTAAGTAAAACTAGTCACCAATCATGCTCTGCGAAATGGAGCATGCAGCTAATCTACACTGAAAATTAAGAAACCAGGAGCTGATGGAGTGTCCAATGTAATGATTAAAAAACTGGGAATAGCAGCAAAAACTAAAAACAAAGTTGCTTCAGATCATCAATTAATATAATATATAATATTGTTCAGGACTACAGGCAAAGCTCCTGTATCTGTGTTTTTGTCTCTGCATATTGAAGCCTATTTGTAATAATTGCTGTTGCTTGTCATGTAAAATATGCAAAGATCCACATAGTGGCATACACGACATACCTTGAGGGAATCAATCATAATACCAATCCAGAAAAAGACAGCACCACAGTCTCCAGCTACAGACCAATCAATCTCATAAGCTGTCTGCAGTTAGTTTATTAAAACTGTGGAACATATTATCAACCACATGCAGTAGTAGTACTTTGAAAGCAAAAACTTTGTATCACAGCAGGCAGACTTCAGACAACATGCGATCAAGAAATAGAGGATTTCAAGATAAGATAATGGTCCTTGCAGCCTGGATAGACCTGAGAAAAGTTTATAAAAAGGGGGACTTCTAAAGAAATTGCAGAGTGAATATGGTCTTGTCCTATCCATGTGTGCTGCTAGGCGTCATGTGATGCCAAGGTCTTCTTTCTTTAGCAAACTGTGATGCCACTGCCATAGTGCATTCTTGCCTGTCTAGTATTTCTCTGTAAATTCAAGATCAATTAAAAATTCTTGCGACTAACAGGAATTGAACCAGTCCGTTCTTATGGCACCAAATTGCCTGGCAACTCGAGTAAACAAGTTTTTCCTTACTTGACTAACAGCATCTTAAAAAAAAGATGCGATTTTGTCAAGACATTCAGACTGTGTACTCAAGTCACTGAGAATAGACCAATCAAGATAAAGACTTCTATAGCAACAAACATCCCATATAAGTATTGAAGTGTCCTCAGTAACACAAACATATAACATCCATATTCATACTACAAGGGCCAATAGGTCTTCTTGTAAACATAAATAACATAGAGACAGTGCACCGTTGGCGTTACTTCAAATAATAGCATATACAAGTAAATTAAAGTAGGAAGCAAGAGGATATATTAAAAATTCTGGAATTGAACCAGTTCTAATGGCATCAAATCGTCTTACAACTCAAACAGGTTTTTCTGTACTTGACTAACCGATCTCCAAAAAAACATTGAAGCAACATTGTACTGTCTCTATGTTATTCATGTTTACAAGAAGGCTTATTGGCTCTTGTAGTACAAATAAGCATGTTATATGTTTGTGTTACTGAGGATACTTCAATACTTAATAACGTACCATTTAAATAAACCAATGACTACAGCAATTAGAACACCAACTCAGATTTGTGACTACCAAATTAGGAACAGATCAAAATAGTTTGTCATTCTGTACCTCAGAACAGGACACAACCGACTCCGTAGCCACAAATATACAAAGTTCAAAATTGACAGAACAGCTATGTTTACATGTGGTCTGGTGCCTCAAACAGCAGAGCATATTCTTCAGGAATGCCTGGAATATGACATGCTAAGGCAAAGACACTGGCCCAGAAAAACAACAGCGGAAGAAAACTATGTATCATTGCAAGTTACAAAACACAGTGAAGATTATAGTAGATACAAAACTTCATATAAATAACCAAATGGTCAGAGGGTGTCCGACAAAGTAGATGGTGCCGCAGTAACCTAATGAACAAATAGTAAAGCAAAATGAGTTAAACAGGTTACTAAAACACTTACCTTGCCTATTAATAAAAATATTTAAAAAAACATACAATAAAACTAAACAGGACAATTCTCCACGTATCGGCTCAAATTGAACCTTTTTCAAGAGACAAACAACAGAAAACGACAAAATAAAAAACAAAATAAATGACTATATTTCAAGCCCCGTCTCCATAGCGCAGGGATGTATGAGCACATTGTGCTATAGGGAATACAATCTACAATATATGGTGATGATGGATGTGACTCGCAATACCAACCTGAGCCACAAAGTCATCCACAGTATGTACGAGGAATCACAAGTCTACTTGTGCCACCATATGTTTTTCTGTGTTTTCTTAGAAACGTTCATTCTATAAATTATCTGTTATTTATTACTTTATCCTTTGTCGTATAACGTGCCCAATTTTTCTTCTCCGTGGCATCCTGTTCCCATGATTCCATATTAATATTGGTATCATGCATATGTCCGGCTCTGTGGTGGAGTGGTACAGGTCTCGTCTGTGATGGCCAAGATACCAAGTTTGATCCCCGTCACAGGCAGTAGTGCATCCCGACCGTTCAGAAAGCACTGACAAACTACTGAACATATTTATATTTCCTAGAAAATCACTACAGCCAAAAAAAATGCTGGGTTGATAGCCACGTCCTGAATAGGATATGCAACCAATTTTTATCATGCATATCCAGATTGCATTCATCTGTTCCAGAGTAGAGATCAACCCTGAGATCTTTCCCTCAACTGTAATTTTTCATAAAGGAAATCCTCTGGTATTATATCATCAATCCTCCTTGTGTATCCCAATCATAGAGACAATGCACACTGAGCATATAAACAGCGTGTGTGTGTAGGGATATAGCGTAAGAAACTATCTTGAAGATAGATGGAAGATTAATTTTAAAAAGGACCAGCAAAAAGAGTTACAAGAGAAGCATTATTTTGGAATTTGTATGAAAAGAGTATTTACAAACCTGACAAATAGAGAAACAAATAGATAAGAGAAACAAATAGATAAGAGGGATTGGTAAGACATGGAAAATGCTAGAATGACTAGCTAGGGAGAGGAAGTACACAGGGAATTGAAAGACAGGTATGGCCTAGATAGATGCGCTGCACAATGCTTTTTATTTCATCGGATCAATCCACAAAGTTAGATTTTACCTCCCAATACCTAAGGTAAAGTATTATAGATATAATGTCCTGGACATGTTGGTGTCATGGTAATGAGAGAGCAGACATAGTAACAGTAAATTCATATATAACATGGTTGCCAGATAGTTGAAATTGATTCTATTCAAATTTCTATTCATCTTCTTCTGCGTTCATTCTCAAACTCCTGCAGATTAGCAGGATGCAGTCCGGAGAACGGAATGCGCTGTGTCTTGGTTTACAGCATTGCTGCAATATCTGCGCCTTTCGACCTGACACATCTGACTTCAGCATGGCTTTGGGTCACTGACCCTATATGGGATGGGACAGCCAACTCCATCCCATAACCTTCTTAGTCGCCTTTTACAACATGCGTGGACGGTAAACAGTGTTGCTATTCTTTGTTCCCCTTTCGGACCCCGGCAACAATGATATCTCTCACCTGGGCATATATAATAGCATTTCTATTCAAATTTCAGGTTAAAGAAATGGCCAAACTCCAAACTTTTTTTACATTTTAAAATTGACCTGTAATACAAAATGGTAAAAACATATACTTCATGGTCGAAGGCATTTAAAAAATGGCAAAATTCTGGCAGTCCTGTTATTGGGGTCAAGGAGGATATAATGAAAATGCTTCATTAAAATGACTTGTGGACAGTGCAATAGAAGACTAGTCTAAGCTACAATCTGAAGAATTTAGAATTAGGATTAGAATGAGTAGGAATATAAATCTGCACTTTTGGTGGATCAGGAAGTGTATCCATAGAGCTATGTGAAATATCAGCATGCATACTCTTCGATATCTGTGGGGATGACTGACCACCTATGGATTTGCACGAAGTGCAATGATGCTCATTCATAATAGAAAAAACAATAATCAATGTCTGTCTATCTATAAACCTGTAACCTGTCAGGGTTGTAGGGGTACCACATTGGATGCTTCAACACACAGAGTCCTCCAGTGATTTCTATCTGCAATGATGTGGATGAGTGAGGAAAAATTTGGTGCTGTCCATTCCTTGATGTTGTCTGTTCTCGTCTTTATTTGCCACCTTCTGCTTCTTTCTCCTTTGCCGGTTGTCTGCAGTATTGTTTTTGACAAGGAATCATGTCTGCATACATGTCCAAACCATGCAAGTTTTCATCATTTCACTAGTGAATGCAGTGGTTCTTGTAGACCTGCATACATCGCTTTGATAACAATAACCATATGACAACAATTTGCATGGTTTGGACATGAATGCTGGCATGAGTCCTTGTCCAAAATAAAACTACAGGGAACAGTCAAAGATGAAAGAAGCAGAGAAGGACAAAGAAAATTATGGACAGACAATATCAAGGATTTTGACAGGTTGGGATTGTCCCTCACTCGTCCACATCACTGAAGATAGAAATTGACGGAGGACTCTGCTGTTGATGCGTCCAATGTGGTACCAATATCATTCCATAGGAATTACTCTACCCCACTGCTTGTTGGGGAAATTTTTACAGCTGTGTTAGTTGGAAAATTACTATGTCATGAGTTGAACCCTTACTTTTTTGGATGCTAAATCAGTTGAACCGAGCATTTTCTCCATTGCATAGGTTGGTGATGGTGACATGGAAAAGTGTATATCTTTCTACACCACTACTGACTTTCTGATTATATTTTTCTTGGACTAGATCTTGTGGTGGCAGCCGCCATTAACAATGCCATGTTTTGATGTGCTGATGCTGTGTTTAAACTAGAGCAATCATGGATACACTAACAAATTATGGATAGAGGCTTAAAGAGACTATATATGTTCAGAGAATTATAGAAATGGGAGCGAGGAAAATGTCTTCTGGTAGAATCAGAACTCGCATTCAACAATTGATTAGAACATGGATCTCATACCCTTAAATAGCTGATGGAATGGCAGGTGCAGAACTAATTGGAATGCTCTCAAGTGCTGTATTGCTTGTTCCTAATCAAGAATCATCATTAATCTTTTAACTGTCAAACCTGATGATGTCAGCATACATTGGAAATATGGTCTCTCATCAAATTTCTGTTAACCTACAAATATGTAAATAAGATTTCATTAACTGTCTCACATTTCAAGACAGTTTGGATAATGCTAATATCTTTATTATTGACTGACACATGTGCATGTTTGTTGTTTCAACAAGAATAAATATTGACATTCTTTTGTCCACACAGAGTTATTCTAAAGAACAGGGAGAAATATGAGTATGCACTGCGTCAGCTGACCAAAACAAAACCCATGTATCTGAACTACATAGAGGTCAGTGGTGTGAATGTTTTGTGTGATAAACTTCCTGTGAGTTGCCAGGGCCTGAGAGGGTAGCAAAAATTGCAAATTTGGGACCTGCCATATATATTATAAGAGGCAGCTAAGAGATAGGAAACAAGAGCTACATTCCAGAAGATGTTATCTAGTCATATTGCGTGATGCCATGGTTGTTAGTGTAGCTCATCCTGGTATCTCTGACTTCAGCACCTGTGATTGCTTAGGCAAGACTGTGGTCCTGCTTGATGTCAGGGATTGCCTGACCAATCCAGCCTCTGTTGACTGGACTACGCCCCCATCTCCACTTCAAGGAGTTGGCCTCGATGGAGATTCCTGAGGATCAAAACAATCTATTATAAAAATATAATATTTGTTTCATTCATTCTCAAACTCCCACTGGATCTCTCTTGTAGCAGGACAGTGGTTCTACTAGATTTCTAGCAGGGTGTAGTCCAGAGAATGGAAATGCATTGTGTCACCATTTTATTTGTGCTAATAGCCTGGCGCATCTAACTTGGTAACACTGAATGTTGAATGTCTTTAACCATATCGTTAGTATAGTATGTCAACCGGTATGAGAGAACCGGTGCTGATCAGCAAGTTCAAAGCTAACCATAGTTAAATATGCTTGATCGTTTTACCGCTGTCTTGTGTCATTATTGGCGTAGCCACAGACACTCACATATTATCTTTAAAAACATGTAATATATTTTTATATAATCAGGTATCAACTAACAAGTGTATTTTTATTATCCTCTTTGTGTCTAGTATGAAAAGAAAGTTCTGGAGCTCTTGAAAATCAGACGGAAGGTAAACCCTTTAATAGTTTTTAATTATACTTCAATTTTCATGCAGATTTAGATTTTGCAATGGTAGTTATACAGAAATAGTACATTCAGTTTCAAGTATGTTGATTACCATCTTCACATGCCGGACTTGTCCTAAGTGTGATGTCTGCCATAGCAGATCCATAAGGGTAGAACATGTGATAGTTTCAATACATTGTTTTATTTTTGAATGTTTTCTTAGTTGTTATCTTGGTCACAGAAAACCTCAATTTTCTTCTTCTTATTCATCTGTTCTCAAGCTTCTGTTGCTTGGTAGAATGTAATTTGGATAATGTAATGTGTTGTCATATTTACAGCTTGGCTGCGATATCTGCCAGACACATACTTTAGCATGTCTTTTGGGTCAGTTTGTTCCGCTATGGAATGGAATGATCAACTCACCCCTAGGCCGTTTAGTCACTTCTTACAACATGCATTGCAGATCACAGTGTTGCTGTTCTTTTCTCCCTGCCGCCCTGTTGGAGCTCTCAACACATTGGTGTCCTAACCTTCAATTCCTGCACTCTTCACTGCCACAAATTTATTATCCTCAAACTCTTCAAAAAAGAGTAGCTGCTCATAAACCTTTTTGCTGTCATGAACCCCCATAAATATTTTTCCCTGCTTCAGTTCCCCAAACTATAGGGTGTCTATAAAGTCATTGTGCACTAATATCACACAGATCTGCACTAAATATGGGTACTCACAATTCATATGATGCTGTGTCACAATCAATGTAAATGAGTGCACAGTGATTTTGTATGCACCCAGTATTTATTTTATATTTCGATTGTAAACGTACGGACTCATAATATTTCTTCTAGTCTTTGTGGATCACATAGATGACCAGGGGTCAGTGTACCAGTTTGAGAACTGCTGATATAAAGCATTGAATAAGTCCTATGTGTTCACATGTTGCCTTTCGTTATAGTTTGTTGTCTCTACAGTCATATGCCTGGGGGTAAAGATGAAAGTCACTGTCATAATGACCTGTGTTAGTTACACACTTTTGATGCATTTTTGTTTCAATTATATCCAAGTGTTCGTGGGGTGACCACTGTGTCCAAGTGTTCATGGGGTGACTACTATGTTCATGGGGTGACTACTATGTTCAAGTGTTCATGGGGTGACTACTATGTTCCCAATTTCCATGCATGTTAGAAACTTTCACCACCAATTTTTAAGTATTTTTTTAATCCATACCTGTTCAGTACAGTATATCCACATGTGTTTTCACTCATGTGTTGTTGGGGCCCGAAAGAGGAGCAAAGAATAGCAAGACTTTTTACCTTCCATGCATGTTGTAAGAGACAACTAAGGAAGTTATGGGGTGGAGTTGGCTGTCCTATCCATGTATGGTCAAAGTGACTTAGAAATGCTGAAGTTTGATGTGTCAGGCAGAGAGGTGCAATTATCACAGCAATTTGTAAACTATGACACTGCATTCTGTTCTTCGGATTGCATCCTACTAACCTGCAGGAATTTTAGAACATAAGCAGAAGAAGAAGAATGTGTTTCCCCATGCTAATTATTACCAGTGGGTGGGGCTATATTATCTGTGAGTCTGTAGGAATTAGATATGTACCCTGTCCATTGGGTGTTTTAATCTTTTCCACTAACTTTTGGCCATGGAAGCCGGAACAAATAAACTATTGCAATTTAATTCCATACTTGGAGCTAAGTTATATGTTTAAAAGATCAAATGGTTCAGTCAGCTAATCAGAATGGAACCAGATCCTATTCCATCGATAGCCTTCAGTAAAAGATAATCTGAAAAGAGAAACAGGGAAAGACGAAGATGGATAGATGCCTTCAGAGAAATACTAGAACACCAAGGCTGCACTATGGCAGCGGCATCACAGTTAGCTAAAGAAATAAGACTTTGGCTCTCCATGACGACTAGAAGCACACATGGATAAGACAAGACTAACCTTTGGTCACAGGTGGAAACTTGTCACCCCACCTAATAATTGCTGCTGCTTAGTACATGAAGAGTTAGCTTCATTCCCAATGGCAGGTTGCTGCCATGGGACATATCTTTACCTTTACTAACCTCTGCATAATGAATAGCCCACAACAATGATATCTGAAACATGCTATGACTGCATTCCAGATCTAATTTACAAGTTTTATATGTAGATTTTTTTAAGATAATTGTTATATTTTAATTTTCTTCATCGGGTGATCCTTAACTATCTATCTATACGCTGTGGTCCTTGTTTGCCTTGCGGCATCAGGGGTGGAAGAGTTCTCTGGAGATGGCCTTCTTGTGTGCTGTTTATAAGCTTGTTCCTGTGGCTTCTTTAATTTCTGTGATCCATCTTTTACATGGTCCGCCTCTGGCTTTATAACCGTTATGTCTATGTGGCATGCTATCTGTCGGTAGTCTGAAGCGTGCAAAAACCACTTGATCTGTTGTCTTTTGATGTGTTCCAATACTGGTATTGATTTGGTTATCTATCTGATGTTATCGTTTCTAATGCTATCTCTTAATGACACTCTGAGTATTCTTTGTAGACATGTCATTTCTGTTGTCACTATTTTTCTTTTGTCTTGTGCTGTCATTGTCCATGTTTGGCACTGGTAGCATAGTGATGGAATAATAATAGTCTTGTATAATGCAACTTTAGTGTCTATGTTTACATTTTTTTTCTTGAAAATACGTGTCATCTGTCCTAGGTAGGATCTTGTATGTTTTGTTGCATCTATTTTGTATCTCTTTACTTAATTATGTAATTAATTATGTTATTTTATTTTGAAAATGTTTTGTCTAATCTCATTTGTTTCATTCATCTCGCATGGTTCAGATTTTTAAATAACTAAATTTAATTTTTTTAAAATTATCCCACAGAAACTTGGACATGATGCTAAGAAAAGAGATATTGAGAAATCAATTTCAGATCGTATCCACAAACTTTACAGGGTAATTAACCTTTCTTATGAGTGTAAATTCATCTTGCTAAACGTATTGTTGTTGCGTGTGAAATCGAGACTTGTTGTGAGGAAAAGAGGGTGTATGGTATTATTGTATCTGTCGTTTTGTATCTGACACGAGCAGTATACATTTGAGTAAAAGATAAATGTAGACTTAATTTTTATGCTATTTTAGTGTTTATTTCTTTTGCCAGAAAAAAAACTTAAGTTATATGTTTTTGACTTAGAAATGATCATTGTAGGCTAGGGACGGGCAATGTTTTGGGTAGGTGGGCCAGATTTAACCTTTTCTTGTGGTATGTGGCCAACATACCAGCTGGTGTTTTATCCTTTTGAGCTCAAAGTAGTGTTTTCTGAGCTCTGGCTGCTAATGCATATCATATTTTTATATCAGTCCACAAACATAGTTTGGTGGATATTTTCTGCCCACCACTACTATAGTCTCAACTGCCATATTCACGATATACTGGAAATTGGGCCGACAAATATATACATATATTAGGAATATGAGCAGACAGCAAAATATGTGCTCCAGAACTGTGTGCTTCATGAAAGGGACAGAATAGATTTGTGGTTCACCCCAACCTGCAAGAAGGGAAAATGTATGATGATGTGACAAGAACAAGACAGACCACAGTTTTTATGAGTGATCAATAGGGACATATAAACAACTGATCAAGAAGAAGAAGTTAGCTTCTTTATTGTGTAGGAAAGAATATACTCGTTCAACCTTTTTTTTTTTAAGTCACTTAACAGAATATAGAACAATAGGGGATTGTACAGAATATAGAACAATAAGTTTAATGAGTCATGTAACCAAAATATAATTCCAGATAATACATGAAAGAATTAAAAACAAGACAGACACTGTAGTTGGTGAAAAACAATTTGATTTTAGGAAAAAGGAACCAGAGAAGCTATACCTAGTATCCGACTACTGATAGATAAATATATAGAAGTCCAAAAAAGCATCTATATTGCTTCATAGACTACAGCAAGACCTTTGACAGAGTCCAACATGAAAAATTAATAAAATACCTTCAAGAAATAGACATAGATAGAATTGGGAACAGACTGCTTCAGTAAGATGTGAAAGCAGCTACTCACCATACATAGAAATAAGAATAAGGGTAAGATAAGGATGTATTTTATGGCCCAGCCTATTTAATAGCTACACAGAGAATATCTTAAAACATATAGAAGGAATGTCAGGACTCAAGATCAATGGGAAAATAATAAAGCACCTGAAATATTCTTCTTCTTCAGCGTTCATTCTCAAACTCCAGCTGGATCTCCCTTGTAGCAGGACCATTGTCCTACTAGAATTCTAGCAGGATGTAGTCCAGAGAATGGAAATGCGCTGTGTCACCGTTTTATTTGCGCCAATGGCCGACACATCCGTCTTCGGCAGAACCTGAGATATGAAGATGATACTGTTCTTTTAGCATAAAGTGAACATGAACTACAAAGACTGATAAATCAAGTAAAAAATATGGACTGGGTATAAACATCCAAAAAAACAAAAATCATAAACAGCCATTAAAAAAAATATTATGTGAAATTATCCATTACATATTTTGAAATTTTGTCATGGCTGTTGCATTTCTGATCCCTGTTTTATTTTATTTTCAGCTAATAACTGTCAGATTTCCTGTAAGTTATAAGTTTTTTTAAATATTTGTGTGTGTGTTATTGCTAAATAATTAATATGTCACAACATAAATAGTGTGTTCATTCACATTGATAAAATAATTTAACAGAATGTTTGTTAAGACAACTGGCTGAAATATTTGATTTAAAAAATTTAACAGAATGTTTGATAGAAAGTGTTTAGTAAACGATTATAACAGAATGTTGATACGTACCCACGTGGCAACCATTTTTGTGACAGGGCTAATTCAGTGTGAGAAGAATAGAACCACTGTCTTATTTAAAAAAATGTTATATCAGGCGGCTAAGAAATTTTAGGGGGTCATCTGACAACCTGTCATCTGTGAAAAGTCATTGTTACTGCCAAGTAAATTCAAGTAGGAAGCAAGAGAATAAATTAAAAATTCTTGAGACTAACGGGAATTGAGCTACGTCCGTACGGCACCGAATTGCCTTGCAACTCGTTAAAAAAACACCTGTTTGCTCGAGTTGAAAGGCAATTTGGTGCCGTTAGAATGGACCTGGTTCAATTCCTGTTAGTCTCAAGAATTTGTCACTGTCAAGGTTGCTCCTGTTAGTCTCAAGAATATGTCACTGTCAAGGTTGCTCCTGTTAGTCTCAAGAATATGTCACTGTCAAGGTTGCTCCTGTTAGTCTCAAGAATATGTCACTGCCAAGGTTGCTCCTGTTAGTCTCAAGAATTTGTCACTGTCAAGGTTGCTCCTGTTAGTCTCAAGAATATGTCACTGCCAATGTTGCTTGTAAAAAGTTGTTGCCTTTGTGGATCCGATGGCATTTTTGGACAACCACAAATCCGCAAAGAAAATCACTCTTGAGGAGAGATTTGATGACCTATAATAGGTTCACAATACAATTATGCAGATTGTTAAATCTTGTTCAAGGCTCTATCAAACGACATGTGCGACCGCCACCCACACAGCTTAGAGATGCAGGCCAGTTTACATTGCACTTTTGTCCTTTTGTGGCAAACTTCTAGGTGGTTAGTGCAAGATGTGCCATCGCTGCAGATGAGATAACATATCATTCAGGAGAATGATGAACTGGTTGGCCAGAAGTGTATGCTGCACTCCTAGTAGGATGTGATGATTCTGCTTTACTGGAATACCACCCTAAGGGGACTAAACTTGCATCAATAAATTCCCCTAACATAACCATACCTTCAAGACAACAAACCTTATATGCATCCAAGTGTCACCTCGGTTACTCAGCAGAGAAGGGCCTGTGCTTTTGTTAGATTTGTTATGGGCTTTCAAGAACTATCTTTTCACAGCTAAAGGGATTACTTCATCATTAGCAATGTTTGATATGTTGAATACGTTTCTTGCTCAAGACATGTATGTTTATTATCTTTTGATACTACAAACTCTTAACTCTTGAAGCAGTACTTTCTGTGAAAATAATGTTTCACTGTAATATTATTTATATCCAATGATGACAATGGATAAAGTGAAAGTGTAACCAGAGATAATAAGAAACAATTTCGAACTAGAGGACGTAACAAATTTCCAGTGTTTGGGCACAAACATAAATAGCTCAGGAGACAGCGCTGTAGAAATCAAGAGAAGAATTGCAATGATGACATTGAAACTTGCGCAAATGAAAAATCTTTGGCAAGGTACCAGCAGCATAGCCAAACTATGTATGATCAGAACATGCATATTTCTAGTAGAAATATACGGTTGTGAGGCATGAACATTAAGTAAAACAGTAGCAAAGAGAATAGCTGCTTTTGAAATGAGATTCTACAGAAGAATTTTACTTATGCCGTAGACAGCTAAAACAAGACAAATCAAGAAGTGTTAAGATCAATAATCATCAAAGAATGCTGGCTTTTTAACATCTTCATCTTAACAAGAAAGCTGGGGTTTTTTGGGGTAATAACTGCATTTAAAGATTAATAGCTGAAGGCAGAGGCAACAGGGGAAGAGGGCGCTCAAGACAACAATAGTGCAGTGATTTTTAGATTGTTTAAACATGTCTGTAGTTCCAGTAGGTCAACTCGCCCAGAATTGCGAAGTGTTCAGAGAATCTGTAAGGAAGACCACATTCTGGAAAGAATATGTCACATTTCTTATATTTTAATCTATTTTTTTTTCACAGGAAGATGTGACCTTATGGGAACAACACATTCAGTTTAGCAAAGATTTGGTTAGTATACACGTCCATGCACATAGACAGTATAGCCTTCATTGTATTTGTATTCTTAGTTATTTAGTTATCAGATCATCATCATAGCACTCCAGGCATGTCCATAGATGCCCCAATCTCTTATTCAGTATGCCCTTCAAAATGTTGTACTGAATATTCTGGTTCTATGTTGATTGATAACTCTTTATTTGATTCCTATATGTTTCTTGTTTCTTGCAACACCAAGCTTCATTCTGACCATAGATGCAGAAGAAATAACACACCCAATATCCTACACCCTTCCTAATTACTCGAATGCATCCAAAATATAACAATATCCATTGAAGAAGTCCATGCTGGCAAGTTACCTGCTCTTTCATTTCCCCTAACATCCTTGTGTTCGGGTATAATAATTAAATTAACATACCACTCTTCATCTCAGACTTTGTCATCAACTTCAGTCACAGTCAATGTACATTTCCTGTTGAATCGTGCTAAGCATTTTCACAGAATCAGTCAGAAAATTGACACCTATAGCACTCTCTCTCTCTCCAACATCATTGCCTTGGTCATCGCGATCACCTCCATTGTCATACTACAAGTGGTTGAATGGAAAGCTACACTGTCTTCCCTAATACACTTCCCTTTGTATTGAGCAGTGAATACCCATTTCACTGTACACATGCCGAACCATAGATTCAACACTATGTGATAATATCTCCAACTGAGAAAATTTGTAAATAATTGTTGACATAATTTATGGACACCCCCTACATTCCTAAATAAATTGTTTGATTTATTTGGCTACACGGCTGCAGTATGAACATTATGCAGTATTTCAGTATAAATTTCAGAATTTATACAGCTCTGGAACTCGCACATCTCAATCGCATGTGTGTTTGTCGACAATGTATGACAACTGAGTATCTTATTGACAACTGAGTCATCTTCATCATTAGGTGCCATGGCGTAGGCGGTCATGGCTCTCCACAGCTCTCTGTCCACAGTATTATGTATCAAAGTCGTTGTTGTTTCTTTGCCGTGTCAGGTTGTCACACTGTCTAATATTTTCTCACGTTGTCACCCTCTGTCACTGTTGCCTTTAATTTTGCCTCTTCGTCACTTGATGGTTATTTATTATCATATTATGTTATTTTAAGTGAATGACTAAATAACTGAAATGTGTAGAAAATTCCTTGTGTGTTTTCTATTATGTAAAGATGAATATTCCTGGAGGGGGTCGGAGTTTAGACATTGATCGTACCATCATGATGTTCGCTAGGCACGAACAAGGAAGCGACTGGTATAAATGGTAGCTCTGCAACTGGGCATTGTCCAGACATAAAGTATTGCCAAAAGGAACAGATATAAATGAATATCCCCCATATGGATGTGGAAAGCAATGGGAAACTACCACATTATTCTCCAAAGATGAAAGTCATGGCAACAACTGAGTAACTGCTCATATTTTCATTTCAGTTTTATATATTTTGACGCATACTTACTTTTATTTTTATGTTTCAAATAGTAAACCTGTTTTTTCTCTCATAAAATATTTGAAAATGAAAATGTTATTACATACTGATAAATAAGTCAGTAACTTTATTGTAATGATGTGTGTTTTATTTATTTAAGCTTGAAAAGGCATATGCTTCAAGGCTGTACACTCAAGCTCTCAAGATACATTCGCATAATGAAGGTAATGACTTGATTCCTACTGTACAATTATACACTTAATAAATTTTATAGATGACCTGAAATAGCTATTCCCACCATACATAGGGCTCTCCATGCAGACGATCTGGTTCTTTGGGCCCGATCAAAATACACGGGAGTCGCAAAAGTGAGAATGTAGGAGGCAATAAAGTGGACACAAAGCTGGGTGTTCAAATAAGTAAAAGCAAGGCCATCACCACACTCTTCACCCTCTCTACAAAGCCTGAAAATTATACTCACACATAGAATTGACTTGATTCAATTTCAATCATCCTCAATAATTTGTCATTAATCCTCATGTTTCGTACTTTAATTTACTTGTTTGCAATAAAAACACCTGTAAAGATGGAATATTAATGATTGATATTGGTTTTCTATGTTTGTTCAGAATTGTGGGTGAAGGCAGCTCGGTGGGAGAGCTCTAAAGAAGGCAATAGTAATTCACAGCTGGCCAGAGAGATTCTTTTGAAGGGTCAGAGGGTCAACCCAGAGTCACAGTTTATTATTTTGGAGGTGAGATTAATATACATAGTATAAAGATATTTATTCAGGCATGTCATATATTTTCTCTACCCTTATTATAATTAGTGTCTTATTAGGATCTGTGGGTCTTACCTTTGACTTTCCACCATTCAACAGTAGATAATATATCAGTGACCTACCACAATCTAACAGTAGATGATATATCTATACAAGATACTTTTCTTCTTGTGAATTCTCTTCAACATTCATTTTTACAGTTAACATGTTCTTTTGTCCCCTACTCATGGGTTAAATGGATGTCTTGATAATCTATACTTTCCCACTTTATTCTGAAGTTATATTTGTTTAAAATATTGAGTACATGGTGGAGGCAATTGTTTTAAATCTTTTCAGCTTTGATAGCATATTTTAGTTCTTGACCTCAAAGAAGCCACTTTTATTTGTTATCACCCTCTCTATTTTGCACATGCATTTGATGTATGTAAACACATATGTAGGGTACTTCAGAGAGATATGTGTACTAATCTGGAAATCCATATTGGACACAAAAGTGAGAGAGAAAAAACTGGCTACTTGAGGATATGTATCAATATTGTTTATTCACATTTGATTTAAATGTTATTTTTATTAATTTTTTCTCAGATGTATCGCATGGAGCTTGAGCTGGCCAAACAGATTCTGAGAAGAAAAGCCATCATTTTAGGCATTCCAACCAATCAGGCAAGTGTTTTAACTCTTTGCAGACAATATTTTTCAATTATAAAAAATAACTATATACACATTTTAAATTAACAATTTCTTAAAATGTTAAAAATAGTATCTTATATATTTTTTAAACTGTTGTTATGTTTATTAGTAGAATCTTGATCTCTCTTGCTAAGTTTACCTCTTTCCTAGAGATTTTTTTAAGATATTACATTTTAAATTTTATTTAAAATTTGTTAAAATATTAACATAATTGTTTATGTCAAATATATTTTTTTCAGGAAGTAATGTTCTGTTTATTTTTGGCAACATTTTGTTCTTGTTTGTAACATTTAGTTTAGAATTTTTAAAGATGTTAATTTTTAATACACAGTTTAGGTTAATAAATGACAAAATCGCAAAGAGCAATGAAAGATTTTCTGACAAAGTGAAGCAAACAAAAGTTTGTTGTATAATAGCTGACATATTTCACCAAAAGACATAGATTACTCCAACAAATGTATGTAATGCCCACAATCACATATTGTTATGAGTTAGATGGATGCCATGTTAATCAATACTTTCTCACTTTATTATGTGGGAATTTCCCACTTTAAGTTATAATTGTTTAAAATATTGAGTACATGGTAGAGTCATTTGTTTTTTGTTTGTTCCTAACTCAACTTTCTGCGTGGTTTGAGCTAGAGAGCATGTTGTGTTGCTAGTTTCCAGCAAATGTGTGATATTTGCACATTTCAGCCTAGAACACTTGATTTTGGCATGGCTTTGATTCATGCAGGATTCTCTATACTGTGACAACTTTCTAATCTGTTGCCAGAAATCAAGTGTGAGTAAGTTGGACTTTGTAATTTTCATAGTTATGGGACCTTAGAGAAATATTACGCATGTGGTTGCGTCTGTGGGTCTCACCAATGGCCCACTAGACATACCACCCATGCAACAGAAAACCTTAGTGGATGACATGCCGTTATATTGAGGTTATCTTTTTAGAGAAGCTTCATGACACGTCATCTATAAAATTATGCGTTTATTTTGTTATTAAAATGTGTCTCATGTTTACCTGTATATATATATATATAAAAATACACATTTTAATAACAAAATAAACTCATAATTGTATGCAATAGAGAAGTTTGACATAACCAGTAGTCAATTGGTGGCGGGGAATGAGCACAGTGAACCATATCTTGGCTACAGTGGCTAGGAGCAGTGCATAGGTTGAAATCTACCTTCCTGGAGGTGTGATAGTTATTCTCTGGCTCTGTCCCGGGGTGGGCCAAAAATCCACAGACTTCCCAGCAATATAATGGCATTAGGTCAAAGGGCATGGACCGCTGGATCAGCAACCAACCAGAGAAATATTGGAGAGTGACAATAAAGAGAATATATTGAACTAATTAATATAAGCATTGGTGAGTGGCAACGTAGGAAAAGGTGAGACAAGAAAACAATGAAGAGTGGCAATAAAAATAATACCAGATAAGCTAGACAAAGTCTTTGAAACCCTCATTTATTCTCATTTTTCAGGAACAAGAAAAGTCAAGCAGTTTGGAAGAGGACAAGGTAGTTGAATTGAAGTTGGCAGAGATTGTCTACAGGCAAGGAGTGGAGATGTTTCCTGGTGGGTGAACAATGTATATATGTAATAAGTGCTTCAAAAACTGACTTATTGTATCTTCTTCTTCGTTCATTTTCAAACTCTGGTACATTAGCAGGATGGAGAACAGAATTTTCTTAGTCATGGTTTACAGCTTTTCTGTAATATCTGCACCTTTCGCCCAGTAACTTAGCTGACCCTAGTTGGGGATCACTAGTTGTCTTATTTCCAGTCTGTTCTAATTTCCAATCTCTCATCCAGCATGCACTTGGTGAGCTTATATCCATATAAGAGTTTTATTTGATCATTGTTTATACTTTTGTTTTCTATTTTGCATTTTCTATGTGCACTGTACTTTATCTACATGTAACTTTAGACATGTACACTCACATTCCCATCAGTCTCGCTTCTCTTCATCTTTGTATTGTATTTGATTCCTAATCTGTCAGTTCCCACATGGCTGACATGTAGTCTTTGCATGATTTGTTGATTCCTTTCTTTGTTTGTCAGTGTTTTGATAAAGACTTTTTAGTGGAAATGCAGTTTAGTGCATTGTTTGTTTATTAGGTGGTGTATTCAACTTGATAGTCCAAGACACGGACATTTCAACCTTGGATTTCATTGCATTGTTCAATGTACAATTGATATTTAACTTTCAGTAATTTTTGTGTGTGATTAGCTTACCAGTTGGTGCCCAGTTTTACTAGTCTGTAATAGTCATCAACATATCTGCAGTGTACCACCTGTTTCAAGTTTTATTCCTCCGGAAGTTTAACTTATGGAGAAGATATTTCTAAGTAGAGCAAGACATCATTTATTTTATTGATCTGCAAAAAGAGAATTTGTGATCCTCTGCTGAGTCGTAATAGTTTCCAGTTTTTGTGTGTTTTCTTTGTCCGTGACAGTCTCTGGACTTTTTACAGGGTGTTACATGTGTAATGACTGCTGAAATAGATTATAACCCCATCTTGTCCCCAGGTATCAATTATTTTTGTCTCAGCAATTCACAAATGTGACGTTTTTTTCCATTTTTTCTTATACCAAGAAGACCTCTGCGATTGATGAGGTTTGACTTCATTGTACTAGGGTCTTCCCATATTCTCCTTTTCAACAGAAATAAACATCAAAGCCACATGTGAATATCGCTCTATTAACTCTATAACACTAAATGATGATTTCACCCATATGTTGAAAAGGAAGAAAAGAATAGTGACACTGTTTTCCATGCATGTCATGTAGAGACTAAGGTTTTCAAATGCAATTGGTTATCTTGTAGAGGGTCAAGTGACCCAGAAGTCGTGCTGAAGTCAGATGTGTCAGGTCAAAAGTGACAAATATTGCAGCTAAGCTGTAAACTATTACATAGCACATTCCATGTTCCGGACTACATCCTGCTAACTTGTAGGAGTTTGAGATCAAACGTAGTTGAGTAAACGATAATATCCAGGGACCTCTGAAAATATTCACTTGTAAACAAGTTATCATAGCTCAGTATCAAACCCACAACGTTGTGGATATAAGGCAAACTTAGTCAATATTGCCCTTTTGTTGTTTTTATGAAACATTTTGTTTTCATGTGAGGTGTTATTTTTATTAGTATAATGTATGTAACATATTCTGTTATTTAAATTCTCATTAAAAAAACATATAAGTTAGTTCTTGTTTCAAACAAATTATGTAATTGTCAGAAGTTCATGCAAATATTTGCCAACTATTTTTTTTTGCATGACAAGATACTTTATTTATGTTTTCCCCAGGTGACCCTGAGTTTCATTTGCAAATGTTCAACATCTGCTGCTGGTACAAAGAGGCAGTAACTCTAAAACATCAGACAATAAAAGAGTGAGTCATATTGTTGAAGTGTTGCCATTTTCTTAACTTTCATAATCTGGAGAGATAATTTCTCAATTTGCTTTGTATCTACTTCCAGAAACTACTCCAGATTTTGGAATATTCTAGGAAAATAATATATCTCATGCAGTCGGCAACGACTATGTTATCACACCCTCTTAATCGGATATCACTCTTTATAACTGCAAATTAAGAAGAGAAAGGGTGGAAACCTCCACTCTCTTAATGGTTTCCCCAAAATAAAAGGTCCTTAAACATCCCAGGATAATGAATTAGTTTTTTCTTGAAGGTAAAAGGCCAGACTCCTTCCCCCTTCTTTACCAAAGATGTACCTATGGTTGTGTATGTGATTGTATTTCATAAATTTCACATTGATAAGAGTCATACTCTTCATTCTTGCGTTGCCATGGCCTGAAAGGGGAGCAAAGGATAGTAACACTATTACCTACCATGCATGTTATAGGAGTCATCCTAAAATCAGATGTGTCAGTCTGGTAGACACAAATATCGCAGTCAACCTGTAAACCAGGGTACAACACATTCCGTTCTCCAGACTGCATCCTGCTAATCTGCAGAAGTTTGAGAACGAACATAGAAAAAGAAGTAACTCATTCTAATATTTTTAAACATTTTTATTTACACTGACAATGAGTATCCAAGCCTAAATATATTTTTTCTTGACAGTTTGAAACGACTGTATCCTGACAACGCTCTCGTGTGGAATGGAATTGCCCTGAGCTATCTTCATAAAATAAAGAAAATTTCTCCAGGTACTATTTTATTTTTAAAATATGACCGTTTATTTTATATTCTCATATTATTTTACATAAAAATAAGATTCTTACTTTCTTTTGTAAATATACCAGGGTTTGGCATATTGTGAGACACTGTGTTAAAGATTACCCTGCAGGGGACAGTTGAGGAAGGGAAAAGAGGTGGTGAAGAAAATCTAGGGGTGATAACATCAAGGAATAGTCTCAGAATTTTTCCACATGCATCCATGTGACTGAGGATAGAGATATTTGGCTAGTTTTTGTGTGTGCTGATGGCATCCCTACAACCTTAATGAGTTATGACTTTTCTTATTATGATACGGGGGGGGGGGGGGAGGCTTCAAATGAAAACCTTAAAAGCATGATAGAAATTAGAATAAAAATGACATTGTCTTGTAGCCAACTTATTAGTGTTGTTAAGGATTTTAAGAGTGCCCTACACTTGTCATCGTGGTGTAGATCAACAGGATGTCATCAATGGCAGTTTAAAGATGGCCACCCCCACTATTGACACGCACTAAAGAGGAGCAGATTTCTGTTATCTGTTATTTTTTATCTGTGACAGGGTTAAACCTATAGTTGAATGGGTGCAGTTGCTAATGGATGCAGTTCCAATATTGTGATGCATGCATCAATCTAGCAGGCGTATGAGTGAAGTAGGAAGTTTTAACATACACATCTAAGTGGAAGTAAAAAAAAAATAATATGAGGCGATACATAACTTCTAAAGGTATCAACATACCACACTATTTCAGTTTAGACTGCTGGGCACTATCTGGTCAGTTATGAAGAAGTGAAGACTATAATTAAAGGCAGCTATAACAAAAAGTGGAAAGAAGATCACCCCAAATATAATGCAGATGATTGGTATTACCAACTATCCAGAAGAGACCAGGTTATCCTGCTGCGCCTCAGAACTGGTCACAACAAAATGAGACATCACCTGTACACCAAATTCAAAATAGGTACAACTGGTCTTTGCCATTGCAGCCTTGTGAGTATGACAGCAGAACATATCTTACAAGAGTCTTCAGTATGGAGACCTGCGGAACAAGATATGACACAGCAGAACCTCTAAAACAGACAGCAGCAGCGGACTATATCATAGAATCTGGAATCCAAACTCTGAGTGATTTTCGCCGAAGAAGAAGACTTCTGGGCCACCTCTACTGACTAATGACCTCATGCACAAACAAATGTCCATGTGGGTCCAGAATACAAACCCCCGAACACATACTTCAAGGTTGCTTAACATACAAAGAACAAAGATGATGGGTCTGACCAGCAGATACAGAGCTAAGACAAAAGCTATGGGGAAGCCACTGTAACCTGGAGAAGACGGTGGACTTTGCCCTGGCGATAGGATTGGCAACGTAGCTTAACCACAGCAGCTAAACACACAAAACATTTAATTCCCTGCTCAACAAAATTTTGTATACAATACTTCTATTGTACTTCATTGTGAACAATCTGATTTCTTCTCCAACATTCAATCTCAAACTCCTGCTGCAATTATTTTGTAGCAGGATAATGGTCAGAAAATTGAAATGCGTTGTGGTACCATTTCATTTGTGCCAATGGTCCAACACATCCATCTTTGGATGTGAACATTGTGATTGTTGTTTGTCATTATTTTATTTAAGGTGCTTTGCCATGACTTCATTGATATTTCAAGTTGTCAGTAATGTTGAACAATATCTTGGTGTGACCATTCTTCCTTTTTTATCCAACAATATGTGTGTGTGTGTGCAGAGTGATAGATTATTGTCTTGTCTACATGCTCAATGTGGATATATCTAGAAATGTATTAGTAATTGACATATTTTTTTGGATCTTAATTTTATGTCCTTGGTGTGCATATTTACAGATTGTTTTATTTTGTCTATCTGTCTCATCTTATTGTCTGAGTTTGTCTATCTGTCCCATCTTATTGTCTGAGTTTGTCTATCTGTCCCATCTTATTGTGTTTTATTTTATTGTCTTCATCTGTCCCATCTTATTGTCTGTGTTTGTGTATTCACAATTTTATTTTCTGTCCCAATCTACTTGTCATGTATATCTACAAAGTGTTTAATCATCATGTGTTTATATATGCTATTATCTATTGAAAGTCTGTGAATATTACAATCACCTGATTATTTTAAACACACTTCATTATCTTGTGTCTGTCAGTACAACGCCAGGTTGGCATAACCAAGTGTCTGGAAATGTATTCCCAGGCAGTGGACAATATTCCCACCGGTAAGTTATCATTTCATGTTGTTTGTATAACTTCATTCTCCTATAGTCTCTTTATGTTATCATCATGCTTAACCAGTGGTGGGCAGTTTTTTGTGGGTTAAAGCAGAACTGCTCGGTTGGTCACAGCTTCATAGAAAATAATCCACTATATTGGTATCACCCATGTACAAAGAAATTTGGCTGAATTAGGTGATTTACATAGCTTTTTATATTAAAGTCACAATTGATACATATTAAAATGCAGAACTCTACCTTTTGATAAATTACTAAATTTGCATGCACAATTGCAGAAAAATTATAAAGGAAAAGTGGATGATGGACAAAAAGTTGGAATTAAAAATTAGGAATATTTATATATATCAGCAAGATTTACAAATTTTTTCATGAGATTGACAGACCTGTAATAACCTAGGAATAAATAACTTATAATTGACAGACCTGTAATAACTTAGGAATAAATAACTTATAATTGACAGACCTGTAATAACCTAGGAATAAATAACTTACAATTGACAGACCTGTAATAACCTAGGAATAAATAACTTACAATTGACAGACCTGTAATAACCTAGGAATAAATAACTTATAATTGACAGACCTGTAATAACCTAGGAATAAATAACTTACAATTGACAGACCTGTAATAACCTAGGAATAAATAACTTACAATTGACAGACCTGTAATAACCTAGGAATAAATAACTTACAATTGACAGACCTGTAATAACCTAGGAATAAATAACTTATAATTGACAGATCTGTAATAACCTAGGAATAAATAACTTACAATTGACAGACCTGTAATAACCTAGGAATAAATAACTTATAATTGACAGACCTGTAATAACCTAGGAATAAATAACTTATAATTGACAGACCTGTAATAATTTAGGAATAAATAACTTTAGACTCAATTGAGATCACTGAGTTTGAACAAATATTTCTCCAAATCTGGGTGGGGGGTGTTTGGCAAGCAGCAATGCTAATTGCTAATAGTCTATTTTCCCACAAGCTTGGATGTTCTTCACCCACATTGTGTATTTTGTTTAACCCTGTGTTACTAATTTATAAATGATTATAATTTTGGTGTATTTGTGTTTAGAAAAATATTTATTCATTTCAATTCCATTGTTATTGCAAGGCCTAAACTGATGCCTCAAAGAGGGATACACCACTCCTAAGATCTCCATACTTGCCAACCATAGACACAAATTGTGTTCTCTCATATTATAATCATTAAATGCATTAATAGATACCGTCTCCTGTTGGTTCGAATATGTATTCTGTGTGCATGATCACATATTTGACGATATCATCTTGTCAATTCACATATTGTGGCTTACAGTGTGACTAGAATAGCTTGTATTTGATATTTTGTAAACTCCATAAGCTTGAGCATATAAGTAATTTCTTCTTCTTCTGCATTCATTTCTTGATAAAGTCCCCTATTGGGCAGCAACATAGACAAATTCCTGGTTGCGTTGTTTTTTTTTCATTTACAATATGTTACATTTAGTATTTTTACTATTTATTAGTAATAGTAACAACTAGTGCATTATCCGTAGCGTTATGATTTCTTATTTTTGTTACTGTGACGAGCTCTACTTTGTCAGAGATCCTCTGACACTTTTTTTAGTATTTATACCTGACAATTTGTGATACAGTCACCCGGATAGCGAATAGTCACCCGGATATTACTATTCATTGTACGATAATGCAAGCCTGAAGTGATGATCATGCAATTCTATCGTCATTGTTCTTCACTCAGATATAAAGTTACAACAACAATAGCTTCAATGAATTGTGTGAGTCGCTTCAGGTCATCCATGGAGCCCCCTCAGGTCTGGAAGTAGTCCCATCTCAGTAGGCCATATTTTCTCCCTTTCTTCTTGATAGAGTTGGCAGGCATGAAGAATGTGTTATGAATGCTCTGGGTTCAGTCCACCCCCTCAGTTTAGGCAGTAGCTACAATGAAACAGTGTAATTTGCTTCAGATCATCCATGAAACCCTTCAGTTTAGACAGTAGCTGCCTGAGTAGGCCATATTTTCTCCCTATATACATTGATATATATATATATATATATATATATATATATATATATATATATATATATATATATATATATATATATATATATATATATATATATATATATATATATATATATATATATATATATATATATATATATATATATATATATATATAGTATATATATATATATATATATATGCAATAAGTAATGGATTTCCTCACAAAAGTAATGGCAAACTGAAAGTATTGTGACTAGAATTCTGAATGGATACTATGTGCAACAAACTACATATTGCAAATCAAGAAGTGATTTCAATATCAAACATTGAAAATGGTTGGTTCTTAAACGAGATTATAATAAGAAAGCTTAGATTTTTTGGCCATATAAAGAGACATAACAGCATGGAAAAATTTATAATGGAAGGTATGGTTGCTGGTGACAAGAGTAACGTCACATGATAATGGATAAGTCACCTGAGACTGTTCAAACATGTCCCTGGCTGTAACAGGTCAACGCACCCAGAATCATGAGAGGTTCAGAAGATCCATAAAAATCGCACCTGATATATATGTCTATTTTATTCCTTTCATGAATTTGTGTGTGGGCTGACTTTGTATGACTCTGGCTTTGCGGGGAACTCATGTATCATATCAACTCATGTATCATATCAACTCGTGTATCATATCAACTCGTGTATCATATCAACTCGTGTATCATATCAAACTCGTGTATTCATATCAACTCGTGTATCATATCAACTCGTGTATCATATCAGCTCGTGTATCATATCAGCTCGTGTATCATATCAGCTCGTGTATCATATCAGCTCATGTTCTATCATATCAAATGTTTGTATTAAACCACTTAATGCTGGGTTCTCCTGGCATTTCTCATTACTTTAATTGCTGCGTGACACCCATTTATCTATGAACACACTGTGTCTTTTATATCTTTCTTGGTATTTTGGGCTAAACCTTAAACAAACATTTTTTGTCATTACACAAGCTTCGATTTTAATTGGTTATTTCTGCTGACCGTGTCTTCATACATATTATCCCCAGTTAACAATATTATTATTGCATGTAATATAATTCCTGTGCGCTATTTAGATTCACAGAATCCAGCTATCCATCATTGTGACATCCCGAATACCGGTTTCATTGTGTATTTACTTTCCGCAACTAAATATTGGATTATCTCTCCTCTTTCACAAAAGGAGTACTCTTATCCATGACTGACTTTAGATGCACTAATGCATAACATAGTCACTACTCTTCGATGATCCAATGAATCTGTGTTTTAATTGGCTGGCAATAAAAGTGACCAATGAATGAAACTGGTTGATTAAATAGTTATGTGTTGTGAGAAGGTCAATTGTTAACCCGCAAGTCTTATTTAATTAAAGTGTGCCATTTTATATCTCAAAGCACATTGAAGTTCTACAAGTTCCCTCACACAATTCATTGCTAGTCTCAATTTCTCAGAATAATTTTCATTTTAAACTGATGGCTTTTGTGTGTAGAGGCTTTTGAAATGCTGTACTATATTGTTTGATATTTGTTTAGGCCTTAAATGTAAGAGGATTCACTTTTGAATTGGTTGGTGTGTTAAAAAAAAATATCAGCAGGGGCCAGATTTTCATGCATTTTGTTGCCTTGTATTAGTATTGTTAAATGGTGGGATGTAAATGGTTGCATATATTATATGCAAATAGGTCCCAGCAAGTATTTATTTTGAAATGGAGAATATTGATTGATAAGAGAGCTGATAGTATCCATCCTTTAATTGGATTGTTTGATAATTCTGTGCAATATGAATTGGTGTAATGGATTGTACTTGTAGAGGTGTGAATTCAGAGAGAGATTCTTGTGACTTTTGAAGCATGCTGAGAAGAGCTCATTGCCACCTGTGATAGGTGAGATATTGTAATCCTACCATTGAGACAGCATAATCATACCTTTGAGACAGTTAATTATACATGTGAACACATTTTATCCTAGATGTGAATGTGGAAGAGTTTAATCTCACCTTTGAGATGTTCCAAAATTTAATCCTACTTATGGTATAATTTAATTCTACATTTAATACACATTTATCCTAAATGTGAATTTGGAAAAGTTAATCCTTTGAGATGTTCCTCAATTTAATTCTACTTATGATGTAATTTAATCCTCTATATGTGACAACTTAATCACCATACCATGAGATCATTTAATAATGGATATGAGACAGTTTAATCCTAAATGTCATGCAGTTTAATCTTACCTGTAAAGTATCACATAGTTGGTTTTATATTTACCCTGTTAGAGTTTAGTTCTGCCTGGTTTGATGTGTGTGACAGTTTAGTCTGCCTGTTTGATGTGTGACAGTTTAGTTCTGCCTGTGAGATAGTTAAGTTCTGCCTGTGTGATGTGAGACAATTTAATCGTAATTGCATTTTGGGAGACAGTTCAATCCTACTTGTGATGCATTTCAGTCTGCGACAGTTCAATTCTACTTGTGATGCTGTTCAATCCTACTTGTGAGACAGTTCAATCCTACTTGTGAGACAGTTCAATCCTACTTGTGAGACAGTTCAATCCTACTTGTGAGACAGTTCAATCCAGCACCGTATGAGTTATCAGTCAACTTCATTGCACTGCAAGCAGACCCATAAGTGTACAGACCTCCCCAGCAACTGTTACTTTAGAAGGATGATATAGATCAATACATGTGTTGTAGATACGTCTTTGGTTAAATGGAGGGGGGAGATGGGGTAATTGAAGAAAACAAAATTGGTTATTGGCCCCCTCGTCGTGCGTGTGTAATTACCTCTCTTTTTCATTATAAATTTTTGGGAGGTTTAGATATCCCAAACACCCCTCCCCAAATATATGGACTTGGTGTTTTATTGACGTCATATTGTGCACACATCATCATCAGATGCCGTCTCCGCACCGAAGATTGGCTGCAGCTGACCTCCAACATTCCCTGTCTCTTGCTTTGGTGGTGTACTCTTCTAGACTGTAACCTGTTCATCTCGTGATGCTTTTCTCCATCCCTAATTGTATCTCTACCTACCTCTTGCTCGCCTCTACCCTTAAGTAAGGTCACCAACAAGGTAACTCACGGAACACTGAAGCCACCGTCCCCCAGATGTGCCTCGTATGGGTGTTTTATGATTTGTTGGTTAACGGTAAAATCTTGAGTTCCCACGAGGATACAGTGCGCCCCTTCAGCACCCCCAACGTCAATCTGATTCAAATAAATATATTTTGTTTGCGATTGTTACAGACGGAATGTGTATTAAGTCAACGGTGTTGTGACTGCAATTAAAATCTGGTGCCTCGTGATCAGCTTGCGTGACACTTTACTTTGTTACAAGAACGTTTCAAACGAGATCTGAATCATGTCTGCATTCCTGTATCAGTATCCCGGTTTCAAAGACTGACAGCAACCAATAAAAGAACTTGAGAGCCATCTTAGTGCATGCTGTGATTCAAACAACGCCAAGTACCGAATGATCCAATCTGGGTTTTTTGTCCAAGTCAACACGTGACTGAATGTTTAATGGTTGAGAAACGATCTTGACGGTATGAGGCCGTCAAACCTTTAAACAGGCAATATCTGCGTGGATTGGGCAGACCGTCGCGTGTAATTTGACCCTTTTTCGAAACTAGAACGCTCAAAATATGTGGAGTGAATAGAAAAATATTTTTTGTACGTCTATTTTTAAGCTCTGAATCTCTGATCACATAATGATTAAATATATCGGCACCCTTCAAGCATTGAGTGTTGGGGGATGATAAGATAGTCATTGCAGCAAATAGTCTAACGCCATGAGGGTCCTTGTCTTTGAACGTTTACATTGTAAAGGATAGTAACACTGTGACGGTCAGTGTCTTCTTTGAGCGTTAACAGTGGAAAACGTTTCCTCACTGTCATTCAGAAAGCCTCTCTGTTCCTTACCAGCTCTATTGCTTCTTCCTGTGTTATATTCAAAAGATATTCGATTTCCTATGTCTGGCAACATATTGACACTTGTTTGTCCATATGGGTACAATTATTGCTTTCTGCAAGTCATCAGGTACCGGGGTACTTGTTTTTCTGACCATGCTTCTGCGAATACTTGTTTCAGCCAGCTTACTCCAATGTCTTTCCACACCTAGATGACTTCAGTTGTTATGATGTCTACGCCAGACGATTTGTTTTGCGGGCGGTTCTGTTGTTACTTTATTTTATGTCTAGTATTCCTGATTCTGCAACATGTGAATTACCTTGGAGTGAAATAATAGGTTCTTGCGTTGGTTAATGGGATGTACTGTCACAATAAAGTGTTTAGATTGTTTTCTCATTGATGTTTTGAAAATTCCTACTCATTATGTATGTTGTCAATAGTGCTAGGCAATTTTTTCATTAACTTTAGTCGTTGTTTGATGTAGGTTGTTTCTTATTGTTTCGTCCTGTAGTTTACGAAAAGTTCATACCTAAATTTTGTGTTTGTAAAGTTGGTTTCTTCCTTTGCTGTACATGTCTTGGTGATATTTTCTCTGCTAGTATACCTGGGTCTGTAGTCTTATCTATTTCGATGTTAGGGATTACTCTTGGGTCTGTGTTGTATCTTTTTTGTTTGTGCTTGAGGAGTATGAAATATATTTGTTTATACTTGATTTAAGTTGTCTCATTTGTTGTACCATGTTTTGGTGTGGCTTTTTTCTATGTTGGAAGAAAGGTATTTGTTATTACTAATTCATGCTTTAGGCATATGTTGATTTATTTCTTTGCCGTTTATGTTGTGTTCTGTTGTTAGATCATCGAAGCTGCCAAGCATATCTCGCGCTAGGGTTTTTTGGTCTCCTACTCTTGTCTTGAAGTTTCTCAAGGCTTACAGTTCTTCTAAGTAGTTGACTTTGCCTGTGCTATCAGATAGGTTGTTTAAAAATTATGTTTTTTCTTATTATTATTGTTGTCATTTCATGACTTATATATCTATATTATGTTGGTTGTTCTTCTGTTGTTCATCAACTGTATGCGAATTATTATCTCTTGACACGCAATCTATATCGTCAATATGATTTTCTTTGTTTGGGTGTCTCAAAAACCCGAACTCCATGTGTTGCTCTCTTTTCGTGTCTACGTCACTTCATAACAACGAGTTGCCATTATCCACTTCTTTGATGTTTATTCCTTTTCCCTGTTATATGCTATTCCTAAAATTTCAATTTTACTTTTCTGTATTTGTCAATAAAACCAGATAATGTCTTTTACTTGTCAAAACTTTATCAACGTCTGTATGCCAAATTTCAACATTTTTCGACTTCTAATAAAGTCAGAATGTATTATTTGCTGTTCTGAGCGTGAAGGACGGAAAATGCGAAACATCACATTAACGAAACAATGGGACTGCACAAACGTAATCACCTGCACGTGTTTGGGCTGAAAATTCGTCAACGTTCATAAACATTTTAAAAGTGAAAACAAATAGCGTCTTCGGTGCATTTTTGATGTTTGCTATTATAGTAGGGCCATTGTCCTGCGACAGGAGAGATTCAACAGGAGTTTGAAAACCAACCGGGGGAAAATACATCACAGAAATCACAGACTAATCTCTATAATTAATAATCGCAAACGAGCTGGTGACTGGCGTTGCACAATTCCTGCATTACGCAATTGAAAATGACACAAAACGTTCATGTCATTTTGAAATAAAAAAGTTAAACTTTAAATAAAATATTAGCAGACGTCAACAAAATCAAAGAACCAAGGTGACATTTTGTTGTTCTCAATCTGAAATTTCTAAATGATTGTTTGAAACTAGGACAGAACATGACATTTCAAACTGTGGAAGCAACCAGAGCATAGACTGCAGCAATTTCTACATTTGAAATAGATTTGTCATAGAGAAATATTTATATCAGACGTTCACTGTTACCACTGACGTCTTTGAAATAACCCCAGATCGCCCTAGAGGAAAACCCCAGATTGTATAATTCAATATAAATAAGGCCAGGGAAACGAGTGGTACCTTAAAAAAGGCATTCATCCATTTTCGTGCGCAATTTCATTGCTTCCTTGAAACTTGATCACCTTTTTTTTTGGGGGGGGGGGGAAGATCCTTAAGAGTTGAGAGGGCTTTCCCGTCTTTTGACTAAATTTCTAGGATTTTCTATATAATAAAACCAGATTGAGATTAAATTTGGCCCAGATCTAGTGAAAAATATCCAGCTGTTCCATCCCTGCAGATGTTGAAATTGTAATAATAAACGATTAATGTGTAAATAGAATGATTGCATGTGTATGCAGAATTATTGTGTGCCTATATGTCAATGCTATACGATGTGCTAAGTTTTTATTTTGTAAACAATTATATGATTATTAGGCAAGTCGATGTCGAGATTATGAGAGTAGTTGCACGACTTGTTCCTATGCCAGACGGTGAAGTTTTACTTTCGACAATTGTGTGTATCGGTATGGCATCCATTTTTGATGAAGAAATCTAATAAAAATAGTTTTTTTATAAATTTTTATGATTATTTTTTTTTTTTAATCTCGAGGCATACTGCATATGCAATGGTTGATTCCTTCCAAGCAGTCGAAACATGTGTCTTCATCAGAAGGATATTCTTCACTTTTCGTGTGTTCGTTGCAGATTATCATGATGTAGTCAGAATAATGTGTCATGGTTTAGAGATTGGCTGCGATATCTGTACCTTTTGGACTGACATCTGACTTCAGCTTGGCTTCTGGGACTCTTTTACCCTATGGGATGGGGCACTATATCTCAAAACCTCCTTAGTCAACTTTTACGACGTGCATGGCAGGCAACAGTGTGTGTTATTCTTTTATCCTTTTTTATGGGCCACAGCAGCAGACATGTCTACTGACTTGGATGTCGCATTCAATGTGCAGCAAAGTACGCACATGACAACACACGAGAATGAACGCTTTGGTTTAAAGGCTTTTACCAAGAACATTCACAAAATGTGAACTGTGATCTGCCTTGTGTTGTCGGTACCGGATAGGGAGCAAATAATAGCAAACACTGTTACCTTCCATGCATGTCGTAAGAGAAGACTAAGGGGGTTATGGGGTGGAGTTTGCTGTCCCATCATATATAGGGTTAAACTGATGCAAAGCTTTTGCTAAAGTCGAATGTGTCGGACCGAAAGGTGCCGATATTTCAGAAATGCTGTGAACCATGACACAATGCATTTAAGTCTCCGGACTATATCCTGCTAATCTGCAGGAGTTTTGAGAACCAACGCAGAAGAAAACGAATTATGATCAATGCCCGTCATTCATAAGTATGGTATCCTGTTGATATGTATTTTTTGTTTGGTTTATAAATATGTGGTTGTATTATATCAATTTGTTTTTGTCTCACCTCTAACCTTCACATTTTTACTCTTGCGGTATGTATCCATATTTAGCTTTAACGTGTGCAGTGATATTCTTACTCGTCGTTTGTTATGTTGTGTCTGGATAAAGACCGTTTGGTCGAAACGTCGATTCGTGTATGTTATTATGCCCAGTGTATCCAGTGATACCTTTTCTTTAAAAAAAAAATAATTTCTGAGGTCTTTTTGGCATAGTTAACTTAGAGAAAAAAGTGGGGGGGGGGCTGAATTATTGAGAGGATTTGATAAAGGTGACCCGGAGGGGGGGGGTGTGTGTAAAATTGTTGTCGTAATTTACGGGCAGCCCCCGTGTTGGAAAAAAAGACCAGCATAGCAATAAAGAAAATATATTCAGCACATATTTCTTTAGAAAATTCTAGACTTCGATTTAGTGGTTCTGTCTTTGCAAGAAGGAAATCGAAAGTGGCTGTAAAGGAATGTGTAGCTGCTTGGGGAAAGTTGGGAGGGGAAACGGAGTCGGCTCAGAGCGGTACCGCTCAAACTGTTTGTAGTCCATGCCTCTTTACAATATCAATGTTATTTTCTAGAATCAATCAATGGAAATTGGAGGCAGTGGAGCCCTTTGGGTCATTCTCTCGCGTCTCAATGAATCAGGGTGACGGTGATTTATAAGAATTTGTTCCGACAGCATGCACACGTAGATGTTCAGAATTCTCCACTTGTCTTTAATTTGGACACTTTCGTGCTTGGGGTTTGAGTTTAACCCCAGCGCCACCCACGCCGTTTGTCATCCTGAATATCTGCCATGGTAAAGCAGGTCTAGATATTGTCTGCTTCGGTCAATGGGCGGCTACTGTGGTATACACTTATTGGTAGACATACATTTTGAAATTGTTGTTACTTTTGACAGGGCTTCTCAAAGTGGGAGAAAACATCCCCAAATGGGCGTTGAGATTTCTTGGAGGGAGTGATGCAGGGTCAATGGGGCGATATATAGTCTGGGGATCAATGAAAGGTAATACTGCTGTAAAACTATATAACAATTGTACTTACGTAAAACACAGGATTTGTAGTTTTACTTAACGACGACTAACATACTATCACACCTGTAACTATGTGTGTAAACACGAACAATTACAAATAACAGTACACAAGGACATATTTCAACGTTTCAACCGTTAGATCTTTATTAAGAATATACAAAACAAAGTGAACAAACAGTAAAAATAATGTTGCTATCACAGATGCAAACATTTTGACTCTGTGATAGTAACATTATTTTTACTGTTCCTGAGAACAATTCCTGGATGAGCATTGTCATCAGTAGTGTTCATTTTTCGTTCAGAAGTTGTTTTTAAAACGAAGAATGCATTCCCCCCCCCCCCATAAACATGGTTAGCTATTGTGCATGATGCGTGAAAATCGTTTTGCGATGACGTTATAAAGGTGTGGCGCATGGCCGAGAGGTTAGAGCGTTTGTCACACTAGTGAGGTATAGAGTTCGATCCCCTGTAAGCACTGGTTTTTTTTCTGTTGGATGGTAAATTAAAAAACTCACCATGTAAATGACTTGGAGGCAGCAAGAGCATGCGGCCTTTATCACACGGCTATTCAATTCCCTCCCTCAACTCCTTAACTTTATCACACAGCTATTCAATTCCCTCCCTCAACTCCTTAACTTTATCACACAGCTCTATTCAATTCCCTCCCTCAACTCCTTAACTTTATCACACGGCTATTCAATTCCCTCCCTGCAACTCCTTAACTTTATCACACAGCTATTCAATTCCCTCCCTGCAACTCCTTAACTTTATCACACAGCTATTCAATTCCCTCCCTGCAACTCCTTAACGGGGAAAATGCAGTGTAGACAGGTTATAAAGCCATCGACATTTGTGGAAAGTCACCAAAAATACAACACAGAGAAATTACCTTTTTTCTTTAGGTAAACACACATTTTAACATTTCTTATATAAGCCGAATACAGGCCTACGACTATGGTGGAGGGAGGTAGTCAACACAAACAGCGGCAGTGATAGCAAAGAGTTTGAGAAACACTGACTTACGACTACTCGAGTTTCTTCATATGAACTCTGTACGTCTTGTCAGAGCAACACGCTGCAGATGTAATGACACCTATTACAAGATTCCAGATGTAATGACACATATTACAAGATTCCAGATGTAATGACACATATTACAAGATTCCAGATGTAATGACACCAGTTACAAGATTCCAGATGTAATGACACCAGTTACAAGATTCCAGATGTAATGACACCTGTTACAAGATTCCAGATGTAATGACACCAGTTACAAGATTCCAGATGTAATGCCACCAGTTACATCATTTAGATATTCTTATTCTTCAGAATTCATTCTCAAATTCCCGCGTAATGCTCTAGCAGAACAATGGTTCTAATAGATTTCCAGCAGGATGTAATCCGGATAATGAAAATGCGCCGTGTCGCCGTTTTATTACGTCAATGGCTCGACGCATCCGTCTTCGGAAGATTCCAGATATAATCACATTAATTACAACCTTTCAAATATACTTACATCGTTTGCAACATTCCAGATATGATAAAAAATCCTTTACAATATTTCAGATCTAATTATATTCTGATATATTCTCTCTGCGTTCGTATGTCAGATGTCGGCATTGATTGATTATTTAAACGAAAGAGACACAGTCTGTTCAAATAATTTCGCAACGACATACAATTTTCTTATGAAAGGACACAGATTCACAGTTAATGTTATGTAGAAATGTTATGTTATATGTTATGTTATGTTATGTAGGACTAGTGTCTTAACAATGTTATGGCTTTGTGAATGTTGTTATGTATAAATGCTATGTTTGAATGCTATATTATGTATGATTATTATATAATGAGCTTGCATATTCCCAGTGGCAATATATGAGTGTGAATCCTGGACAATCACAGACCAAGTGAGAAAAATAAAATACAATGTAACAGTATTTGAAACAAAAGTTACAGAAAAATCCTCAGAATACCATGAACCAAAAATATCACCAATATAGCCATCCTGAGAGAAATGAATGTAAAAGACAACTAGCTAAACAACATGGTTCTTTCCAGACAACTACAATATTTTTACCATATCAAACGCCATGGCAGCCTAGAGAAAACATAATGGAGGGGATGGTGCTAGTGAGACGAACAAGATCAGACCAAGAAGAAAATGGACGCAAGACACCAGAGACCACCTGAACATGACAGAAGCAGGAAGAGCTGGCTCAAGATAGACAGAAGTTTCGAAAGACTGTGATGAGTGCTACATCCTGTTCAGGATGTGCTACCTGATAATGATATGTGTGAATGTTGTGTAAAAATGGTGTTGTGTAAGAATAGTACGTTATGTATAAATATGTATGAATGGTATTTTATGTAATAATTGTATTTTATGTAAGAGTGATACGTACTTATGAAACATTATGTACAAAATGTTATGTAAGAATGGTACCGTATGTATGAAATGTTATGTTATGTATGAAATGTTATGTTATGTATGAAATGTTATGTTATGTATGTATAATATGTTATGTATAATATGTTAGTTATGTTATGTATAAAATGTTATGTTATGTATGTATGCATGTTATGTATGCATGTTATGTTATGTATGCATGCTATGTTATGTATGCATGTTATGTATGACTGCATGTATAACGAAATAGGTTACACACACGCAAATAGAATATATAAATTGTTCACAATGCTTTTATCTTGCTAAAAATCAAAACGTTAATACATGTCAAAGTCAGATGTCGCAGACCATTTCCAAAATAAAACAAACATAACACATCGTTCTCAAGACTACATCTTACCAGAAACCTTGTCATTATATTGTTCTGCTACAAGTAAAAAAAACATTGAAAGTCTGAGAATGACAGACAAAATAACTTTCATTATTTTACTTCATTAAACTGTATATACCGCGAGCACATACGAGCGTGTCTTACAGAGACATATCCTGAGAACTAGTAAATAAATAATTCATGAAGGATAAACTGAATAAAGTGTTACATGTTCTTGACACAATACAATAGGGAAAAACTCATACAGAACAGACAAATATAGAAATGCCAGACGTTCTAATCTTCCTTAGCCCGTGTTTCATAGTCAACGAAATTCATATAGGAAAAATATACACTTTGACTTCAATTGTTCATGCATATATTTTAGAATTACCTCAAACATCTCAGAGTCTACACACATCGCTAGAAGACGCAAGGCGACTTGCCCAGACTTTTGTATCGTTTCAGACTGACTGCAAGGGAGACAACTTTCTGGACATAATATTTCCAGTGAAATATTTTTCCTCATATTTTTTCGTGGTCACCCTCTAGTTCAGATGTCTCTGCATTTTTTTCTGTAGCGAATTTCTCCGTTTCTTTATTTGTTGCAGTAACGATTTATTAGATATGGCTTGGAGCACAGGTTTTTTATATATATATTTATTTTTTATGGCATACAATCTTAGCTATCATCTGATCGAAATCTTCAGTATGGCCGATATGTACATCTGAATGACAAAATGAAAGGATTGAATGAGATATTGAGGAAGGATCTCAGACATGTTTATATTGGCAGCCTTGGGTCCAAATTTGTCCCCGTAAACAGTAAAGCTATAGGCGGGTTTCCCATATATGCAAGGGCGTCCTTGGTGCAGTGTGAAGACGTGCGGTGAATATTTGAATTGCTAAATAATTCAGCTGTGAATGTTTGAGTAGTTAAACCTCAGCTGTGATTGTTTGAGTAGTAAACCTCAGCTGTGAATGTTTGAGTAGTTAAACCTCAGCTGTGATTGTTTAAGTAATTGAAAACCTCAGCTGTGATTGTTTAAGTAATTGAAAACCTCAGCTGTGAATATTGGAGTAGTTAAAAACCCAGCTGTGAGATGTTTGAGTAGTTAAACCTCAGATGTGAATGTTTCGAGTAGTTAAACCTCAGCTGTGAATGTTTGAGTAGTTAAACCTCAGCTGTGAATGTGTTGAGTAGTTAAACCTCAGCTGTGAATGTTTGAGTAGTTAAAAACCCAGCTGGAAATGTTTCAGTAATTTAAAAATGTCAGCTAGAAATGATTGATTAGTTTAAAAATGTCAGCTAGAAATGATTGATTAGTTTAAAAATATCAGCTGGAAATGGTTGATTAGTTTAAAAAGTCAGCTGGAAATGGTTGATTAGTTTAAAAAGTCAGGCTAGTAATGATTGATTAGTTTAAAAATGTCAGCTGGAAATGATTAATTAGTTTTAAAATGTCAGCTGGAAATGAGTTGATTAGTTTACAAAATCTAAGCTGTGAATGGTTGATTAGTTAAAAAAATCTAAGCTGTGAATATAGTTAAAAACATCAGTCGTGAATATTTGAGTAATTCAAAATATCAGATGTGAAATTTTGAGTAAGATAATTGAGAAATGTATGTGTGAACTATTAAAAACTTAAGCTATGAATATTTGAGTAGGTAGACAATACAGATTTGACTTTGATTGTGTGAATGTTTGTTGATCTGCGAGGTAAGATAAGAAGTCATCTAGAAAATTATTTTTATCAGTTAATAATGGAGATAAAAAAAAACATGCATTTGTGCACACTTAAAATTTGTAATGCTCTGATTATGTGTACGAACTTACACCATATTCGAACAATTGGTACAGCCATACCGAACCGTTATAATGGCAGCTCTTAAATACTTGCGTCTGCAGCGATTTGTGATATAATTTCTAGTTGCGGAAACAGAAAATGTAAATATTTACAGTTTGCGAGTTGTGTATGAACAGTTGTACAGCCGACTATGTGTATCTTTAGTCGCTGGGCTCAGAGAATTAAAGCTTCAGAAAGTGGATAAATGAAACTGACGCGCCATTGACGTACTGTCACAGTAATCATGCTAGACATAATGTAGTATTCGCAGTGATGGTCGACTTGCAGGTTTTAGTCAGGAAAGGAATTACGATTATGACAAAATAGTTGTGGAGTACAGACTAATTCCGTGATTGTCTCACGTGTTGTTATACTTGTGTGGTGGTGCAAATTGGTATTGTTTGCCGGCTTAAAGATTCACTTAGCGGAACATGGCTCTCTGCTGTGAATGTTTGCTTACATAGTCATTATGGTTGTGTATATGTGAATGTTTCACTAGATGTGACATACAGCTGTGTAGGTGTGAATGTCTTACTTGCTATGACATACAGCTGTGAATATATGAGTGTCTCACTTGCTGTGACACAGCTGTGTAACTGATAATTTTTTACTTGCTATTATATTCAGCTGTAAGTTTCCAGTACTATGACGGCTGTGAATGTTCGATTATATAGATAAATATAGCTGTGTATTTTTCACCAGCTATGACTAACATAAACTGTGTATGTTTCACTAGCTACGACCCAATGGTGTAAATATTTGAATAGTTTTAATCCTCAAATGTGAACTTTTTTTTTTTTTACATAAAACACGAAACATATGGACCCGAATGTTGCGTAACAGCACATCTGACAGAAGTGCAACCAGGGTCGTACATTAAAACGAGAAACTCATTTTCTGGCGCATGTTGGTCTGGTATTTGATCGTCTGCTCAAACAGGCCAGACCCATCGACAGATATCTCATCGTGAGAGTGCTGTTTGTTTTCTATAAGCGTGGCACAACCTCTTGCTTCCTTTAATTGATTGTGCTACAGAAACAAGCCATAAAACTCCAAGCCAAAGTTCCTGTCAAAGTTTTTGCTCGTACTTTTTTTTCTTCAAGGGACACAACCATTATTATCTAGTGGTGGACGCCGAGTTGTTCTCGCTGAGAACACACACATATTCCAAATGTTCACTCACAATGTCAAGGCTATTCACCCGTTTTGTAATGGAGCAAAAAAAAATATGAATGGAGTGCTCTTATTTACAGGCAAACGCAGCAAACATTTTCTGTGATTGCATTCTCTAATCTCAGCGCATCCATCGTCGCAAGCCGTTACAATGTGAATAGCGTTGCTTCATTGCCAAGCTTACAATTTGGGGTTGCGTGCCCTGACAAAGTAGGGGACATTGCCAGTGTGATTAAGAGATCTTGCTAGATGGAGAGGCGAAAAATGTGACTTTACAGAGAGAGAAAAAAGTTGTGTGTGTTATCGAACAATAGAATATTGCCTCCACCATGTCTGCAACATTCTTAATGTTCACATTGAAGACCCACACTGACATTTTCCCATTTGTTGTCATCAATGAGTTACTTTGTTTAAATCAAGGATCGTCATATTACGGTCCAGCGAGACAAATCCGGGACCCGCGAAGTCATTTTTACTGGCTCGCCTTAATTGTCAAGGCATGCCGAAATCGGATGTGCTAGGCCTACAAGGCGCATAACGGTGGCACAACGTAATGCACGCTCCCGGCGGAAATCGCACGGATATCCGTGATGGTTACAATGGAGCGAACGAAAAACAAACAAACAAACAAACTGGCTCGCCAGACTGATTCCAAAATTACTCACGCACTTTCTTCTAAGCTAAGAAAAAAAATCACCACCTATCTCAGCCATATTGTAAAATAGATGCTAGACGGTAACAAGGAGACATTGTTTACGTCCACCATTTTCTATTTGCAGTTTTTTAGCTTGCGTTCTCCATCTCTTATTGGATCTCATGTAACAGTACAATGTTGGATCTCATGTAACAGTACAATGTTGGATCTCATGTAACAGTACAATGTTGGATCTCTTGTAACAGTACAATGTGGATCTCATGTAACAGTACAATGTTGATCTCTTGTAACAGTACAATGTTGGTATTTTTGTAACAGTACAATGATCTTACTGGATTTCAAGCAGGATGTAGTCCAGAGAAAGGACATGCGTTGTGTCGCTGTGAGTACAATGAAGTATGTCTATTATGGTCCGACCTGTTATACTGGACGATGAAATACAAGACACAATTAGATTTATGCACAATCCTTAGACAGATCAGATGTAGCGGTATTTTGTCAGTTGAAAACATTATCTGACCGAAGCAGACTTCTTTGGTACAGAACCCGACGCCAGTTTTTTGAGACAATGAAGGCATGACTGTACATGCAAAATTGACCCGTATTTGTGTGCAATCCCCTGTTTTTCATGAAAAAATAAGTTTGAATTACCTTTTTAGTAAAAAAAATAATAATCGATTTGGGGGGGGGGGGGGTGAAGGAGGTGTGTGTTACTTGTCGTTTGGCTATATTTCTGTTTTCCTACTTTGGGATGGGGGTTGGGGCTGGGTTAATTAGCCCTCTCCCCTTATCTAATTTACAGACTTGCACGAAAGCATTGAGTTCACATTCATTGTAGTCCTCAGATAGTTTCTATTATTAGACAAACGTGATTTGAAACGTCAAATAAAATCACTGGGGGAAAACGTCATGCATGATTGCCACGTCCTCCCCCATCTAATCAATGGAGGAAAACGTCATGTATGGTTGCCCACCCCCCTCAAATCACTGTGGGGAAACGTCGTTCATGGTTCCCCCACCAAATCACGGGGAAAATCTCTATCTGTAGGACTGCATGGATGACGTCCATCCAAGCCAAACAATGATGTCATATTGTAGGACTGCAGGGTTGGCCCCCAAGCCAAACAATCATGAATTTGGCCCTCTGATCTAAAAATACATGATATATTGTTGGACTGCGGTGTTTGACACCATCCTAACCAGTTAACGATGGCATATTGTAGGACTGCAGGGTTCCACCACCGTAACCAGATAATGCTGTCATATTTTAGAACTGCAGTGTTTGACACCATCCAAACCAAATAATGATGTCATTGTAGGACTTCAGTGTTGGTCACCATCCCAAATAAACAATTGTCATACTGTAGTGGTGCAGGGTTGACCCTCGTCCAATATAAACAGTCATGAATTTGGCGCCCCCCCCATCCCAAAAACAATCATGATTTTGACCCCCATCCCAAACAAACAATTATGAATTTGGCCCCCACATCCCAAACAATCATGAATTTGGCCCCATCCCAACAATCATGAATTTAGCCCCACCCCACCAATCATGAATTTAATCCTAAACAATCATGAGATTCGTCCCTACCTCAAACAAAAAATTATGAATGTGGCCCTCCAATCCCAAAAAGATTGCCAGTACCTTTGATTCTAAATGAGTATGATATTTATAACTTACGGTAACCTCATTATTATTGGTAATACTTGCAGTTCGTTGGGACTAGTTACCTGCCTGTTAATTTCCCCTTTGTTAGGTGTCGTACGCATGAATACAGCAACGGCGTGGGCACGTGTGAATCACCGTAGTCCACAATCAACCAACATCATATCAACCGCACTGAAACGGAAAGTGAGTGGGATGTTTAGGTGTTTTGTTGGCACAAAGACAACCAGGCGAAAGAACAATAAAACACTGCAGACAGCGAATAATCGTATTGATGTTCGTAAACTGAGAGGCCATTTTCTGAGTACATATGAATTATCTATGATCAAGTGAAATTCGTGGAAATCGTTTATTAAATAAACCTTATATCAGTTCGGTCTCAATCTCTTCCAGTATATTTTGAAAAGTGCTCATGGCTCTGTTTGTTAACCAGCTTATATGTATTCCTACTCCTGGCTCTGTTTGTTAACCAGCTTATATGTATTCCTACTCCTGGCTCTGTTTGTTAACCAGCTTATATGTATTCCTACTCCTGGCTCTGTTTGTTAACCAGCTTATATGTATTCCTACTCCTGGCTCTGTTTGTTAACCAGCTTATATGTATTCCTACTCCTGGCTCTGTTTGTTAACCAGCTTATATGTTTTCCTACTCCTGGCTCTGTTTGTTAACCAGCTTATATGTATTCCTACTCCTGGCTCTGTTTGTTAACCAGCTTATATGTATTC